>BMAW01120756.1:1074927-1116930 GCA_019974015.1 Nephila pilipes | reverse complement strand
TATATATATATATATATATATATATATATATATATATATATATATATATATATATATATATATATAAAGAGAGAGAGAATATAAAAATATATTTAATTTCAATAATGAATTTATCAGAATAATATATGAACAAATGAGGAAAAATTCTTTTAGAAATTATTTTGAAAATTTGTTGAAAATTCGAAAAAAAAAAATGTGTTTTTCGAGAGAAAAAAAACCGTGTATGATTTAAAAATATTTGGCCCATAAGATAAGCGAGGAACAAAATAAAACTATTTTTAAATCGTTGTTTTAAGTTTCGATACTGAATGAGAGATAATCACGTGATTCAGTGCCGGATATGAAATCGTACTTCGGTCTGTGCTTGAGGTTGATAAAAGTAAATAGATTATTTATCGCTTGCGTTGTTTGAGCACTTTGCTTATGCCATCATTAGATAAATATTATATTGGGTGTCAAGACTTACAGGTTAGGAAACCTGAAAGTTTTTGCCTTCTCAAAAAGTGAGAAAATTTTGGTTTTATAAATATCACATAATGTATATATGTATCGTGTTTATTTGTTGAAGTTATGAATACTTACTTATCACAGCAAAAATTAAATTACTTTTTCATCATAAAATAAATTTGAGATATTTCTTATCGTTTCTTCGTTTTATTTCAATAATTATTTATAAAACTAATATATAAATCTACTTGAAATTAATACTTGTTTTCAATTTATATTATAATTTTTATAAATGTGTAAAACTTTCTTAATTTATTATCTCTACTTAAACACAAATATATATATATAAGGATTGCGAAGTATTTTCTTCTAAAATTTATTCTGCCTTTGAATTTCAGATAAATCTGCTTCCACTCATTAGAGAAAATGCCTTCATTAGAATTTGGCAAAGTAAGTTAACTTATGAATTCCTTTTTATGATAAATGACAATGATTGTATAAAATTTCTAACCATTGAGATGCTTTATATAATTTTATTGTATGTGTATCACATTTTCCAAAATTAATAAATAATATTGATATGTTAAAACGTTAATACTGATAGTTCATGTAAGCAAAATACTTAGATTTCACTGTCTTCAATTTAATATTAAATCTAACTTTTTTATAAAAAAAAAATACATCAGAAATTTTTTTTTAGGTATATAGATATTTTCTACTATGGAAATGTTCTAAAATCTTTAAATAGTCTTATTTGCTCATTTTATGAAACATGAATTTACTAGTTAAAACTTGTATTCATTTGTAACTTATTCTTATTTCTATGTAATACATATATATATATATAAGCTATAAATACAACTTTATTTAAATTTTCTGTAGTTACTTATTTCTTTTTCTTTTTTTTTTTTAGCATAAAAACAGGGTTTGCATTTCTTATTTTCACAATCTACTTTTTATGAATGTTGTTTATTATAAACATATGTTAATACAAATATAATAATGTAAAACTGATAGCTATGTCAACAAAACTGCAGCAATAAAGTTCAAAAGTAAATTTTGAGAAACATTTCTGACAAAATGCTATGTTTTACTACCTGGCACACACACCAGTTTTATTTACTTTTATTTGATAGCTTGAGTTCCCACTTTTTGCATGGGGGAATTTAAAATTTCAACTATTGTGCTAACAAGCATAAAATATTTTTATGAGAGCCCATGTCCAACTTATTGCAAGATAATAATACTTAAAATTTGTTACACTAATTTTCTTAATTCAAAAAAAAAATTACTTAAAGAAGTTTAAAATAATTAATAGAATTTAAAATGTTAACAAAATATCCAAAAATTGACACCTTTTAAAATAAATGTTAAATATATATTTTGTCATAATATATCCATTTTGTTATGATTTCACTGCAGACTGCAACAAATGTTTATAATTGGAATGTTATCTTTTTTGCTGACTTATGTCTTTAATTTTAGAGATAAACGTTAATGGTGGTGATGAAATGTGTATTCAAGGAAATTTTCTGCTTCAGATTTGTTAAATGAATTTACATTTTTGATATAATTTTGTTTCCATCATCAGATAATTACAAAATACATTTTAATAAATATTTTAATAAGGCATATGTATTTATGCATTTTATTTGATTTTAAATAGTAAAAAAATGCTTTATTAAGGAAGCTTCACATTTATTATTAACTAGATAAAATTGTTGCTATAAAATGTGTAAAATTATTTTTAATCATTAAAATATTTGATATTTATACTTCTTTAAAATAATTATAGTATATTTACTTTCCTTTTTTGCAGATTGTTCAGAGAGCCCACAATGCTTTCAAAGGTGGTATAACAAGAAATGTTAGTTTTCGTATTCAACAGTTGAATAATTTATACCGTATGTTAGAAGAAAATGAAAAACAATTTAATTCAGCTGTTGCTGAAGACTTAGGAAAGGTATTATATTTTTATTGGAATACATTATGATATATTTTAAAATTTCAGTTGTATGAGTTAATAAGATATAGCTTTCCTCCAATGTTCAGATGATTAATTTTTGTTTCACTATGTGTGCTTTTTTCAAAAACTATTCTCATTTAATTCTTGTGAAATTTATGAAAAAATTTCTGAATCAAAGCTTTTAATGTGTTTTAAATTTACTAAATAATACCATTGTTTAAAATTTATTAAACAAAAAAATGTGCGATTACAATTGTAAAACTTTTTCATTTTAATACAATCACAATATCATAACATTAACTAAGCAATTGTCATTAGTTGAATCTTTTTTTGTAAAATTGAAATATATAAATATACGTTAATACAAATTTATTAATATATTATCATTTAAGTAATGATAATAATAATATTGTTAAAATAAGTAATAATTATCTTTTAACTATTATATACTTTCTTAAATTCATATTTAGAAACTAAAAAATATTTTAATTTTTGCTCTTTTTTTTATGTCTCATTTTTCATAGATTTTATTTGAAAATTTTGCATTAATTTAATGTTTGTCTAAATTCTAAATGGCTTGCAAAACATTATCCTTATTTTGTTTCCTTACTATTGCTAGGAAAACATTTTTTTATTTGTATAATCATTCATTGTTTTTATTATTATTAAAACATGAATTTGCTGCAGTTTGGAAACAATTTATCATAAACTTTCATTTTTTATTTCCTATCATTTGTTTATGTATTTAATGATTGATTGTAATAGATCATTTATCATGGAATCTATTTAATCTCATTAAATGTTTGCAAATATTCATTTTGATTGTAACCAAATGTTACAAAATATGACCTAAGTGGAAAAATCTCTTGTATTTAGACATAAAAATATTCCATATGTATTATCAGCCAGAAGACATATTTCTGTATGACTTAATACGGATTTATATGACTGGATACTTTAAAATATGAAACATTTAATCAATATGCAATTTTTAATTTTGAAAACATCTCAAAATAGAATTTTATCTTTATATGTTTAACTATCAAAAAGAAAATATGAAACATGTATATTGTAGAAATTAATTAATTCAAATAAGAAAGAATATACTGAGCAGAAGTCTACCACTGAAAATGTGTATTTATCAACCTATCAAATTTGATTTAGAAATTGTAAAATTTTTTGCATAACTCTGAAGTAGATTGGTGTAATGAAGTATAACAGAGTGAATGGTAGTGTCTATTTTTCTTGATACCAAAAAAGCCATCTTAAAAGAATTTAACAGAAAAGTGAAGATTATTTCAGTTTAATTTGCAGAGTTATTGTTCTTTTTTAAAATGGTTGAGAAAAATCCAATTTTTGATGGAATTGTTTCAACTATATTGCGTTCTAGTTCCTGCATCAACAGATGAGATCTTAGAATTAAACAAAAAAGATATACAAATTTAAGGACTAGAAAAAGACATTTCTACAGTAATGGGAATATACAACTATTTTTATTACTACTTAAAATTAATGTTTTAATTCAGGATTGGGATTTGATGTTGCAGCATTATATTTTAAACAATTCAAATTTTTCTGGAAATTAAAGTTTACATCCGAATTTCTACCCGATAAAGATTTAAAAAACATATTAGTCCATTATTATTGAATTTGTTATGATACAATTTTTTAAAAGAAAGGAAATAATATGTAATGTATTATGAATTTAATTAAGAGAATTGTATAACTTTATAAAAATTTCTTAAATATTTTTCTTTTGAAAAATTGAGCATTTTATAAATCTAATTCTTACTGTAATTAGGTTTTATGTTTAGCCAGACTGAATATGAGAAATTTGTATAAGTTTGGTGCTTCACTGTTATAGCAGCCCTTAATAACGAATTGCAAAATGATGGAGCAATATCGCCAATGTAAATTGTATTGTAAGGTATGTTTCACGAGTTTGGTGACAACCTTGGCATAATTATAATTTGACTGCTATAATATAGAATAACTATAATTTTTTTTTATGTGTAAACAACTTCTTAAAAGCAATTTATACACACTTGCTAAAGTTTAAAATTGATTCATAAGTTAAGTATGAGTAACTGAGACTTAGACAGCTATCTAGAGGGTCATAATGCTTACTAAAAACAAACAATTTTCAATGCTAGGAGCATCATTTCTTGGAATTTCTAAGGACTTACTGAAAGACCCTCATATATTTTTCTTGCCATCAATTATAATATTTGTTCAGAAATTATATTTGTTTCTAATATTCATTTTCAACTTTGTTATGATAGATCTCAAATAAATTGATTTTAACTTGACTCTTAATTTATTCTTTTAGTTTTTAGATAAATAACCACATAAATTTTTAATCTTAAATTTGTTTTATTGATAGAACAAAGTTATTGTTTTCTATAATTATAACAATTTTTCTGCTTATTAAAGTTAAGGTAATGTCTGTAAAATAAACTACTGGAATTATCCAATTTTTTTTCATTGATTTTGTTTTAGCCACATCAAGAAGCTGCTCTGTATGAAGTAGAATTTATTTTAAATGACATTCGATGTATGAAACAAAATATTCACAGTTGGGTGAAGTCAACTCCTGTAAGTGTTTCTTTAAACTTTTTAGGTATATTTGTGTGTAGTGTTTTGTAATTTGTTATGTAATTCAGATTTTTTAAAACTTATTTTTACTGAAATATTGTTTCTGCTGATCTTCAACTAGTCTTGTCCAGCTTGGTTTTCCCAACAGTCTAGTTTTGGATCCTTTTTCTGAAAGTAAACTTTAGATATTGACTTTTTTTATGTGTGCTATTTTAGAAATTAAAGTAAATATCATGTTATTTTTTAAGAGAAAGCTACCTGATCACCTATATATAATATTTGTTTCAATTTCTTAAGCTTAAAACTAGTGAGCTATGGAATACAAGTGTTTTAAAGTGTGTTAAAAGTTTATAATTAGTTTTTATTAGTCCATTGTGTATACATAAATATTTCAGTTTATTTGGGAATTTTTAATATTGTTATAAATATTTCTTTTCATTGCTATAACAACATGAGAATAAATATTTGAAAATCAGTTTCCTTTTCAAAAGATTCAGAAATTTCCATTTTGCATTATAAATATTTGTTAGTTACATATACATATGAAAATTTTGAAAAATTGGCAATTAGTACTTTTTTTGTAATATTTTTGCTGATTTTAAATTTCAAATGAATTAATTTTAATAATATTAAAGTGTTAAGAATATTCTATTCCTCATATATTTTGTGAATATTTAATTAAAGTTACATTACATTATTGTACCTTAATTTTTGTTTCAAAATAAAATTTAGGATGCAATAATATAATGTAATTTTAATTAAATATTCACAAAATTTATGAAGAATGAGTAACTTCCTTGAAATTGTACAATATTGTAAATCATATTTAACTATATAATAATTTTAATTGAACTGATTATTTTTGTTGAATTATAAAGAATGATTTACACCATATTGAATTTTGTTTCATTCATGTTTTATCATATAAATAAATAATATTAATATACATTAACATAAATTATATTAACATGCATTAACATAAATTATATTAATATACATTTTGAATTATTTGCTTGATGAAAAAATTAAAATGTTATTCCTTTTATTTTCTATTTAGTAATTTAATCATTTTAATAATATTGAATAAATGTTATTTTATGATAAATGTGGAACTGATTTCAAAATTGTTATTTTAGGCTGAAAAAAATTTCATTACAATCCTAGATGAAACATTTGTTCAGCCTGAACCATATGGAGTAGTGTTAGTTCTTGGAGCATGGAATTATCCTATTCAGCTTTCATTTTGCCCAATGGTGGGAGCAATTACTGCAGGTAATTGCTGTATTTTAAAACCCTCTGAGTTAGCTCCTAAATGTGCTGATTTGATGAAAACTCTTGTGCCTAAATATTTGGATCCTGTAAGTATAAGTACTTCCTTTATTAATATTTTTTATGCATTCAATGTTTTATAAAATGTTTATAAGGTAGTTATTTATAAAATTTTGATATGTCCAAAAGAAAACTGTTATTTCATTGTTTTTTTTATAAAAAGCATATTGCTGATATTTTTTAAATTATAATAAAAGATAAATTTAACTAGTGATAAATTTGTATTTTGTTAGTAATTCAAATTGATATTTGTGAAAACAGAATTCTTAAATGTTGAAAATCTGTAAATAGCTATAAGGTATGTTTTATATTTCTTATTGAGATTCAAGCCATTTAATTTGTAACATTAACTGAATTTTGAAAGTAGAATATTTAGCATAATTGCTTATATCATGTTTGTTAAATACTTTACTATTAAATGTTTTAAAACAAGGAATATGTGAAATGTTATTGACAAAACATGATTTTTTTCAACCTACAATTTTTCATTTTATAAGTTTTCACAAAATTTCCATTAACTTCTTGGCATATCTTTGTTCAGTACTTATTGGGATTTTTCAATTAAATTTGTTCTTGTTTTCTCTGGAATGTGTGATATGTCAGTTTATTTATTAATTTATTATTGTAAGTGTAAGGAGAGTCTGTTGTTGGCTTCGGCTGCACATGTTATGCATTGTCTTGCACATAATAAGTGTATAATTGTTATGAACTGAAGTGTTCCATGAACTTTTATGTTCACCTTAAAATAATACTTGGTTTCAACGTATTAAAATATAGTTTGTTAAGCTATTTGGAATCTATGCAGCCTCACAGAAATAATTGCTGATTTAGCAAACATACTGTAAAAATTTAACTGTTTAAATCACCTATGAAATAAGTTTTACAAATGGAAATGTTTTGGAGAACTGGAAAAAGTGGCTGCAGAAATTTGAAAACTTCATAATTACAACATAGAAAAAAAAAACTTAAACCTAATGTTACTAAGATTGTTATTTTGCTGAATATACTAGGGGATAAATGCCTTTAGTTATGTAACACATTCAAATTCCAAAACAATTTCAGCATAGAGAACTTAACTTAAATTGTGAGTAAGTATGGGGGCTCATACATAATTCTTCAGAATGTGGTATTCAAAAGGTAGAAATTTTTTCCTGTTCCTCAGAAGATGGACAAAATGTAGATGCACATGTGGTGCAACTAAATTTCTAGCAGCATCATACAAATTTCAAAAACAAGAAAAATAATTTATTCATGATCAAATAGTTCTTAGAATTTGTGACAACACTCTGAAAGAAAATCTATTTCAAGAACCACAATTACTTTGAAGAAAGCAACACATTTCATTTGGGATGTTGAAGTGAGTAAAGAACAAATAAACAAAATTAATGAGAACTCTAGTATGAAAGCTGAAGTGGATACTATGAGAAAAAGTTCAAATGATGAGCAATCCTTCAAATAGTGTGTCGAGAGTGTTCAGTTGTATTAAATGTTGTAGAACTCAATGGATGATCAAATGCCTTGCCTTTAACAAATTATGAAATCTCTATAAATGGAAAAATAATTTTGTGTGATGTATCTCACTAATATGAAAAAGTATTTCCTGATGAAAAAATCTCAGATTGTTAATGAAATTATTGGGGGTTGTTCAAACTGAAATTCAAAAATATTTAACCTGTTCATAAATTCTCTTTTTTTAAGTGCTTAGGAATGAAGTGAAAACTATTGGTATTAAAAATATTTGTATTAATAATTGTATTATAAATTTTAAGCTAGTTATAATGTGCTGAGGCTAATATGTTGCCTCTATCTTTTTATAATATGAAGTATGTGAATTGTGTAAGACAAATGTTATGTTAATAGATTCTGGTAATTGCAAATTAAAATCTGAGGGTAATATAAGTTTATTATGCTCAACTGAGAAATATAAAGGTAACATTTTAAATTTTATACTTGTAAATGTAGATTCCAAATCAATCTTAAGCATAAGATGTGTGCATAGATCAAGTAGAACTTCCTGACAAAATTGAGGTTTTGATTAAATATGAAGAAGTTTTTAAAGGATTAGATGAATTTCCTAGGCTGCCCTATCATATAGTACTTAAAGGAAATGTTATCCATATTGTGGACACTCTTCAAAAGCTTCACCTCAAGCAATTCTAAAAGAGATATTACTTGATTTAGAATGTAAATGCATTATATCACAAGTAAATGCATTGACTGATTGGTTAAATAATTTGGTTACAGTTGAAAAATCAAATGGTAAACTATGGACATACTTAGATTCAAGAAATTTAAATAAAGCTTTTAAATGAGAACATCACAGTATGCCATACATTGATGAAAATATTAAACAGTTTTAGAAGGTTTTCAATGTTAGATTTAAAAGAAGGTTTGGGTCAAATTCTCTTAGATGAGGAAAGCTCTGAACTTTGTACTTTCAATTCTCATTTGGTAGATACAAATTTGATAGATTACTATTTGATATTGCTTCATCATCTGAAGTCTTTCAGAAATAAAACCAAAAGTTTTTTGTAGTTGTAGTTATTGATGGAGTAAAAATTAGTTTTTATGTCTTTATAATAGCAAAAACAACTAAAAAGGATCCAGACAAAAAGCTATTGCTTGTCTTTAGAAGAGCAAAAGCTAATAATGTGTAAAATTAAATTTTGAAAAGTTTCAATTTAGAATCAATGAGGTCAAATATATGGGTTTGTAGTTTCTGAATTAAGATGGATAAATCTCACATTAGTGGAATAAATTAATTAGATGAGCCAATGAACAAATCAAATATTAAAAGGCAAATTTTTTGTCAAAATTTATCAAAAATTGCAGCACCTTGCAGAAAAATAAGAGTTATTAAAAAAAATTATTTTCCAGTTGGTCATAGGAATATGATAAAGTTTCTTATAATATTAAAAAAAAAAACTCAGAAGTTCAGCTTCTGTCCTAAAAGTTTTCATTAGTGCAACTTTACAGTGTGTGATTTCTTAAAGGAATAATTGGGAGCATGCCTTTTGCAAGAACGTCACCCTATAGCTTTTGCTTCCTGAAGTCGTACTGAAAGTAAAAAGAATCGTGCACAAATCGTGAAGGAATTATTGGCAATTGTTTTTGCATTTACATAATATCCTAATTTTGTATATGGACTTAAGGTGTTGTTTTAAAGTGACCACAAACCATTAATTTCAGTTACTAAAACATCCATATCAATTAGTAAGATCTCTACATGTTTACTAAAAAGGCTGTCGAAATTATTAAATTATGGATTTATTATTGAGTACTTGTGTGTGTGCCAGGTAAAAGATATGTATCTTACAAATATTTTGCCAGGGATCTTTTTTAAAGTTTAAGTGCATCATGCAAAAAGGATTCATTCAATTGGTATATATATTCCATTACATACTCATAGAATAGGTCAGTTCCAAAAGGCACTCCAGAATGATAAGGCTTAAAAATACTTATGAGTTATTGTAAAGAAGTTTGACCAGGAAGAAAATTCCTGTAAATTAATAAGTATACCAGAAATCCCAAAATTATTTGTACATTATGGAGGGCTTGTTATATTTAAATAATAAAATAACTGTCCATAAAAAGTTAAGAGTCTATAAGTTAAAGTTAAATGTTATCAATGTATTAAGGCCATCCATGTTTTGAAAATTGCAAAATTAGGTCACAAAATTTCGCAGGACATTGAAAAGGTTGTTGTGGGATGTGCCAAATTTTGAAAAGCCCAAACTAATGAATCACTTTTCAAAGACCCTTTAAGAAAATAGGAATAAATTTAATGTTTCACAGGATTATTAGTTTTCTTGTGGCAATTGATTATTTTTCAAAATTAGAAGGGGTAGGTAGGAAAAGTTAATAATAAAACAATTGGGGAAATAATACTAGTACTTGAAATGATAATTGCTAAATTTATGCCTTAATTTATAGTTAGTGATCACAATCCATTTAATAGCTATGAATTTGAAGGAATTTACAATCCATTGGGATATTGAACCTTCATTTATTAATCCATTCTTGAAGAAATGGAATGGTAAAGAAAGCTGTAGAGATTGAAAAGGCACTATTTTAAAAAGCATATAGGAAAAATAATAGGTGTAATGTAGTTTTACTTGAATATAAAGACATTCTCTCTGCAATTTCAAGAATAAGTATTTCTTACCCAGCTAAATTGGTTGCATTTGATAGATTTCTTAATGCTAATATCTTCAAGGATGTTGTCCCAAAATTACAGCAATGGCAGACAAAGCCAAATTTTATTTTGATAGGACAACAAAAGCCCAAATGCCCTTAAAGATTGGAGATAATGTTCTTGTATAAATTATGAGAAATAAAACTTGGGAACCTGCTATTGTAATTTCTAAAAATAACCTAAATTCTTATACAATTTCAAACTATCAAAATCAGGTATATATCAGGATTAGAAAACGTTTAAGGCCTTTGAAAGTTATCCAAAACCTGAGCTATGTAACTGATTCAGATTTTTCACTTTTTCATGGACTATAGAGATACTTCAGAAAATTTTATAAATACAAATAATAATGTACAAAATAATTTTTCAGATAACAGGCAAGATTATTGTGGAAGGAGAGGGCATATGTGTAAATGTCCAGAATATTTAAATGATTTTTGTTGAAGTAAAAAGGGGAATGTGACGTATCAATTTATTATTAATTGTAATTGTACATATTATAAGTGTAAGGAATCTGGAAATAACTTTATATCTGTTGTCGGATCCATTTACATGAGTTATATATTGTCTTGCATATCCTTAATAAATATATGTTACAAACTGTAGTGTTTCATGAACTTTTGTGTTCAACATAAACTTCAGATTGAAATGATACAGAATGATAGAATCTATATTAAATGTTTAAATCTAGTAATTCATTTTATGTGTGGAAAGCTATTTCCAAAATGTATATAAGGCTTCATCTGTATTTGTATATTTTTAAACCCTTTATGGGTGAAACAGTGTCGATAATCTCTGTACATAGCATCATTTATTTTTACTAAAAAAATATTCTGTGAATCAATAGACTCTATAAGAAAATGATCATGTTAAATTAAAAGGAATCATGAAAAATGATGTTAATTGAACTGGAATAAATTGAGGATTGAATGAGTTTGATATTATTAAACAACTGATTAAATTAACTTGTATGTTTCTTTTCCTATAAAAAATATTTGAATTTATGTAAAAAAAATTGTATAAATGTATTAGTTTGTATTAAATGCAAAAAAGCATAAATTTCAAAAATTTATGTTAGCTTATTCAGAAATATAGTTACATTAATAAAGTTTGTATCAATATCGTAATATTAGTAGAATCAAAAGTGACATAATTTTTTTCATTTATGTACAAGAAATGTAATTGTTCATCAGATACTATTAATTATTTTTGGATCCATAAATGTAACGTACTATATTTAAGGTTAATAACTGATATTCATTAATTTACTTTTCATGTAACAGTGTTGAATAAAAAAATATATATATAAGATATTTAATAACTAGGATTTATTTTAACAAAAAGTGTACAATTCCCTCCCCGTTTAAATATCTGGATTAAGATAACTTTGATTATGTAATGTATATCTGTTATGACATCTGATTTGAATTGTGAATAAATGCTTTGCTGTTGATTTAAATGGCACTGCACTTTTAATTTAAATGTAGTTTTAACTTCTGGTTTTCCAAACAATTTGAATTGCAGTATAATTAAAACATTAACATCTGTAACAAATAATTATGAAATGAGATAATAAGGCATTTAAAAAAATTTTAATCAACTAAATGTAAAGTTCAGAAAAATTCAAATGGTTTTGATGATATTTAATTCTCAATTGGTAAGACAACAACTTTCTATGCTTTAACTTTTTTAATATCCTTGGTTTTATGTATAGGAATGTTATCATGTCATAACTGGAGGTCCTGAGGAAACTGCTGAATTGTTAAAAGAAGAATTTGATTATATTTTCTACACTGGTTCTACACGGGTAGGACAACTTGTAAGAGAAGCTTCAAATAAGCATCTAACCCCAGTTACCCTGGAACTTGGAGGAAAATCGTAAGTATGAAAAGTTTTATGAAAGACCATTATAAATTAGTCATTCTACAAATTTGTTGGATGGTATAATGTTTTTATAAACAAAATGATAACAGAACAAAATGATGTTATATTTTAATCTTTTTGCCTATTTCTATTTATAAAATAACTTAACTTTTAAAAAATATACTGAAAACTAAGTTAACTATGAAATTTATAACATCTATTTTACTGAGATATAATTATTTAAGAATTTTATGTTTGTGTGATGTGTAGTTGGTAATTGTAATAAGAATATTTTCAGCCTAAGATTAAAAAAAATAGTTTCTCTGATTTAATCTGAGCTATTTTAATTGGATAATTTAATGGAGAGGTAGGATGAATTCATCTAAGTAATATAAGTTTTGAAGGAAATAAAAGAGGAAGCATTAAAAAAAGATTTAAAACAGATAGTTACTTTATTATAAATAAAACATCTATTATAATGGATGTTTTGATTTTTTTTTTTTTTTTTTTTTTTTTTTTTTTAATTATTAAATTAAAAATAGTTTAATATTCTTAGCTTCAAGAAGCTTTAGATGATTAAAATATCAAAACTATCTCAAAACCTCATTGTCATCTTGGAAATAAAAGGTCACTAACACAATGTTTATAAACATTGTTTATCTTTATTCTGAACAGTTTGTACAGTAGTTTAAAAAATATTGTGGAATATTTTTAAAAGAAATATACAAAATACAAAAGAAAACATTTGATATACAAAAGGAAAATAGTTTGAGATATTAGCATTTTTTCAATTTTTTATTTATTTTAAGGTACCTCTAAATTTTCTGGATGATTCATCATTTTCCTAAAATATTAGATTAATTGCTTAAAACAGCATCTTTTTTCTATAAAATTTTTGCATGATATAGCTGAAAAACTTGAAACATTCAAGGACCTGGAATTTTGTTATTTATTCTTATATATAATGCTTTATCATTCTTATCTTTGTAGCCCTGTATATATCGATGACTCTGTAAATTTGGATGTCGCATGCAAAAGACTACTTTGGGGAAAGTGCATTAACGCTGGTCAAACATGTGTTGCTCCTGATTATTTAATGTGTACCAGAGAATTACAAGAAAAATTAATTCCTGTGATGAAAAAAACATTAAAAGAATATTATGGTGAAGATCCAAAAAATTCTCCTGATTTTGGCAGAATTTTGAATAATAAACATTTTAAGTGAGTACGTTATTGTGTATATGTGATGAATAATGTTGGTTTTGATATAATTTTTTGCATTTCTTGTGAATTATAACTAAAAGTTTTGTGCACTATTAAAGTTGCAGATAAATTCTGAAAATTTTAATCTGTTTATATAAAAGTATGATATGGTATAAAATGTTTTAATGATTCCTTACTTATATTTATTTTCCTTTCAAATTCTTATTATAATCAATTTCTGAACCTTCTGTTCTATCTTACATTGCTTCTACCTCATAATTTTTATCATAAAGATTAACATTTCCCTTTTCTTATTTTAAATTTCATTTGCAGTTAATTCTAAAAATTGTGTTATTTTGTAGTGTGTGATCACATGTTGCTCTGTATATTCTTTATTTATTAAGTAATGTAAAAATATTTTTGTTATACAATAATTTATTTTCCTCATTTAATAAGCTAAGCTCTTGCACAAATATTTTTTAAGTAAAACTATGTTATATGTGTATATAATTGATGCATTAAAATTCATTGTTGCTGAGATTTTTTAAAATTATTTTGAACTGTATTTCAGTCGCTTGCTGTCATTGACGAAGAAAGGCACAATAGTTATTGGAGGTGACCATGATGAATCTATAAATTACATTGCACCTACTGTGATTACAAATGTTCAACCAACAGATCCTATTATGCAAGAAGAGGTATAATTTTATTTTGATTTAAATGTACTTATTAACCATTATTCATTCATCATGAAAGCAAATGTCTATGTTGTGGACTGTAGGCTCAAATACTTCTTCAAAGTTGCAGAGTAAAATAAAACTCTTTGCTATCTCAATAATGGATTATTCTAAATAGTGTAATCGAGATATTATTTAGTTCTTGGAACTTTTATTCCATATAAATGTTTTGATATTCAATTTTTGTGTCTTATAGATTTAGTTCTTGATTACTAAAATAAATATAAATTCATTTTTCTCTGTTAAACTAAATAACTTTATTTAAAAAACAAGTATCTGCCTATATTTCTATTTTATTTTTAGCAAATAAGCATTTTTTGTGAGTGTGCTTATCAAATTTTTTTTATTCCTTGCATTAATGGATCTCAATATTCAAATAAATATTATCAGTATTCGATTGTAATTTTTCTGTGAAAAAGTAATGTTATGACTTGTAAACAAAAATCTCATCTTTTGAAATCACTCTTTTATATTACAATAATTGCAAATGTCATAACTGAAATTGAAAACACTGTTTTTTCAAAATTTATTAAACAGAAAAGCTTCATCAATATATTTTAATTTTTCTTCATCAATATATTTTAATTCATCTTTTGCTTGCAATTAATTATGAAAGTTTAATATCACATAGTTTTACAGTTTATTAATCTTTGTTCATTATGTGATATTTAAAATGATAAATTTAACACTACTATGCATATATTTTCTTAAATTCTTTCTTTTTGAAAGAACAAAGTTGGGTTTCTATTAATTCTTTCTGTTCTATAACTGGAGCCTTCCCATCTCCATGCATAGGAGATGATTTTTCATGGAAAAGTAGTGATATTATAACATAACGGACAACATATATATTTAAATTTATAAAAATAAATTTTGATTATTACTCTTTAGATATTATTACAATAAAAAACTTATTTTTTATTCATTTTTTTATATTGTTGATGAACTAATGTTGTAATTTGAAAAAAGATTGTATTGCTAATTTATTTTGTATTTCAGATATTTGGTCCAATTTTCCCTGTTGTTACTGTTGAAAGTCTGGAAGATGCCATTGATATAATAAATAGCAAGTAAGAATAATTCAATATTTTGGATGCTGTTTTATAAAACAAATATCCTCTCTTATCATCAGAATCTTTCACCTCTGAATAATTTCTATCATATTTTTTTTTTTTGTAATTCTACACTCAACATTGAAAAGTCTGGCTCAGGTAAATATTAATCAGACTAAAGATCTTTCATCTTTTGGAATCATTTTTTAGAACATTTTAAAAAGTGGGCTTTTTTTTGTGTGTTATACATATATTATGTGTTTCTGTGTCTGTTAAGTATAATTTGTAATCTTATATTTTGATTTTACAGGTTTTTTTTTTTTTTTTTTTTTTTCCCAAATATGCTTTGAAAGTAAATTTGTACATTTTAGTATTTATGGAAAAAAATATATATGTAAGCATAGAATGAAAACAATTTTGAAACTCATTTTGTAAAAGGACTTTTGTTAATCACTAATCTTATTTAAATAAGATTTTATCCTCGTTCTTCACACCCACACTGAATAATTTATGATTTCTTTAAAATATAACATTTTTTTTACCCCCTCTATGAAAAGCGTATTTATTCTTCCAATAAAATTTTTCACTTAAGATTATGAAATACTTTGAATCTATGAAAAAATTCAATTCTTAAATTATGTGTAAAAGTTTGACAAAAATTATATTTTGATAAAAATTAACTTTTTTGTTTTGTTTAGCATAGTTTTGTATGCTGAGATTTTAGAATTCTTATTAAACATAATTTAAATTGCAACTAAACAAGGAATTTAGTTTTAAATAATTATTTACTTTTTGATCTTAATTTTTTCAACATCTTATATGTAGTATGTAGAACAAATTTCTTCCAAAAATATATATTACCAGATTAGTCTCTTTAATATTTATCTTTTCCATTATGTGTTGATAAAAATAAATACTAACTTGCACAAGAATTTGAAAATTGTTATACTAAATAAATTTTATTGAATGTGTATTTTTAATTTCAAATATGAGCTGATAAATATTTGAATCTTTTTATGCTTATGTGAAATTGTTTATAATATTATTTAACTAAGAACAACAATAAATTGTGATAAATAATATAGTGAGTCTAAAATTCCAAACTTCAAATTATCTTTTTCAGAAATATATATTCTCAGTATTAAGAAAATAGGTAATTTAGTATGAATTTAACAAGTAAAGATTCATGCATCTAATTTAAATGTTAATAATTATCATTATTAAATTACTATTATTAGAGAATTGAATTATCAGAAGCCTTTTGATTTTAATATCATGCTCATTTTTGTCATCAGTTAATTATGGGAATATTTAAATTGTAATTAAAATAATATTTTAGTGTTGCACAAGAATTTGAATATTGTTATACTAATTAAATTTTATTGAATGTGTATTTTTAATTTTAAATATGAGCTGATAAATATTTGAATCTTTTAATAAAAAATAATATTTTAGTGTTATTTTTTTAAAGTTTTAATATTTTTCTCTTAGATATAGTTAAATTACTATAATTTTTCCCTGAATGTTAAATATTACATTATCAAAATTTTTACGCAGGAAAAAAGTTATGTTTTTACCTTTCATTTCCTAAAATTTGTACTAGAATAAATTTTACTCAGTAATGATTTGTGTGTCACACTATTTAAATGCTGCATTTACTAGTAGCATTTTCAATTTCTAAATATAATTTAATATATAATTCATATTTGTAGGGATAAACCTCTGACACTGAATGTATATTCAAAGAGAAACAGTGTAATTCGTAAGTTTCTGGACAATACATCAAGTGGAAGTGTTTGTGTTAATGATTCTATAGTAAATCTTTCAAGTAAGTTATTTTCCTGTTTTACTTTTATACTGATAAATTTCATATGTTACTTTTATCACATAAATCATAACATATTACATCAGTAAATTTGTTTTCATTTTAATTAAATTAATTTTTTTATCTTATGAATCAATTAATGTTTAATGAATTGATATTTTTAGTTGATGCTTTACCATTTGGAGGTGTTGGGAAAAGCGGTATTGGTGCATACCATGGAAAATATTCATTTGACACTTTCTCACACAAAAAAGCAGTTCTTGTTCGAAACTATGCAATGATTGGTGAAAAACTTGGAGAGTAAGATATTTTGTGTATTGTGTGTGTGTAAAATTCAGTCTAATATCTAATTTATAAATATTAAGTTGCTTTATTTTTTTAACCAGATTGTCATGCCAATACCTGTAAAATCTGAAATTTCTTAAGTCAATCTTCAATCAAAAATTTCTTATACATTAATATAAGTTAATTTGTGTACAATTATTTAATAGAAACATACTGGTATCTGTAAATGTAGATATCAAGTTTGCTAATGACTGCTGTATATGCATATATATATGTATGTATGTATGTTATATATATATATAACAGAACTCTACATAATTATTTGTTTATCAATGTAGACAAAATAAAGAATTGTGTTTTCTAAATATTTCATAAATAAGAAATATATCAGATTTTTTTTTCAGATATGTTTTCGGTAATTAGAAATATGGCTATTCACGACAGATTAGTCCTTGTGAACTCGGAAAACAGAAATGGTAGATATTGACCTCGTTCTGTAAGGGTATTTTGAAGTCCCAGTTTAATTTAAAGTTTTCAATGACTTATTGGATGCAGGAATATCTCTCACTGACTTTGAATATTCTCTTTATCTCTCTACATTAATTCAGTTTTTTATTATTCATGTTTTTATCGTAGTTATTAGTTAACTGAAAAAAATGAAACATAATCAGTTATCTGTATGATAAATCTTATTTTAAATTCAGAATTTAAGTATGGAATAGCTATTAAATCTTTCAGAAATATTTTTGTAAATCTAGGACAAAATTGTAAGCTTCAATATCAGCAAAGAGTATTCAGTGAGATGATAACAAGCAAAGAGATTGTATTTCCTCTTATTTTATAAAACAAAACTTTAAAAAAACAAATAAAACATTATTGGTTTGAGAGATTTTTTTTAAAAAAAAGTGTTTAAACATATATAATTAAATAAATTTGTTTCAAAATTATTTTTAGAATTATTGAAACATGTCCAAAGATTTAGAAAGTATAAATTATTCACTTAATAATTATGTGCGCCCTAAAAGCAAACTATTTAATTCCGTGATTTGGAATATAATCAAAAATTAGACTTCATTGTAATCATTTTTTTTTTTTTTTTTTTTTTTTTTTTTTTTTTTTTTTTTTTTTTTTTTTTTTTTTTCATTTGATTTATATCCTGAGACTTTACTCATTTTCTTTTGTCCTAATATGTCAGTATTTACTTTTTCATGTTCAGATATGAAGCATAGCATTTAACCGGGTGGAAAAAACCTAATCAAAGCTTATGTATACTTAATAAATAAATATTATGTATTAAGTATCTTTTTAAACATATTTATTAAAATAAAAAATAACACAAAATATAAGGATTCCTGCAATATAGTTAAATAACTTTTATAATGGGAAACTTGTATCCCTGCTCCACTCTACTTAATATCATAATATTAGGGGTATAATATGACTTTCAATTTGACACATGATTCTGAATGTTCAGTTGTTAAACAACCTCTCTGCGGACTCAAAATATTTTTCATATGAGAAAAGGTTTGTACACATAGGTATGTAGAACCATAAGGGAAAAGCAGAGCATATGCATTTTCCTTCAAACAAATTAAATCTCTCTGGCAAAGACATCTAGCAATTTAAAATAGCTGTTTATTTATCGTTAGAATTATCTTCCAAATTTTTTTCATACATTTTTCTTTCCATATAGTTCAATAAGTTCCATTTTAAAATTATCAACTTTCATCCACTCAGAAATTGACAAATTGATTGGGATTATTAAAGGATCTAAAAAAATCTGGTTCAATTATAAAAGAAAATATTTGCATACAAGCTTCAAAATCTTTGCATCTTTTGGAAAATTCCTCCTTAAGTGCTTCAACATAGGTTTGAAATTTATATTTGTGTATGGTTCATGTATTTCCAAGAGTTTTGTAAGTATTAATATCACTGGAAAATATATTTAATTTTATAACAAAGCCTTTCCAGTATTCAAAAAGTTCAAGCATTGTTTGATCTTTCCTTGTAATCTTTACTTCATTGAGATGTTTGTTTATATCAGTCAGAAATATCAACTTACATAACCATTCTTTATCTTTCAATTTGATGAATTGTTGTTCCTTTGCATTATAAGAAATATTTGATGTGTTCCCTGCATGACACAAATTTAAATAACTATCCTTATAACCTTGTTATATCTTGAATAACCTCTCCTAAACCAATGGACATAGGTGTATAAAGGGAGATCCACATATACACTTTCCATTTCTTCTAAAAGAAATTAAAATTGCATGTGCACCAATGAAGAATGAGACAGTATGAAAATAGCTATTTTATCAACAGTGCTCATTATAAAAATTAAGCACTCTGAATAAATTTTAGCAAAAAAACTTTCTTGATGTATTTTGCAGTGAAATTCAATACTTTATATTCAATATGATTTTCAAGCAGTTTGACTCATCCTCTTTTCTTGACAACATTTCAAGAGTGCCATCAATAGTTACTCAAAATATTTTTTATATTTATATAAATGTTTTTACTTTCAAAATAATTTATAAATA
This sequence comes from Nephila pilipes, assembly GCA_019974015.1. NCBI lineage: Eukaryota > Metazoa > Arthropoda > Arachnida > Araneae > Nephilidae > Nephila > Nephila pilipes. The sequence continues at coordinate 1,096,890 of BMAW01120756.1, read as the reverse complement.
GAGTATTTCCTATCTCTTAATTGTCCCAAACAGAAAAATCAAGTAACATAATTCTTCATAAACTTGATCTATATGACAATATCGTGTACTTACTGCAAGGTGCACATCAGTACTTCATCAGGAGCAACTCTAAATGCAAGTTTCTTCTTAACCGGAATAACATTTTTTTTTTTTTTTTTTTTTTTTTTTTATATTTTGTGCCACTTGAGTTATTCATCTTTCAGTCGCTCTCACAGAAGTCAGTACTTCTTGAATTCGGGATAGTATTGTTTGTAGATTTATTAAATCGCTTAGCAGTATTTCAGTACTTTTTAAAAATGTATCCGTTATATATTTACCATCTGTAAATGGCTTGCCTTTGGAAGCTACACTATGAGCAATTGCAAAACTACATGCTTTCACTTTAGGTTTGGTTCTAACTATTTGACAAAAGAATATAACTTGTTTTTTATATCCAGTAACAGCTCTTTTTTTACTTCTCATCAGAATTCTTAAATGTGAACTGATGTTTAGTTTGAAAAAGGGTTGTATACTTGACATGAGACATATGACCACTTTCGCTACATACAGCATGATTCTTTTGTTGCATGAATCCATATTCATTCGTCCAAGTGTCTTGAAAACTGTGAACATCAAGCTTTCTTTTTTTTTAGTGGTCATTTAATGAAATATGGAAATATTGATGTATATATAGATTGCCACAATAATTAAAATAAAATATGAATTTTCACAATAAAACTAAGAACATGTGGTAAAGTTAAAAGTTATGTATAGGCACAATGTGCATCAAACTAAATTCTACTTTCCACAGATATCAAACTTGATAATTGTGTTATTGGCATGAATAATCAAACGAAGAGAAAATGTGTGAAATGCAGAGAGGAGAGACAGGGCAATTTATATCTTTATGTGATAGTTTTATAGAGTGCCACTGAGAATTGTACCCTGTGCCAAGTTTGGCACACATGCCATAGATTACCAATGCCTGCTTTAGATTCATTCATACTCAACCTGAAACCTGATTAGCTTAAATGGGTGGCCCGATCATGGCCCTTTGCACTAAGAAATTTAACGATTTCAGAATCATGTATTAAAGATTTAGCAGAAAATCTATCAATTTTTTGACTAGAGGATGCATGCTCCTTATAATGCAACAAACCAATAGATATGTGAATTCTGCCTACTCTGAATCTGCAGGTACATCAAGTTGTTTTTTGTTTTGCTGTCAATGTTACATGAATAGAAAATTTAAGAGATTTTTTCGTAACTATAATAGTTAATGATATAAAAAAAATAACAGTGATGTAGTGACCGTTTTATGTATGAAACTCTTTAATTTTTAATTATCCCTCAAAACAGGAGTGTCTTCCAAACAAAAATTGATTGTTTGAAGACAATTGGGAAGCTATCTATTCTATAGTGCAAAATAAACAATGCTTAGCAATTTGTTTGATCTGTTATGGAAATGTTACATTTAAAAAATATAATATTGTTTGTCATTTTACCACTGAGCATGAATCGTACAATTACACTTTTCCACAATGATCTCTCACAAAAGTTTTTAATTAAAATATCTTTTCTACAATAATTAATTGTTATGTCAATCATAATGTCACAAAATGCAGAGTAACAAAAGCATTGTAGGAAAATGATGTTCTTGGTGAACATATGAAACCATTTACTGATGCAAAAATTGTGAAGAAGTGTTTCTTAAATGCTTCTAATGTACTATTTTATAAATTTGGTTTAAAAAAATTGAATTTAATTATTTTAGGTGTTAAAAAAATTCAGCTCTCAGATTTTGCCTGTATTGAAGATAACACAAAGCATGTTTGTGATAACATAATTTAAGGCTTAAAAAATTGACAGGTTTTTGCTTATCTTTTGATTCTAGTATAAACATTTCAAAAATATCACTACGCTTGATTTTCGATAAATACTGTACGAAACAAAACTGAATATATGAAGATTTTTTGAAATTTTTTTCAATAAAGGATCTCAAACCAGAGGCATAGATTTTCTAAAAGTTATTTGCACTTTTCCATTGAAGAACAATACAGATACTAAAAAATTAGTTTGTGTGTGTACCGTTGGCTGTCCATCAGTGACTGGATCCTAAAATGGAATTATTTCCTTTCTGAAATAGGAATATAATTTGACATCTCTAATATTTCACTGCATTATTCACCAGGAAAACTTGGGTGCATGTATTGCTAATCCTGAATTAGAAAATTGTTTTAGGTATAGAAAATTAAATATCAGAATGCAAGAATTGAACAACTAAAAATCCAGAAGTCTTTTGGAGGAAGAGGGGAGTCAATATAGTGACATTAATTTTCATGAGTCTGTATGTTGGCTTAGTAGACAAAAAGTTTTGGAAAGATCCTCCCCTTTTATGACAGTCACTTTGTCTTGTGGAACAAAACAATAAAATTTACAGTTAACTAAAAATGATGGATGGTAGTATGTTTTAGCTTTTCTGTGAGACATTACAGAGAAATTTAGCAGTCCAAATTTTGATTTTTCAGGGTGAAGATAAAATAATTTCGTAAGTGGTGAATGAAATATTAGCTTTTGAAGAAAAAATTAAACATTTATGTTCATTTTACTATCTGTACTACCAGAATAGTCTCTCATAGGCTCATATACTTGAATGAAAATGAGCCCATGAGTGACTATTCTGATAGTGCAGACTCTAGATAAATACTCCTTCCTCTGAAAACACTACATTGTGACAGTATACTGTCGAATGAAAAAATGAGCTTAAGCTGTTGGAATTAAATATACAACTCAAAGTTATTCTTCTAGATCTTTTTAAAATTGTATGAAAAATGTTTCTTACTTCATTTCAGACATTGTTTTCCCAAATCGTTCTGCCAATATATCCCTTTATAAAGAAACAAGTGATCTCTTTTTGAGAGGTCAGCTAAGCTCCTTCATCTAAATTTTAATTCAAAATGTTTCTAAATTATTGTCGCTTTCCAGGTTAATGTTAGTGTAAATATTGTGTGAAAATGTTTTGTTTTATTCATAAACTGATTTTTTTCATTAACCTTAGAAAACAAATTTTAACAATGATTATTTTTCATATAATTTATTTTCACTGTTTTGTGTGTGAAGTTAAGATCATGAATATATTGCTTATAGTGGTTTTTTTTTTATTGTTATTATTTTTATTTAGAGCACGATATCCTCCTTATTCAACATCTAAAGAAAAATATTTGAGGAAATTGTTAAAGAGGAGACCCAATTTAATACCTCCACACATGGACTACGTAGCTGTGTTCCTTGGTGGTTTTCTGGCTGCTGTTGTTTTAAAAGTTATACTTCATGTAAGTTCTGGAAAAGGTTTATAAAAGTCATTCATTTTTTAAAAAATAAATAGAAATTTATTCATAATATTTATATTCATCTTTATTGAGGAAGTATTTAGCAAAATTTTTGCTGTACTTTTATATGTATTTTAAGACCCTGATAATGATTTTAAAAAGCAGTCATTAAATTTTTCTTTTAAACTGAAAATTTTAGGGAAGAAAAGGGATGTCTCCCATTTTATTTTATAATTTAATTCTTTTCTTAATAAAATGGTGCTCATTCCCATAAAAATTGTAAAAAAGTTATTAATCATATGTAATCTTATTTTATATTAAATGTTCAATTCTATAACTGTTTTAATTTTCTTGTCATAATTCAATCCAATTTATATGTCAAGAAACATATCTAGTGAAACTTGCAATCTTAACTGTTATTGTATTATATAAAAAAAATTTAACTGCTTTATATTTAAATTAATAAAAACAAAATAAATAAATATTTTAATTATTATTTGATATTTCTAACTATCTATAATGTCTAGAGGGACAGCCATATAATATTAAATATATATTTATTAAGAGCAACTATTTACAAAGGGTGAGAACAAAGTTTAGCAAATAGATTTTATCATCAAAATAACATGTTGAGTCGTGCTGAGCATTTCATATCATGCCACTTTGGCTCGCTTCTGGAAAACAAATGGTATTGTCTGTCATCTTTATGGAAATCTGGATGAAACCATTTATTAAAAAGGGAATGTGGAAACACAAAACCAACCCTTCATCAATAACAATGCCTAAAGCTTAAAAAGATTAGAGAATTAAAATATTATTATAAATGCATTTTAAAAACTTGATAGAAATTGCAAATATTTTTAATTTCTAAAAAAATAAAAATAATACAAATTCATTAAATCATGCAAAACTGCTTTTCTTCATAAAAAAATTTCTGGTTATATATATTTTAATGCTTTTTTTTTTTTTTTTTTTTTTTTTTTTTTCTTTTTCCTTTTTTTAACAGTTTGCAGGAGTGAAATATTTTTAAATATGTGCATCTTGCTGCGAGTAAAGAGAAACTGCTCATTTGATAATGATTGAATTGCATCTTTTTTTGTGAGCATCATATGCATAGTAAATGCTTGTATAAATATATTATCTGCACACTGAAATTGAATTCCATATACAATTTTGTGATACATATTTCTTACTGAGTGCTGTTTTGTATATTTTGAATTGTGTGTGCCATATAAGTGCATATACATTTACTGTTTTAAATATATTACTAATATATTAAAAACGATAACAGTTCAAAAGATGGATCTGTTCTTTTATGATAATTGTTCTGTTTTTCCTCACTTTTAAAGAAATATTGTTACTTGAAGAGTTCTGCATGTTATCTATTTTTAATAATTGTCTTTATTGATTTGTGAGAGATGAAACAAATATTGTTTTGAATGTTGAAAAGCCAAATATATGTTCATGGATAGACATTATACATCAAAATGTTTTGTTTGAAATCTCTTTTTATATATTATAAAATGAGTTATTTTAATGGGCATTAACGCTCTTTGTATAAATTCTGTATTTGCATATAAAAAATTACCACCTTGTTTGTTTGTTTGTTTTTTTTTTGTATTTTTCTGATAAATATAAAATTATTTTATGTACCTATCATTGTAATTAAATATTAAAGATTCAGAGTTATGTGGTTTGTTTGTTTTTTTTATTTATAAATATATTAATTTCTATATGCCTATTTTATTAAATCTAATTGATTTGAATAGTGTGGCTTAATTACATAACTATGGATAAACATTTCTGTGCAATTTGCTTCATTTTTTGAGAAATTTGAATTTATTCTGTATTGCACTAAGATCTAAAAAATGAACTATTCATTTGCGATTTATATAATATGACTAGTTATGTATATAACCAATATTTTGCTAGTAAATTTATATTGTATTACAAAATTGAAGCAAAGTAATTTGAGCTTGTTATTCAAAAATAATCAATGCTTGAAAGAGAATTCAAAACTGTTTAGATTAAGTAATTGATACATTGTTATAACACTTCATTGTAATGTAACAAATTATTAAAAAACAACATAATAAATAAGAGAATAAATGAAATATAAAAATCTATATGAGAGAAGAAAAAAAAATCATAGAAAAATGAGGAAATAATTGAATACCCAACAAAACAAAACATGCATATTTAGACAGAGGATTGGATTGTGGGATTAAACATGTTCTAAGTTACCAACCCTCCACCAGTGCATCTTGCTGTGTAAAAATTGGATCACACAAATACGCAAATTATAAATATGTACAAAATGTATATATGTATTAAAACATGCATAATTTCAAGTTTTGTGTAACATTTTTGTATGAAATTTAACTGTCAAAATTAGTTTATATATTAAATGTTTTCATTTTCAAGAGGGAGAAGAGAATCATCAAATTAACTTGAATCTCTCTGTGTACAATGCTAATCTTTCATGATTACTTCAAGTAATCAAAAATGGGGGAGAATTTATATAAATATGTAATGAACAACTCAACACTCATATATAAATATGCTTAAGATTATTTTGTATGTGAAGCATATATTTTCATAAACATTCAAGAGTATTATTTATTTCATGTTATATTATACTTCTGCTCTTATGACATTGTTTTATAACTTAGCTAATACATAATACTATATGTAAGATAATTCTGTTTAATTGCATCTATAGTTAAATACCTTTTACAAATTTATACTTATATTCTATCGATTCGATATTCTTATTTTGGAACTAATTTAAATATTCTAGTGCATCACATTATTTGTGAGCACATTTCCTTATAGTGATAACTGCCACAAAACATATACAATTACTAATTTATCTGAGCAAAGCTCTTTAATTTGCTTCTTATTTCTATCGCATAACTATGAGTAAAAATAATTTACTCAAATCTTACATCTTTATTCTGTAAAAGTAGCCAAAAAATTATATAAAAGAATATAATGTACTTAAGGAATGGACAACCTTTTGGATGCCATGTATCAATTTTTTGATAGACGAGTTCAGATGAGCAAAACTTGACCTCTGCTTTTTCTATCCTACATTCATGGTTAGGGGTTAATAAATAGATACAAGGCTTAGGGGAGGAAAAAGAATAACTTAACCACACAGTTAACTAATTTACTCCACTTTCATGAAGCATCAGTCCGATATATTCAAGAATGATCTGAACGAAAGGTTAATCACTTCATAATGATACTATAAATGCCAGTTAGTTTTGTTTGGTGAAAATAACTCTGGACTCTTACAAAAACTCTGCTTCAGAACTTCTGTCAGTTCTGAGTGACCACAGCAGCTCACAAAGAGCTGATTGAAGACCACTTGTTGTCATCCAATGTGCCACATTTGATGCATGCGGTTTAGCCATCCCTGATGTACTTCAAATATGAAAAGTCATACAAAATAATTTCAGTGTTAGTAAAAATCATGTTTTACATAAAGATGGCAGAGAACTTTTTATAATGGCCAATTTTTTTTAACTAAAAAGGATACTATTGTAAAAAAAATTTCTATAATTTAGTTTTTATAAAAGGTATTTAAATAAAATTATCACAAGCATTATAAATATGGCTCTTCGTAATTCAATAAATTATATTATTTAATAGATATCATTTATATTTCTTAACTGAAATATTGAAAATATGACTTTTCGTTTGACATTCTTATTTAACGATGCACTCGATAACATAAAGTATGACTCTGTTACCTCGGATTCGTCTGCACAGAATTTTTCATTTAATTTGATGCAGTCTCCAAATTTCCATAATAACATTTTTCATCCATGAATTTTTAAAAAATTTTCTCACTGAAATCTTTTAATAATTATGAATGTGTAAAAGGGCTTAACAAATATTCTTTGCAAAGTCAATAAAACCATAGTTTTTTTTTATATATATATATTGCTGTTTATTGACATTGCACTGAGAAGCAATATGAGGACAGGTAGCATTTGATCTTGTAATTTTGAACCTCAGTCAAGGAACAAGAACAACACCTTGAGTTGGTACCTCCCTCTCCAAACTTATAAAACCTTGGTTACACCTTTTAGTACCAGTGATGAATGGTGTAGGGTGCTACATTGTCTATATGGAAAATATACTAAAACAACTTTTATTACTGTTTTCTACTCTAATTCAGTGATAATGAATGCCTGTCATATGAAGGGGAGGAAGAGAAATTCTATTTCTTAATGTTTAAAGAGTGTGTACATTTCTCATGGCCACTCACTAAGATATATTCCTAATTTCAAGAATATACTACCCACTTTCCAATTTTAATCACTAAAGACCATCGTACTTTGATTGTTAATCATTTATTTATATTAATTTGCCTTGGGTTAATTTGAGAAATGTTAAGCATGCACTGTTTTCAATGGCGACAAAACGAAAAAATACTATAACAATGCAGAAAAGAAATAGAGCATTTTATAAAAGTGAACCATTCTAAAAGATTTCTGCTGAGTTAGGACATGAACAGTGTATGATGCTGACAGCTTCTATAATAGGAGGCAATCAGTATACAAAACTCGCAAAACAGAAATTTGCAACCATTTTTTCCTTCAAAATTGACTTATCTTATGTAAATATGATTCATATTTGTTCAATATAAAGGTGATTTTCTATAAGTATATTTTATTTCATTTTTCCCTCATTCTCTAGATAATCCAGATGAATTCTTAGGTCAAATTCAAATTTATTTTCTTTCAATATAAAAATATTCATGAACAAGCAAAACATATTAAATTAATCTGTTTTTGGAATATTATTTTTAAAAACAAAATGTAACACTTCTTAAAAGAAATTAAACTCAGAAGAATGATTTTTAATTTTATTCTCATATAAAGTTTCACATGAGCATTTGTTAATACATATATAAAATGCATGCAATATCTAAATACATCAAAAGAGCTATTTATTATAGCTTTGCGAGCATCTAACATTTTAAAAATATAACAAATATAGGACTTGCACATATTAAGTACAGCTTAAATCTGTAACAAAAAAAAAAAAAACAATTGCTCAGATTTAAAATTTGATTTGTAAAACTTTGTTAATTCACTATACGTGTGTATATATATAACAATTTACAAAGATTCAAAATCGCACATTCATTGTAAATCACACTTACAAATGCATGCATAAAAACACATCAAAAGATGAAATACATTTATAGTTAAAATGCAATGCTTTCCAAAACTAATATATATTTAATAAACATAAAAGTTATTCAAGATGACTTGAATTTACACAAGCAAAATTGCTGGGTTAAAAAATGACTAAATTATAAAAAAATAATTAAAAATGGGAATTTCAAAAAGCTTTACATTAAATATGACCAGGGCTTGATATCTAGAAATATAAATGCCACAATTCTTCATTATATAAACCTATATTATAGTAATACAGATGTTTTAAAGAATTTTCTTAAATTCTCCATATTTTTTTTAAATTGTGGTTGATTTCACTCCTACTTTTGAATTGTGAAACTATATTCTGACTTCATCACTAAGAAATCAAGCCCAGAAGTAATTATAAACACTCAAATAATCTGTATAATTTACAGATTACGATTAGAAATAGAACCACATGCTAACAAAGGTAATTTATTATGATGGATAACTATTCTAGATATAATTTACAAGGAGGTAGCATATTTTCTGCTCTAGTCTTTATAAATGCACTAACAATAATTCAATAAATATTTTTTATAAGAGTACATGTTATTATTTTCTGAAATTTATTCTGTTACACAAAAATTTATAAAATAATGTACTTTTTCTTCTATAATTGGTACACTATTGTTTTTAGACAGAATGCATATCAAATATTATCTTTAGTATTCAAAAACAGTTCAATTTCATGTAATCTATTTTCCAAAATATAGAATGATATGTTACTTCAATTAAATGCATCACTAAAATTAGTTAATAATATAATGATTACCTAAAATATACATGCATGAAAAAGTCATTATTTTACAAAATTTAATAGCACTATAAAGACATCTGTAGAAAACATGACATATTTTGGAGAAGGAAAAATTGAAACTAGCAATATTAACTACAAATACAACATTTAAATGTGTGTATTAATATTATTTCTTGATTTAAAAACTTATTTTTTTTAAATAATTCAATTCCATCACCAACAGTCCTCACATTGCCTCTAACATTAATAAACAATCACTTCATTCTAATTGAAACACATAACTAAGAATTTTTAAATAATTTTGTTTTGTTTCAACATATCTAACAAATACTACCTAAGGTATTCAATAACATCGATGAAATAGTAATAAAAATTTTAATTAGATTTATTAACAATAGTACTAAATAACAACACACAATGCAAAGCACATCTAAATAACAACACACAATGCAAAGCACATCTTTTTCTAAACTATTAAAAGCGAGCAAAAATATCATGGAGGATGTTACTTAAAAATATTTAATAAATTACTGTATTACTTTTATACAGCATTTTGAAATTTAGGAATGGAAAAAAACTGTTCTTTCCAGTACATTCCATTCCTGTTCTTTTTGAAGGAATTATTTTTTTAGAACTTGGTAGTCATATATTATTTGATTTTTGAAACATCCAAAATATATAAATCAGTACACATTTCAAGGTATATAGATATATAAGAAATTATATAGTTATTATTGACATAATTTTAACATGTACATAAATTACATAATACATCTAATTAAAATTAATATATATTAATGAAATTGCATGATACATTGCATCAATATAACACACATTTTGAATTTTACTATTAAGTAAACAATATTTTAGAAGAAAATTTGTATTTAAAATTTAAAAATTGCAAAACCTCTTTCATATAATTGTTGGTCACATTTTTTTTTTTTTTTCGTTATTTTAATGCATATTAAGATGGCCAAACATTTGGTTATGTTGAAAAATGTGTTGCAGGGAACACTTTTTGTCTTTAAAATTTTATAATTAAATAAATCCATCCGAAAATAATATCAACTAGTTTCACATACAATTTATTTATGACATACAATTTAAATGATAATTTTTATCAAAATTTCATTTTTAAGTCAGAAAATTCTCATTGATTTTACAATATCATCATCATATTTGACTCAACAGCCCATTATGGATAAAGGCCTTCTTTTGGAGATTACTCCAAGATAACCTACCTTTTGCCTTAGTCCCCCCTGCCAGTTCCTCTCCCCAATCCTACAGAATCAAGCCACTGTAGTTTTGGTCTTTCTCGTTTCTGACTAGTAAAGGACTTTGCAATAAAAATCTTCTATACTAGATTTTTTTTTTCATCTATGTAACAATATGAGAAGCTCAGTTCATTCATTTTATCTTAATACACTGAATGATATCAGAGTCATTAAAAATTTTATAAACTTCAGAATTAAAACATCTTTACTTTTGAGAGCCTTTCTTACAAAAACTACAATTTTGTATTCACCTTGTTTAGTTAGAGACCAAGTTTCTGAGCTATACATTAGGATCAGCCTAATAAGAGTTTTATAAACAAGAAGAGTTGTCTTTCAGGAGAGAAAATGGGACCTCAGTAGAGAGTGGAGTCCAAAGAACTTTTTGTAGGCCAATGCTCTACAACAGAAAGCTAAAAATTATTAATTTTCACAATATTAATATGGGTATATAATAATTTCATCATTTTCTGAAACTGCAAGATTACTTGTGAAATATTACATAAAAAATATGAACCTTAAGGCAACACAGTGCCTAAACGATAAGAAAAATGAGCTCATAAAGAACAGATGACACTCAAAAAACAGATAGACACATTTTGGGTCAAAAAGAACAAATGAATGATTTGTAAATTTCTCCCCAGGTGGAACAACCAAGAACTGATTCCTACCACTTGAGGAAATAAACAAAAAGAGCATGTTTTTATGGAAACCAAGAAAAGGATATTCTTGCTCTTCAGAAAGAACAGGTTCTTTTGTCCCCTATTCCTAATTAAAAGTAACAAGAGTAAATAACACAATCATCAAATCTTTACTTAAGTACTACTAATAATTAAAGAAAAATGAACCACACATAGTATGAGAAATTTCCATACAATATTGTAAAGTTCTCATTTTGCATGTTCTAAAAATACGTAAAATTTCATCTCCAATCACATTATTTTAAAAAATTTTACTATACAAATATTACTTTTAAAAAGTCTTTATAATTCAAGTATATCATTTAAAGTTTCAGATATAATTTTAGAGTATTTAAATCCCTTCATTCCCTTTCCATTCAGTTTATATAATTTAAAATGGCGATTAAATTAAATTTCATATTACAACTCTACATAATTAAATTTCCTCAAAGTGAAAACACTTTATTTACTTATAAATTGTTTAATCGAGAAGTAAAAAGGAGAACATGCATTAACAGATGAAATAAAACTATACAAAGAAAATAAAATAATCAACAGTATAGAATAAGACTAGATAGAACTCAGTGGCTAATTTGTTATTGTAAAAAGAAAATAAACAAAACAAATGACTAGTAATAATTTTAGATTCATCAAATAAGTAAATATGTTGAATATAATCAGATTATCAATATTTCCCATTTTCATCTAATGTAGCCTATAAAAAAAATTTTAAATGTTTCCCAAACATAAGAAGTCCAGCAATCATTTACTGAAAGATAAATTATTATATTCTCTTCAAAAAGTTACTTACTTTTTCATGGTATTGAAATTACTTAATTCAAAATATTAAAATCTGAAAATGTTTTCATGAATTTCTTATACTTGAGAAATATTCATGGTTACACTTTCATGATTGAAATCATTCTGAAGTTCTCAATAATTAATACCCTTCAAAATCATACAATTGCTAAAGAATTGTTCTAAGACTACACAAGAGTAAACCTGATGTATATATATTCTTAAGACTCACAAGAACTTGCTAATAGAAAATTTTAAATAAGCTTCATACCTTGCACTATAACCAGATTAATTAAACCAATATTTTTACAACATTTAAAATCAAAGATGACTTTACAATTTTTTTCCATCAGTAGAGCCACAGTCACAAAAATCATAAAAATTGGTGATATATAGGCCAAATTATTACAATGAGAAAATATTACAGAAATTTCAACAGTAGAAGAAAATATTTTTACAAAATTTAAAGAAAGTTATAAAATATAATTTCTTCATATAAAAATGCTTCAAGTTAAAAATTCTATCTGGGATAAAAAAAATGATAAATAATACTTATGAGTAAGGTTCATAAGGTTGTAAGGATTCTTGTAGTATTATTTTGGTTCTAAACCTGCTGATGGAAAAGTATCTTTTAAATTAGTTTTTTATTATTATTATTCCTAAGCATTTGTTCATTTAACTCAAATTGTGAATTTTAAAAACCAATAAGCTCATAATACATGCGTATTCTATCAAACATGCACAAACCTAACATAATAACATTAAATATATATATAGTTTTCTAAATAAATCAAAATGAAAAAAGCAACATACATCAAATAAAATTTTTGAAAAGGATTAAATATTCTGCAGCAAGTGTTAATTCTTGGGTATTCTAGCAAAATAAGGATATGTCAAAAAAAAAAACAATGTGCAACATAAAAAATAGCTGCTCTCAACAAATAAATATATCATTCTGTACCGTATTAACATAAAGTTTAACATTAATTTATACTGTAATATATGTAAGCATAAATAGTTAACTTCCTAATTAAAATAATTTATAAATTAACAAAGATGTAAAATTATCAACAAGTAACAAATCTTATATATATTTACACATGGAACAATACATACATTGTAATTTTTTATTGTTAGAGAGATTTACATAGATATTAATCAAATATATGTATATGTAACTCAAATTATACTACAATTTAAATACTGAATTTATCACATAAGGACAATGTTCATTGTGGAAAGGTGTTGTGGGGATGCCTATTCTAACTGATTTTTGAATCTTAACTATCACTCTATAGTTCATTTATGTTAACTTTTAATTACAAATTGGTTCAAATTTTTCATATGTAGTAAGAAAAATTATAATTCCTTAAGTGTAAAATTGTTATTGTACAAAGGAAACTTAAGGATAAGTTACATTCCCCATTGAACAAAACTGTATTTTTAAGTTAAGGAAAAAATTTTAAGGAATGCCAATATAGCAAGTTGATTATTCCGGTTCAAATCAGGAATAGGATGTCCCCTAGGAGATTGGAGACTTCCTAGATAGGTTGCCAATCTTGGATGACTTAAGTATTAAGTATGCTTAAATCGCCAATTATCGCTCCCAAAAGTCGTCAATTGTCTTGGGGACACCCTATTCCCTATTTGAACCGATTATTCCTTCCTATTTTTAAAAAATTTTGATATTGCTAAATTTATTTTTCATATTTTACATCTTATATTTAATGATCATAACAATATCATGAAAGCATGAAAAATATTTAACCTAAAAATTCAATTATTTGAATAAATTTCTTGGCAATAAAATTACTAACTCAAACAAAAATGAATTGATTAATTGAACTACAATAAGTACAAATCCATTTTTTTAAAAAAAAGTAAGTAAAGTAAACATTTCAATGAATTTAAAAAAGTTTGGGTTTTTTCACCATCACTAAGATATTTTCAAAAAAATAACTTTTTTAAATAAATAGAATTAAAAAGAATATCAAAGATTCCAATCATAAAAATAAACTAAGAAAAAGCTTAGAAATAATAAGAATGTCAGCAAAAGCAGAATTTTTTCAACATAATCATTTGCTATTTCAAACAAAACGACAATTAAGAAAAATATTCACATAATCAGGAGCTTGTCATAATTATATATTAACCATTATTATTTCTCAAAGATGATAATCAAACATATTATTTAAGCAGATTGAAAAAAAAAATCACTAAGAAATTTTTTTTAAAAAAAAAATGAAGTAATCCATAAGATATGAAATCTTACATTTCATGATAATTTAAGTACACAATTTGATCATAACATTTCCTTACTCCGGGAACACACAATTTAATAAAAAGCCTCTTAAAAAATTATACAACACTTTTTTTAAACTCGATACATTTATCTTTTAAAACTTGTTCATATGTAGGTGGTGGAGAACTCTGACTCCCTCGATCAACAGCTGAAAAGCTGTTTTTGGCAGAAGTAGACGTTGAAGGTACATTTGAATCCAAACTTGAAGCGAGTATTCTACGTATAGTTTCAACATTTTGAGCCTGATTTCCACAGGTGGAGGGATCCATAGCTTTTTCACACAGTTTACAAAAGATAAGCAGCAAGAAAGTAAGACCAATGGATAGAACAGTCACTACAATCCAATGAAAATATGTAACTTTGGCACCCTCTGTAATATAGATATCACCAAATGACAGAAAAAGTGCATATGTCTTATGAGATATACTAGTTAACAGATGTTCACAATAAGAGCTACATGAGCAATTTTGACCTTGATGATAACAAACACACAATTTTTCTACAGCTACAAAGCTTTTGCAAGCAGGTTTTAGACAATACGGTGCTTTCAAACCTTGAGGGCCGACTCTTATACATGAATAAGTGCCTACTTCCAAGACATCATTCGTTATATTAAACTCCAAGAGATCTTTTAAATACATGCAAGAATTTTTTGCACAAGACTCACTATAACCTTGGACAGAAATAATTTCATGACCACCATTCGATAAACATTTATCATCACTGAAACAAATCATATAAGTATCAGTATTAATTACTTCAGATGGTAGAATGGGCTTGAAATTTGGCTTGCAAAAAAAACTTCCTTGACAATACTGTAAAGACTTTATAGCAGGTACAAAATTATCTGTAGAAACATTGTATTGTTCATTGTTTTCAAAAAATACTGTAGTATTACTTGGTTCTAAAAGGCAATCGCAAAGATACTTACGATCAATAGCATCACATGGTAAACAAAACGAAAAACGTAAACTGAGTAAAAACAAGATTAATCGCAACTGAAAAGAAATCATTGTTCGACAACAAAATTAGGTTTAAAAACCTAAATGCTATACATTATTCACTCTTTTCCGAACATTACATTTTTTTTTTATATATATATCTTATCGTAAAATTATGTTTATCTTACGTTTACCTTCCCTCAACAACAATCTCACATACAGTTTGACAGCTGGATGAATAGGTAGACGAATTTTCACACCGATGGAGGAAAGTGATGTAGAAAATAGGAACCGGTATGGCGAGCATGTAATATCTTATTGATGGCAACGAATGTTCTTGAAAGTATTGAATCTTGATTGTTCATAGAGAGATTACCATATCTAGCCCTAATGAATTATTAACAACTTTCTAAATAATAACATTAAATAAAAAAACGCAGAAAATTGCCGAATCATATACCTTGTTGAAAAAAATACAAAAGTTTCAAATTTGTTGAATATAGAATATATATTCTTCCCTCAGATTCAGCCTCTGTCTCTTCGCGGAGAGATGCAGTAATCCTCACACAAGATAAAATACCCATTAAAGTCATTTAAAAATTACATTCGTATCTAAAAAAATTCAAAAATGGATGACCCTTTGGTGGATTCCTGCACACTAACAAAAACCAAAGATATTATTTTTAGGAAAAAACTTGTCCAACTCCTTAACACCTAATTAAAATTATTTGACTCCAATATTTCATGGGATGCTGAGGTCAAATATCTCAGGATTAACCTGGACTCCAAATGAACCACAATAATCAAATAGCTGAAAGTGCTAGTCCGGTAGACTCTTTACTCAGTTTGATATGGAAGCCTTGAATTTTTTTTTAAATTAAAACAAACATATTAAAAATGTTCTTTAATGTATTTAGAATTTAAAAAAAAAAACATGAATGAATGGTACGGGAGATGAAAGAAAATAAGATAGTGAATCAATTATTTACAACGAGGGTGAGATTTTTTAAGATTTTAAAACTTCTTTTTTTACTAATCTTATCGTAAAATAAGATTATATCATTTTGTACTATTTTTACCTCAATGCCTTGGATTGACTCTAGGTAGTATAGACGTCTGATCCTCAACAAGAGGAGAGTATTATTTTATATGATTTTTCAGAATTTCTTTTGTCAATGTAAAATTACAATAGATTTTTTTTAAACTTTTTTTGATGATATGAAAGCAGAAGGAAAAGGCAAGGGTCTGTCATTTTCCCCCTAATTTATTCTTTGAACATACATGACCTCTCAGAGTCCCTACTATAGTTTTTGTCTCTTCGCGGACGATGCAGCAGTCCTCACTCAATATAAAACATCTACTGAAATCATCGAAAAACTACATTCGCATTTTTAAAAAATTCAAAAATGGATGACCCTTAGGCGGATTGTTGCAAACATCAACAAAACCAAAACTATTATTTTTTTAAAAAGGTACGTGTCCCACCTCCTAACATCCAATTAAGTTTCTTTAACTGAAATATTTCATAGGACACTGAGGTCAGATATCTCGGGGTTATCCTGGACTCCAAATTAACTTTTAGAAAACACATGCAATTCATCATTGATAAAAGCTGTGCCAAAATTCACAGCTGCATCCCACTAACAGGTAAACACTCTGTACTCACCCTCCCTGTATTGGTCTAATTATTTGTTTTATAAACAAATAATCAGACCAATTCTATTATACGCTTATCCTGTGTGGTGCCAAGTGGCTCCTACACACATTAAAAGAATCTAAACGTTGCAAAACAAATTATTCAGAATAATTACCAACTCTCCTTGGTATGTCAGAAATTCTTCCATTCACAAGGATCTTTAGATCCCTCGAATTAATAGCCACATCAACCATCTATATAGATGCTTCTTTTTCGAGCTTATTAATGATACTAATCGACTAATTAGAGGGCAGCTTTTATTTGCTCATAAAAACGAAACCCATTCATTACCAAATCAAACTTGCAATAATTACTTTCACCTCATTCTCCCACAGCCATAAGCATTCCAACTGAAACATTTTCAATTTATTCTAAGCCATCTGTAATTAAACCCCAATCACTCACTGCTCCCCCTCCCTCCACCAGCCAACTCAATCACTTTATTCTCAAGAGCAATTCTTCCTTCCCTTAAACCAAGCTGAGCTTATGTTAAAGCGTATGTAACTAAATAGTCTCTATATAAACATTACTATCCATCTTCCTACTTCATTTCCTTCTTTCTTCTAGTTGTTGTTGTTGTAGAATATATATAAAAAAATATATATAATTTTGTTGGGTTAATAACTTGACAAAACCGAGCAATTTCGATAGTCACTTAAGAACTGGTTAAAATCAAAACATTAAATTTTCTAAAGTATTAAGCTCATTTTCATGTGTTTGTAATATTCATCGAAAAAAATAGAATGTTTAGCAGAAAGGGATTGAAGATTTTCCCCCGCATGATCCTCATTTCTAGTAAAAGGTTGAAAGCTAAGGCGTTTTTCAGAGGCACGAGTTTGTAGTATCCATACGTGAGACGATCCACAGGGTAAACTTTTTTTTCTCAATATTCAATATATTTCTGAGATAGTAACCTTTATTACTCTATATCTTATAAAACAAATAATCAATCTTTTTTTTTTTTTTTTCCTTCAACGATCCGGTTTTTCGAAGAGTGTTGTCGGTATAAAGTTGCGCTACAGTTTTCTTCTTGCTGTATATATGAAAGTTTCTTTTAATATATATTAAGTGAGACAAATATATATATGTTTTATACTATATATATATATATCGCTTGTAAAAAAAACATTTTTAAGGAAAGGACTTAACGAATTGGAGAAGTAAACAGAAGTTGTGTAATAAAAGTAAACTGAAATTATATAAAGTAATTTGAATCGAATTAATGTAAACGAAAGTTTTAAGAAATTGCGTAATTTTTACTATAGTAAGTGCTAGAATAGATAATTTCTTACGAATTTAAGATTACAAATCATTTAAGAAATTTCTTATTAACCCAAATCTATGATTTTTTTTTTTTATTATTATTATTATTATTGTTTATTAGCCACCCAATTGACTATTGCTTTAGGTGGATCCCTTTCGACATCCCAGATCACTTTTCAATTTTTTATCGTTTGCTTCAATTTAAATACATATTGTTTAAATATATTCAATTTAGCAGTTTGTCGTTTGCTTCAATTTTTATTACATGTAACTGATATAATATTAAATTTAATAATTTATCGTTTGCTTTAATTTTAACTAAATTTAGCTTAAATATATTCAATTTAATAATTTAGCGTTTACTTTACATTTAATATCGGAAAAGTTTACTATTACCCATTTCTCGGTATTTTATCGTTTACTTTGATTCCTATATCTAATTGAGTAATTTAATAATTATTATTTATAAAAAAAAAATTAAAAAAAAATAAAAAAAAAATCACACCTTGGGTGACTAAATGTGTTCCTCACAAAATTTTACATGAAACTTTTTATATTATTATTACCCAAGTAATGAAATTGAATTTTTTTTTCTAAATTCTTTCTTATCATTTACTTACTGAAAAAGGTAGCCTCGTATTCTTCAGAATGGCCAAATACTTTACTGAAATTTTTTCTGTTTTGTATTTATTCGCAGTTGATTTCATGAATAACACTGACGCTTTCATTCCATTTTTTTAATAATGAAATATTAGAATTAATACTGAAGATGTAAATTGAAGTAAGTATGACTTCGACACAGTGTCTTAAGATAATATTATTTTTTAATCTTCATTACTGCTAATAGTTTTTTTTAAAAAAAAGAGATATAAAATAGCGGGGGAAATGTTTGCTAAAAGATCTCGTTAGTGAACAACTTTTAAAAATTAGTTTACTATTCCAAATAGTGAAATTCCTCAAGTGAAGAAGTCGAAAATATCTATAGAGCTTATAACAAATTCAGAAATTCTTTGATCGAAACAGAAAAAGAGCTCGACCCCTTGAAGATAGGGATTTTTGTAAAGGGACGATTATAACTTAGAGTGTTTTATCTGAACCATTTTGTAAAGCAGGCAATGGAAGTTTGAACAGTTATTAGTTTATTATACGTAAGGCATTTATCTTACAAATGAAAAAAAAAATGTTATTGGATTCAAAATTTATTTCGTAACGTGTCAAAATTGTAGCAAATTTCGACTACCTTATATATCCGTAGAAAATATGTAGCATAAATTTTAATCGTTTATAGTTTTACCATATATCTGTCCTATAAGACGACCCCCCCCCATACTATCAATGGCGTATGAATTTAATTTAGATCAGCGATCCTCATCTTGAACAAATTTATTTTCTTGCATCTAGCAACACTGCCTATAAAAGCACACAACCAGATCACGAACTCACAACACCTATAATAATTACTTCTAAAAATCCTTCAAAATGTATGGGATTTCCAATGCTATGGATGACACTGATAACGATTTGTTTTAAGATACTGACAACGAAGTAGAAATAGACTCACTAAGTATAGAATTTGACCCATATAACGAGCTTTTCATCAAAGAAGGCGAGGATATGCTTAACGAGTTATTTTCCTTACATGGTGAATGGGAGAATTTTACAGGATTTTAAATACATTGGTGATTGATTTGTTTTATTTTATAATGGTTTTAATTTATATAAATTTCATTCTAATTTTCTTATCTATTCCATGACATGGTCCCTAATTTTGGCGGCCGTTTCATATAATTCAACTATTGTCTTAACTACGGAAATATACAATATTTAACTAAATAACTCCATATTCAGAGACTATAGACCACGAAGAGATTTATATTTTTCATTAACTCCTGCCTCTAGAAACAACCTCAATTTTTAAAAAAGCTTCACGTAATTTCTTCTTTTTTATTGTATCATATAAAGTTTCTATTTTGGAAAATTACTTTTTTCTTTAATTAATCTCTATAGAACAAATTACACGAAAAATTTTCAGAAAAAAGTCATACGGAGGAAAGTTATAAAATGTGAAACCCCTTTTCGATGAAAATGAGTTTGATTTTGTTCTGTGCAATTTGTATTTCAATGAATAAAATAACTGTAACTGAAATTTACAACGTAGGAATTTTAATTTACAGTGAACGTTTCTCTTTACACGAAGGATTACCTCATCATTTTAACTATTACATTAAATTTGAAATTATATAATTAATTTGAGAGATTATGTTTTAAAAAATAAAAATCATAATTCCCTTTTTAAATTAGGGAATTTTACAACAAGGAATCTTAAATTGTTAAAAAACTGACTTTTAAGATATCACTCTTTTCTCTTTTCTTTTTTTTACAGGGAGCCAGTGTTGGTTATTACTGGACCTCTATTGTATAGTTTCGCGGATTTGGCGAATATTGGGCTCAGTTCTTAAAAAAAGAGCTCGCTGTTAAGCAAGAAAAAGCATCCTTATTTTTTTTCTTTTGGAATACGTTTGATATATCCTTCTCATATGATTATCAAAATAAAGGGCGCTGAGAACTCAATCCTAGATGGATCAACCACCATGGCATCTCTGTTAGAATAGGATCTGCTTACCCCATTCGAATCAAGGTACGTGAGTTTTAACATGTAATTAAATTTCTATCAATATCCGAATACATAATAAATAAATCAGTAGTTGTCCGAAACCATGACTCGTTATTGTGCTCAATATAATTAACCACTTTATCGTTATTGTCTCTCTCCCAATTATTCGAACTACTAAACCAGGGGCCACCAAACTTTTTTGAACATCGACGCCCAAAAATTTCAAAATTCTCTGATCGACCCGCTCTATAAAAATGATTAAAAAAAGAGAGAGAGAGAGAGAAAACTTACCTGTTTCTTAAATAGATTAAATCATTTAAGAAACAGTTATTGGTTTTTTTTTTTTTTTTTTTTTTTTTTCTTTTGATTTTGACAAAATCAAATTTTTACATAAATCATCGAGAAGAATGTGTTTGTTGAGATTCTTGGCTAGATTAGCAATTTTTGGTACAAAATTTGTTAATTTTAGTCTTACTTCTCATCGTAGCTCCATATTCCATTTATTTCTCTTCTTTGTTAAAAGAGAATTAATATGATTGCAGCCAGATTCAATTGTGCATGAGCTTGGAAATGCAATTAAAAAAGGAAATGTCATATTACTAATTTTGGATATTTTTGCGTAATATTTATACTTGTACAAACTTCACTTACAGTTAAATTATTAAATTATTAAGTTTGCTGCAAGGTCAATTAATAATTCAATGATTTCGTCTTGCAAATGACTGTTGTTATTTTCAATTTGAGCAGAAAGTGGAACAATAATCCATATTCTGGGATATCAATATATTTTTAATATCTCCAAAGCGTAATTTAAAATCATTACTTACATTTTGGAGATGTTTTGTGTGTATTTCCGATTCTGCTTCAGTAACATCCAATTATCGTAAATTTTAAAAGTATTGAAAATCTTCACGTAACAATGAAAACTTAAGCAAGTTTAATTTATCTTGAAAGCTTAAAGTAATTTTTCGTACTTGAATTGATATACCTTTTCCTTGGTGACGCGTTTCAAGATCATTGTACTTTGGAAATACATCGGCCAAATAAGGAATATATATATATATATATATATATATATATATATATATAA
>BMAW01120756.1:1049349-1068567 GCA_019974015.1 Nephila pilipes | reverse complement strand
ATATATATATATACAGGCTGAAGCGAAAACACCTAAAAAGCTCAGATACTCCCCAGAGGTATTTAAGAGCAAGAGAGTAGAGAATAAAAGAGAGAATTTCGTAGTGTTTTAGGTTATATAGCAGGGATCTTTCCATAAGAGATATCATAGAACATGTGGTACAGGATTAAGGATTCTGGCAGAATTTCATTATAAACAATCAGTCTAATAGGAATTATTTTGGCAGATTTATGATCGTGGGAACGCGGATTAAACCAGTTTTAAGAGCACATGATCTAATAAATAAAAGGATAATTTGGAATGGGGTCAGGAAATAAGAATGAACTCTACTTTTGAATTTGGGAATGGGATAGAATAGAAAACTCAAATTATTATTAAAAGAAAATTATTAAATTAAAGTTAAATCATTACAAATTTATATATATACTGCAGTTCATCAGTTAAGGCTGGATTAAATGTAGTAAGAAATTCTGTAACTGTTTAGACAATTCAACAAGTTTTTGTAAATATGCACCTGTTGACAACAATTGTATTTCAGTGTGTAATAATAATTGATTTGATAGTTCAATTTCCTCGCAAAGCTTATCAAACAGTTTTGATTTAAGAAGTTGTGCTCTAATTTGGGCCATCTTGTAACAAAATGGTGCAAGAATAATTTATCAAAAGTCTGAGAATAAGAACCCATCACGATGCATTTGTATTTTAAACGGTAAAAACGATATATTATTATTTTAAAAAACTATGCAAGAATGAGAAATTAAATAAACTATAATCTGTTATGTAAACTTTACTTACTATATTGTTATTACAAATGGCATTCCGAACGAAAATTGTATATACTGCTTTGCTGTCAATAAATTAGCGATTGGATAGCATTGGTACTCATTCATCGACCCCTAATTATACTATATCGACCCCTGCACTGAGCGATCACCAGTTATTAAGTTTTAGATGTGAAAATGTTAAATTCATAAGTATCAAATAAAAAAGTGAGAGTGGGGTATTTCAAATGCAAATACTTTTTTGAAATAATCATTAAAAGTAATAACCATTTTTAATCTGTAGATGGATACATTTTTTTCTTCGTATAAATGTTATTTTTTTCATGTTTGAATTTTAAGATTTTAGGCTTATTTTCAAACAAAAGTATTTAATAATATTAGAAAGTATAACTAATCCCATTAAGATTAGTTATATTTTCCCATTATCATTAAAAAAAAAGTTTAATTTCTATTTTATTTGTAAATTTAAAATTTATTTCTTATATTTATTTATATATTTTCTGAATTGCTTTATTTTTAAGGTCTGCATATTAATATATTAAATGCAGCAAGAATTCTTTTCATTGTAAAGTTTTTAGAGAAGAAGGGAATTTTTCTTATTAATCTGAAATACATATTGCTGTTTATTGTTGTTGTTGTTGAAAATCGTATTACTAAGTACAAAACAAACGCTAAAAACTATTGTATTATTTAAGTGATTTTAGTATATTTTCAGATTTTTATTACTTATTTATACTAAATGATATTTATTTTCAATAGTTCTTCTTTAATAAAATATCTATTTTTAGAATTAAATTTATTGCATTATTTTTTGCAATTAGTATTTATTCTGACATTTCATATCACTTTTTCAGTTGGAGAGCAAATATCTTGTTAAGGTACCAGGACATGTGGGGAAAAGTAAAATATTAAATTTAAAACTCCTAGTTTTTTGGGGGGCATATATGTGCAGCGACTCTCTTAGAAGTTAAAAGGCCTTACTCAACCAGCCCGATGAGATATCTTTTCGGGTTGATTGGTAGGCCCGTCAATATCGGACCCCTTGGTCCAGGGTTCGAATCAACGCTGCCGCTTCTCGATCGCCGTATATGTTTCAAAATTATTATCAGAGCTTAAATTTTTTGTGTCTAGTTACTCGAAGCAAATCTGAATTTCCGAATTACGATCTCAATGTCGGACCACATAAAAGATTAAAGTACTGAAATTTTCTTGCTTCTATAGAAAAAACCCCTGTGGGTAAAGAAATCATCAGTATTATAAAACCAAAAAAAAAAAATTATTATTATTATTTTTTTTTTTTTTTTTCTTTTTTTTTTTGGAAAAATAAATCATACCGACAATATATTTCGAGTACAACTCGGTTTGCATTTTACGTCTTTTTCGTTAAAAATGTTTCATCTAGGAGGATTGTCTTACCTGCAACATTTTATGCTTTACTTAACCAAAATATATTCCCATATGTAATGAATATATATGATATATCACAAAGACTACTATTACCTCACCGGGAGGCCACTAAAGAAGCACCGTGTAGCAAGGGATGATGCATGTTAAATCTGTGGGGCACAAATACTCCCAAAGGAAGTTTGGATAGGAGCGTACTAGCTCATGTGCCGTCCTCGTCCCTTGACCAATGTTCAAAATTACGAGGTTTGTCACCATTAGCCTTCGGGTTATTTCTACTGCTTCGTTAATAAAAACTACCAAACCTATCCTACTTTAATCCATTATAGAAATTTTAAAAGCATAGATACATTGCATAAATGTATTGTCCCGAGGCAATGCAACTTCTAAGGCATTCCGACCTACATTTAAAGTAAGAACTCTGACCATTCAAACATGCACTTTATTTAAGCAGGATAGCAACTGATCTCTTATCTTTACAACGTATAAACCTTACAACTCCTCCCCCACCCCTTTATGAACACTGAACACTGATTATTCACAAGCAACCTTGCACTTTTTGCCAAGGGTTGAAAATTTAACTTCTCAATAAGAACTATTCAAAAATTTCTAGACACTCTTAAAAATAGCCTACTCTTAAACTGAAGGATAGTGATCAAAATTAAATCACGACAACAACAGTTCTATTTTTCCTGAGTGTCAGCGTCGTAGCACTTAGTATGAAAATTCAATTTAGTATAAAAATATTAAAAGTAAACACACACAATCAGATCACAGAGTGCGTGAACACTAATTGTTTAAATGTGAAAAAAGTTTGAGAGGGTAGATTAAAAAAGAGGATGAAGAACAAAATAAATCTCTCATATACTTCTTTTCATTTTATATATATATGTATATATATATATATATATATATATATATATATATATGATCTATGATGATCTGATTTTCGATTCCTCTAACAGTAAGAAGTTAGCGTCGGCGATGAGGTGAAAGATGAAGGGAGCCGTTTGGCTTAGTGTGGAATGAGATGGGGAACACAGGGGCTGAGAAGTGTCAGCAGTTTTGGTTGAATTTATTAAAATAGAAGTGGTTATTGAAGGAAGCTTATAGAGTTATTTACATGGAAGCAAGTTAATCTTCGCTCCAAATAGCAAGTATTTTACTAATGAGATGGTTGGCGTTTTCAATTTTGTCAAACAAACTGATTGTGGGTTCGTTCGAAGTAGGTTGCTACTCTGTGGTTTTCTTTTATTATTCTCTCTTCCCAAGCAGTTTGGGAAGGGTTTGCGATTCACGGAAGTTTTGGGTTTCAGAGAAGTTGGAAATGGGAAGGCCTGAGCAGGGACGTCTTAAGGCCTGGGACGACTAGGCCTCACCCTTGAGAGGGGCTTCGTCTCGTTCTCTAATCGGCTTCAATAAGATCTTGATCAGAATAATTTTAATTGCTAAATGTTATTCTTGGACATGACTGGTTGATGACAGTTACTTCTGTATTAAATATTTCTATTTACAACGTTTGCTGAGAATCAGGGAAAATATTAGGTTTTATTTCTAAAGCGAGACATATCCAATTTATTAGTAATAATGCTGCTGCGGGAAGGACAGTCACGGACATAATAGACACTCCTTTCAGCGATCTTTTATTTATTTGCTCACATGTGTTAAGGATTGCTCATGAATGGACAAGAGATACATTTAAGCCCCCAACAGAAGTGACAAAAACACATTCCTTTTTTTATGACAGGCGTCAGGGCTAATGAAAAGAGGGTTGCAATGATCCTGAAGGAAAACACACTTTTAGAAGAAATGAGTGGCTTACAGTTCTAAATCAGCAATTCCTTCATTTAAATTTAATTTCTTTGAAAAAGCGAAAGGTAACTACGTTTTTATTTTTGAATTGCATTTCTTTGAGATTTAAGATAATATATACATATTTATATCGCATTAAAACAAGTAAAATAACACGTAATTGTATTTGCCCTTTTTTTTCCGGAGAGAGCTATAAAAATAATATCCAGTTTTAAAAAACTCTGCTCTTTCTTTGTAAATTTTCTCTCTCTTCCCTCTGAACAAAATGAAATAATCTCTTAATTGTTTATAAAATCACATATAAATATTTCAATGGACTCTTTAGAATATTTTTATATTGATTCAAATGTATAATTGCACGCTTCCTTCATTTTGAATGCACAATGTTGTTCCAAACGAATTTTCGATATGTATTGTAATTCAGAGAAATATTTTTATTTCCTTCTCATATGGAAAGCGTTATTTTACTCGTTTAAAGATTCAAATGGCTGTCCTTTTCTATTATTATTGAAAAAAAAAAAAAAAAGAACATTTATAAAACGAATATATAACATTACTACAGATTGTAGTAATGTAATATAAAGGTAGAAAAACAATTATATATCAGGAATCTTTGAGTACGATTTGATAATTAGATAAATAAATGCCTGAACAATAACTTAATAATTTAAGAGTAAACATCAAAAATGTCGAAATTCTCGTCCAACACAGTACAAAATAAGAGATTTTTAGTGCATAAGATTACTCACTAGAAATGTTCTATTTGCGTATGTATGTTTAATCAGATTTCCCTATAGAAAATTTAAATTTGTTTTGCATACTTAAATTTCAGTTCTTATACTTTAAAATTATAATGTATTTATATTTTATCACTTATTAATACTTTATTACGAATATTTTATCAAATATTGGTATAAAATACTGTTAATGAAAATTACTTACATAAATATAATTCTCCTAATTAATAATTGGTACTTGTCTATTAAAGCGGCGCCCGCCAAATTAAGAATACGCCAATGTCGCCAAGCTAGTGAAAAGCACCAAGCAAGCGGAGCGCGATATTGAAATGTAGGAAAACAAATAACAAACCAATAAATAATATAAAAAAAATTAATAAAATTTTGATTTAATAATCTTTTATATGTTTAGTGATAAATCTCATTCCAATAAGTGATATAAACATTTAGATGTTTAACATGAATTTTTACATAACTTTTAGAATATAAATCTACATTAATGGCAATATTTCCGAAATTGCGTTCATTATTTCATAGAAAGCATTTTTTTGAGTAAGCAGTTGCTATGTGCTTCTACACCTCTTAAGTTTCTTTTTAACTTGCGCAAATAGGCACAGCTCGTTCGTTGTTAGGAGCAAATCATTATTATATTTTATATGTATTAATTTCGTAAATGTTATGTGTGTTCTTCGTCCAGCTATAATTATGTGTGTCAATAAATACGAAATCCTCAACTAAGGACTATTTCTTGGATTACACACTATAAGAACTGTTTACGCCTCCGGAGAAGACGGTATTCAATAACCAAGCATTCAAATTCTTTTTCTTTACTGCTCTCACATATTAAACTAAAATTTTTAATAAATGTCTCAAGTATGCTCATCACCCACAAAAATGGAAACACGCTTCCATAATTCTGTTCCTCAAACCTGGCTAAAACCATTTCATCCCCTCTAATTACCACCCTATCAGCATTCTTAGTTCAATTTCTAAAATTTTCGAACGAGTCCTTCTAAATAAACTATTCAATCACCCCATTATTAGTAATATCATACCCGATTTTCAAATTGGATTTAGATCACATCACAGTCCATTAACTCTTTCAGGATGTGAATACAATAACGGAAGGTTTCAAATGAAAGCAAATCACTGGAGTTATATTCCTGGACATTCGAAAAGCCTTCAAACGCCTCTGCACATGATGGGTTAATGTATGAACTCATTAAGCTTAACTTTCACCTTTACTTAATTATCATAATTAATAAATAGATTAACAAAACATTCTAAGTTAGATTTGACAGTGAACTATCAGTAATTTACAGAATTCACATCGGTATCCCTCAAGGCTCCATAATTTCTTACCTAATTTATTCCTTGTACACATCTGACATCTCTCAGAGTCCCTAAAGTAGCCTCTGTCTCTTTGCGGATGATGAAGCAATCGTCTCACAAGAGATATAACTCCTATTAAAATTATCAAAAAGTTACAATGTAATTTAAAAAAGAAATCCAAAAGTGAATTATCCTTTGGCGAATTGCTGCAAACACTAACAAAACCAAAGTTTTTATTTTTTGAAAAGGCCATGTCCCACCCCGACACACAATTAAAATTCATTAACTATAATATCTCATGTGACTCCGAGGTTAAATATCTCAGGATATCTTGAACCCCAAATTAATTTTCAGAAAACACATACAATTCATTATTGATAAAAGCTGGGTAAGAATACATAACTGCTTCCCACTAATAGGTAAACATTCTGTACTCATCCTCCCTAACAAAATCCTATTCTATAAACAAATAATCAGGTCAATACTCCTATTTGCTTCTTCCATGTGGGACAAGTGGCCCTGACAGCCATTAAAAAAATCCAAATCAAACAAAACAAATTGCAGAAATAATAATTACTAACTCTTCTTGGTATGTCAAAAATTCTGTCATACACAAGGATCTTAAGATCCTTCAAATAAATAAGCACATCAACTACCTATCCAGATGCTTCTTTTTTTTAACCTTTTAAATCATACTATTCCGCTAATAAGAGCTCAGCTTTTATTTGCACATTAATAACGGAATCCATCTATTACCATGTAAGACTTGCAATAGTTATTTCCACCTCATTCTTCTTAAACATAAGCATTCCATCTGAAACACTTTAGAAATATCGTAACCCCCCTTTTTTCACTCAGTTACACTTCATTTCCAGAGCTATTTCTCACCCCGTTTGACAACTGAGATTATGCTGGGGAAAAAAACCAAGCAATAAACATTTTAAATATAACTATTATATTTCTAATTATTTCCCTCTCTTCTGAAACTCATCATCATCAAATAAAATAAACTTTATAATTTTTGAAATATTGAATATAAAAATTAAATAAAAAAAATATTAATTGTAATAACTTACAAATGTGTGAGTATATATATATATATATATGAACTAGACACTAGATGTGAAGATAGAATCATTTACTGAGAAGCAATATTAAGGTAAAAAAATTAATAATAAAAAAAAATCTCATCCTGTACCTATCTCATACATCTTCTCTCTTCACTCTTCTTTCTCTTTCCTATTTCATGTTTCATGTGAAATTAAAACACACACTAAAAAAAGGGGGGGGAAAGAGATTAATTTTAAAAAATTAATTTTCCTGATTATAAACAAAATCAGATTGAGCAAAGGACTATCATTCGCGAATTATTTGATTGTTGCAGAAGAGCAGAAAATTAGAGTTGAGTGAACACTTCTTCAAAGCAATGAATATATGCATTGATTTTTTTTAAATCATAGAAGAAAGTAAAGAAACATTAAAAGTAATTTTTTTCAAAGAATTATTGTTGAAAGTTGATACCACTGGAATTTTTTCCCTTTAAATATAATGATGAGCCTGCATTGTCATTTGTTTTCAAACAAGCTGTGTGACACAACTGTGTTATATTTAGTTTTGTTTTTGGTATTAGCGTAAATAGAATGTGATATTGAAAAAATTCAATTCCTGTGCAATTTTATGAATTGTTAAAAATTATCTCTTGTTTTGCAATTTGTTGTATTTTTTGGGGGGAAATCTTTTATATCATGCATTGTTTATAAAGCTCGAAGTTTATCAAATGCTTTTAAGTTATCGTTATGTCGCTTCAGGATGGTGGTAAACCATATTGTCCAAGTATTTCATTGAAATTATTGTTTATATTTATTTATGTATCATTATCTGAAGCGCACAATTTTTCGAATGATTCAAATTATAATTCTGTCAATGAGAAAGTGAATTTTTCTCCTTTTAGTGGTGAAAAATCCTTGCGATTGTTCAAAAGAAATTCTGGTAAAAGATGTGTTAATACGACTGATTGTTCATCAGAAATACGAGGAAGTTTGTGTATACAAAATACATGTGTTTGTCCTCAAGGGTATTTGCCCATTAAAAAAGGTGTAGTGGGATGTTTCCAAGTGGGAAAACATCTTGGAAATTTTTGTAATACTTCTGCTCAGTGTGGGGATGAGCTTACATGTAAGAACCATGTTTGTCTTTGTCCAGAAGGATTCCAACTCTATCAAACCCAAGGCACTAATATTTGTTTAATGTGGCATAAACCCACTCGATTAGTTGACCGATGTCGTCTGAATGAAGATTGCACCCGCCATGATCCAAACACAATTTGTAAAAAACGCTGGTGCCAATGTAATAATGGCTACCAATTGTTTGAAACAATGCTTTTTGGTCGTAAACACAAATGTTTCAAAACATACAGATTTCAATGTGTAAATTCTGCTCAATGCTCAAAGTTGACAGAGACTCCAGATCAGCACTGTATGTGCTTATATGGTTTTTGCCATTGTATAACTGATATGAATTTTACTTCTTTTGATATTCCATCTTGGGCTGACAAACCTAATTGGTACCAAAGATGGAAAAAGGATCTCATTCTTGCTACTCGGTTGTTATTTATTACTGTTATACTCTTTTTTGTTCCTTGCTTCATATATGTGACTCTTGGTATGCGAGAACGAAGCCGTCAATTGTTTTCTCAGTTTGTACAACCAAACAGAAGTCCTGTTATTCATTACTCTCAAAGAAGAAACAGCCATTTAAGATCATTGCCATCATATCGAGGATTACCAAATATGGGAACTCTCAACAGTAGAAGCATGAGTGATTCTCATCATGTAGAGATAGCATTGCATTCTAGTGGAGTCAATTCAAGATTAGTAGACTCCAGGCCAAGAGTACCTGTACTTAGAGGCTGTGAACCATCAAGAGAATTTTTGAATTCAGTTGAAAATGATGCTAAAGAAGAAGATCCTCCTCCTTCCTATGAAGAAATAATGCATAAGGAGGCAATTCCTGAGGAGCCACCCCCTCCTTATCGTGCACTATAGCTGAAAAACTCAGTATGCTCTATAATAAATCTTATGATAC
Organism: Nephila pilipes; assembly: GCA_019974015.1. Lineage (NCBI taxonomy): Eukaryota > Metazoa > Arthropoda > Arachnida > Araneae > Nephilidae > Nephila > Nephila pilipes. Next base: position 1,059,416 of record BMAW01120756.1, on the reverse strand, counting down.
ATTTTTTCTCTAAAAATGAAGGGAAATGTATCTATTTAATTAATCTCTGCTTCCTTAAAAAGAAGTATACTCATTTTGCATTGCAGTCATTGTAATTGCCAATGCATTTTTTTTTCCATTCATATATCATATTTGTTCGTGCTAGTTTAATGCTATTATAGAAACAAACTCTTATTACAAATTTGATATTTTTTTTCGGCTGAGAAAGTCTGAATTTTGTTTTGGACAAAATTTTAGATTATGGTGTTCTTATCTATGTGATAATCTCTTAAGTGGTCGAAAATCTATGGGTCACATCAATAGGTTTGACTGTATAAAATGCTAATTATGGGCTAAAATATATTGCATCTGCTATGTGATTCTGTTGAAAGCGGAAAATCAAGGAACTTCCTAATCTATAACCTTTCTTTTGTACATATGTATATTAAAGTTGTACATCATTTTAGAATGTAATGTTATTGATAGAAATGAAATTTCTATATTTGAGCCCATACTTAATTGATTATATGATTTTGTGAATGGTCTTTCATCATTTATTGTGTGTATACTGATTTATTGTAGCTTGATAGTTGAAAATATTTATTTAAAATTACTGAATCAAAATTTATGTTATGAAAACAATTTTTTAATTTGTCGTTTCAAATTGTTCAATGAAAAAAAATTTAGTGGATACAAACTATCGTTGTTCAACTTGCTACTTTTTGTATAATTGCAAATAGTGTTCTCCAATACAAAAATTTCTGATTGTAGTAAGTCAGATGTGATATTTTTTGTAAGTCATATCATACACTTCATTTCCAAATGGGTGGATTCATTTATTTTTCCAAGTGCTTTTTGCTCAATATTGAAATCTTTTCTTAGATTTTCTTTGTTCAAAATTCAGGTTTATTTCTCCTTTTTTTCTTATTAACTTAATGGGACAAAGTTAGTTAATTTCTGTTAATGTCATCCTTGAAACACCCTTTCATTTAAAAGGGAGCTATCAAATTAAACAAATATAGAAAAGAGCATCCTAAAATATTAAATAAAACATGCAAAATGAAATAAAAACTGTTATTAATGAACACCACATAAAAAAAAAAAAAAAGAATTATTGAAGGCCAGCAATTAAAATTGGTTTTTAGTACTGGAGACATGATCTTTTATTTGGAATCCAAGGAATGTTACGTTAATTTAATAAAATTAAAAGTATATGTTGGTAAGCATTTTTGTTTGTATTTTGAAATGATTTATTGAGGTCGTAAGAGGTATGACATTCAGAGGTATTAAGATCCTTGAGATTATTAATATTTTACTGTTAAAAATTTATCCTTATCAGATTACAATTATGAAAATTTATATCCATTTTTTAAATAAAAAAAATTGATGTTTCTAGCTGTTACATTTTTTTTTTCTATTATCACCATTAAAGTATATCTGAAACAATAAAAAACAACGAAAAGGAAACATTACATCTCTCTCTCTTTCTGATTCCATAAAGCAAGCATACTAGAATTCATTAGGAGGAAGAACACTTTTTGTGTTATTTATTACTTTAGTAAATAAGCTTTTGTGAATCTCCCATAGTTAATTATTTATGTACAGGAAAGTGGGAAAAGTATGTTAGGTATTATATGTATAAGAATTACTTATACTTTTCAACTTTGTTTCAACAAATTTTCTTTCACCTTGTATTAATTATTAAGATATTTTGATATAAAACAAATTCATTATTGATAATCATCACATATTAAATTTTTTTAAAGAATATTTAGATAAAGCTTGGAAAAAATGATACAATAAAGGCTTGATAGATTTGGTTATTGAAACTATGGTTTACTAACATTCAAAGTAGAAAAAAAAAACTGTCGTCTTGTTTATCTGAATAGCCTTTATGTATCATTATCAAATATAATTTGTAAAGGAAATGTCATAAGGTAAGAATCTCACTTATATCTGATGTTGGGAACAAATATTTCCCGAGTTTAATGAATTAATTGTTAAGTTGACACTTGTAATCAGGATTCCCTCAAAGATTCAAGTTTTTTTTTCTTTTTAATTCTTATGATTGCATTTAGAAAAGCAAAACAATTGTTAAATTATTTGAATCCTATCAACAAATGTATTTCAATAGAAATATATTCAGATTTTTTTTAAAATGATTCTAAAAATGTTTAAAATATCTAAAGAAGTTTTCGATTAAGAATGAAAAAAAAAAATTAAATGGTTGAAATAATTTTTTTTTCCTTAATACAAGTTATTTGAATGCTGATAGAAGTATTTTATTACTTTAAATTTCTTTGACAAAAAAGTTAAAATACTTTAAAAGATCCTCCGTGTATAATATAATACCATTTGTGTTATAAAAATGTACATTCTATTATACTGTGAATTATTGCAGTTTGAATAATTAAATATATGTTTTTAGTGTGTCAAAATAGTCTATGGAAGTAAAGAGGATAGAATTTATGTTTTGAAAATCATTATATATGTATTGATTATGAGAACAACCAATAAGAACAATGTATGTAATGATATTGAATATTGTGCACACTCACACATATCTATCTAGTCTTTTAAATTTTATTTGTTCTGTGTTTATAATATTTGTTTTTCCACTACTAGATGAAAATTTGCCTATATTTAAGATTCTGTAAACTCAAGAATGAAAAATTATAGTTCTTAGAAGGAAGTATTTTATGTTACCTATCTTTGCCTCCCAATCATTAACATCTGTCCTAATTGTACTTCATCAGATATTTGTCCTAATGATTATTTTAGGTGTTAGTTATATAGATGTGTTGGAAAACTTATCAGTTGTTATTTAAAATTTTAAATATGATTATATCTTTGTTATTGTGTGTATTGCCTCATTAGTTTTTAATTTTAGCTTATGTTTATTTCTGAAAATGTGAATCAAATTTTTCATATCCTCAAATGCTAAATTTGAAAAATTAAGTAAATTTCTCTGTAGGTTTTCCCATCTCTGTCATTTCTACACTTAGCTTAGCTTTTTTATAGACCGATTTATGTTTTTATTTTCCCTCTTGTTGAAGATAGATGAGTTGTCCAATGTGTGCTGTTTGACACAAATTAGCATTTATTCTTATTTATTGTAAGTGTTAATTTTGTCATATGTGAACTAAAATATGTACCCATTCTTCAGTGAAAATCAGCTTCTATATTATGTGTGTTGCTGCTTTTTGCATTGCTTATGGTGATTTTGATTTAGTGAATGCAAATATTTTGACATCTTTAAATGGAGTATGGTTTCCTCAGTATAAAAACTTCAATATTCAAAATAGTTTGAAATGTTAACAATTTATGATCCAAAGAAATAAGATTTAAATACATGATTGTGATTATTTAAAATAACCCAGAAGTAATAATAAAAAAAAGTACTCAATTTTCCGACTTAAATAGAATTAATCATCTCTAGTAAAAATTAGAATCAATAATCAGAAAACATCATGTTACACTTGAACAGTAGTTGAAAAATATATTCCAAGAGGAATTGAGCAAATTGGGCCAAAAATTATGGGAAATCTTATTAAATAAATATGTGAAGATGATGAAGTGGAACATAAGATGTTATATTAATGGGGACATGTGTGTGTCTTGCATCGTTTCTGTGAGCATTTAGTGTTAACTATTAGGTTAAATGAATTGTATATATATTTTGAAATTAATTTTTGAAAAATTATATTGATAATTTACAATACAATAAATTAAATAAATAAAGCAAACTGTTTAAAATTGTTTACATGATAAAATGTTAATGTTATTTTCATAGAGTATAAATATCTAATGAATCAGAATCTTACGTATGTGTATCTAAAGTTAATCAGATATAGAAGAAAGTTCTTGTCAATTGAGAGAATCTATGATTTTAACTAATTGTTTCTTAAATTTTGATTTTAAAGATCTCTTGCCGAATTATGAATAATTAGATAAAATTTAGCTATAAATTATCTCTTTGTTAAATAATCTTAATAATTGTTTTTAATTTGTTGTCTTAATTGTTGAAAATGATCTCTTAGTAGTATTTAGAGACAGAGAACTCTCTGCTTTCTTAAATTTGGAATTTTTTTAAAATTGAGATTTTAAACCTGAAAATTTCCCCTTTCTCATTAATCATGTATGTTCTACCCTGGATTTGGATCCAGCATTGTATTGCAGTTTGAAACATGTTACGTTTTGAAAAAACATCTTAGTATCTCAAATACAGGTAAGAAATAAAATTGTTTTCACTATTTACTCAAACAAAAAAAAAAAAATTACTTCCCATTTTATTAATTAAATTATTCTGTTATTCATTTTTTTATTCAACAAAACCAATTAATTTTTAAAATATCTACAATTTGTACACATTATGTAGAATATCTAAAACTAATACTTTTTTCCTATTTAACATGTCTGAAAAAAACTAAAGATTAAAAATATGCTTCATTAGTTGATGTGTCATACTTAATCATTGAATATACCATGTTCATGAATATAACAAAGTACATTTATATACTCTTATTACAATACATTTTAAAAATTTTTTGTATATTTTAATGAGATATTGGTATTTGTAATCGACATAGGTATAAACCACTGTTAAAAAAGCATTGATTTCCCTTGTTCTTAAATAAAAAGCTCAACAATTTTTTTAATGAAGAAGATTGCTTCTAATTTAATCTGTTTGCCAGATCCATCAAAAAAAGTTGCAAGAATATAATGTGGAATTAAAAAAAAAAAATCTGAGCTAATGAAGATAATGTTTTTTATGGGCTTCTATCAGTTTCAGTGAATGTATATAAATGTGAAAAGGGCTTAATTTAAGTTGGATTGTTTTTTTAGCTGAATAATTTGACTTGAACAGTATTATTTAAGTCTTTTTTTATAGCATTTGCCTGTGTCTTTTATATTAAAAAATAAACATATGTATGCAGATTCTGTTCAATTCAAAGAAAAATTATGTACGCATAACAGTTGCAATTATTCTAATAGAGGTATACATTTGTTGTGAAAATGCTGTTTTAAATTATTAGCTGTTATGTCCTTATAATGTAATATTTAATGTATTTTTAGAATTATCTGAATGCATGTGAAATATTTGTATATATCTCATTCGCGTTTTAATGAATTAGTTTTGCTATAATTGATAATATTAATTGCTGTTTTTTTAAAATAATATATATCTTTATTAAAAATGGAGTATATATAAGTTCAGAGAAAATCTTCCTTTAAAATGGTAATTTTTCCCATTTCTTTTTCTATTAGTTAATTATCACAATCTGTCAAAAGATGCCCAAGACTAAATAGCTCCGACAAAAGTGCTTATTCTAAAATAGCACAGAAGAAATAGTTCAGCTTATTTAAATTCTAAATATTAAAAAAAAAATACATTTTAAAAACTAAAAATATTTATTGAAAAATGCATTTTAAAAACTGTAAACAAATTCTAGATATGGTTTTGTAATTCTTAACATGTTTTTGTGATTTGTATTCCTTGCCACATTCTTTACAAAAAAATCACTTCAAGATTATATAAAATGCTATGAAGAAAGTCCCTACGTTCCACTTATGTCACATGACTTGTTTGTTACTATAATATTTCTAATTATAGACGCAACTTGTTACAAATTTGCCTTCATGTAGGAAGACATATTATGTGGGTTTTCTAATGTGCCAGTTGGGAGTTTTTTAATAGTCTGAATCATTTCTTTCGGGCTGTTTAATCTTTGGCTATTTTGATGGAATACTGTTAATTATATGTATTTATATTATAAACACATGTACTATTTATATTTTCTGAAAGTGTCAATATTGATGTCCCCCTTTGTGCATCAAAACTTTTTTTTTATTCTGGATATTTAATTAATTGTCAGGTTCAAAGGATATAAATTTCCAAGATATCATCAAAATATTTTCTTTTGTATTTTACTCTGGCAGTTTTTTTCATATCTCAGTAAATATTACACAAATCCACTCCCACCCCTTCCCATGATATATATTAAAATCAATCATCTTAAAGATTTAATTTATATGTACTATCTATTTGGTTTTGAAACTAGGGCTTTCAAACATTGTATTGATGAGAATTATAGTTATTTGTTCTATAAAACGATAACTTGTATTTATGTTTATCTAAAATGGTGTTTTTGTTTATAGTGAGATGAATAATATTTTTTAACAATAAGGCTGAATTTTTATTCACTACTTTTTTTGCTACTAAACCTTTATATGTTCATTTAAATCTTAATATTCATTTATAACTTCAGTATTACATTTTCACCTTGTTAAATTATTTTTTGAATATGTATTTCTCATAATTATAATGTAATCTTATTAACTATTGCTATTTTCAATCCTGATATATATATATATCTTCTACACTTTCCTTATTCTTTTAAATTTGATTAACTTATTTTAACGTAAATCTGTTTGCTAAACAACTGCATTATATATTAATATGTATTATATACATATTTATGTGCTTTTAAAAAATAGTTTGAAATAAATATTGTTCCTGTTAATATATTTTGAATTTCTTTTCATTTTTCTGTAAATATCAAAGATCCTCGAATATCTGTTTCTTAAGATTGAGATATAATCATAAAATAATTATAATTGATTAATAGAATGTGTAAATTTTTCCTGTAATACAATGAAAGGGAAGAATTCACATCATGTCAAAATCTTCCTTCCATTAATAATTGTTAATGCTTTTTATTTGAAATAGAATAATGTAATATTTATTATGAATTAGCTTTACTGTTTGAAAAGTAGTTTTGTTGGATTTCTTTCTTTGTAACTGACCTCGTATAAGTCAATAACTGTAATTCAAAATGTACAACGGTATTAAGTGCTTTCAACTCTTTTTAAGAAGATTAGTAAATAGACACTTCCACTAATGTACTAATAATAAATCAATAATTTGGAAGACAGAAAGTCAGTCTTCAAATAAGTTACACTATCATCTCTTTGGAGAAAAAATTACCAACCCATTAAGGTATAGACTTAAAAAGACAATTTTATATCTTCAGTTTTTATATGTTTGAAAAAAAGAAACCGAAATGGTGTTTTTACGCAGACAGCAGGAATTTTTTTATCGAAATCTTTTGAACCAGATTTTTGGAGGTATTTCTTATGAACTTTTATTGAAATTGTTTAGTTCTTTTATATTTAGATTATCTTTTTTATATCCAATTAAATGGCATAATTAAGGATTAATTAAATTCGAAAAACAATTCTTTTTTCTATATATATATATTGTGCTGCAAAACTTTTTCCTTCAAAATTCTGGACAACCTTTCTAGAACATTCTTTATGTTTCTGAATATGTCTTAACTGTTTTTTCTACTTCTTGCATAATAAATCTATTGTTCTTTGATTGATTAAATAAAATAAAATTGTTTGACTTGCAGAACATAATTGCATATTCTTGTTAAGTTGTGATTATATTGTATTAGAGATACTCAAAAGGATTATTAGCGCATATGATTTTTAATACCTATCTTCAAGCTTGCACTTACCTTATCAAATTTCTATACCAAATATACATTTTGAAACTTAATTTAAACATGACATTCAGCAACTCCCATTACTTCACAAAACACTCTTTAGCAGATTGGCATTCAAACTCATACAACTTTGTATACCTTCCAACTCATTCACACCATTACCTATTAACTACTAAAAATTAATTGTAACTGAAATAGGTTATTGAAAAATGTTCTATATTTAGTTTTCTTGAAAGAAATTTTTTCCTTCAATAATTAAAACATATTTTTGCCATTTTTTAATTTAAACAGCAACAAGCTAAGAATTTTTATTCAAAAAATTTGAATATGACAATCATTTTATTCCCTAAATACATGTACATTTTCATACTGATGCAGTGAATTTTGATTTCTTTTTCTTTCAAAATTGTAAATCTTGGAGCTTCTGATGGAATTTAATTTGTCTATTAAAATTTGATTTTAAAAATGAAAACATTAATGCTAAAAACTAATGTAGTTGTCTTTAAGATTTAATTTTACCTGTGAGCAAAGAATGCTCATATTTTCAGATTAAAAGTTGTAGTAAATCCTTTACATTTTTCAAAGAAAAAAAAAGGATTGTGTTCATAATATTCTTATGTGGTGATGTATGCATTGATAAACGTTTAATCTGCATAGTTCATTTTTTTAAATCAACAATATTCCTAAATTTAAAAGTTTAGAACTTAATTAAGCTGTCAGATTAATTTAACTTTTTTTTTTCTCAATCAAATATTCTATCTCCAAAACATTGGAAATCGTTTCTAATTTAGAAAATTAGGATGTGAAAAAAAAATTTCTAAGAAAAATATTTTTATTCGAGGTTCAATTTTCATTTGACTGTACAAGAAACATCCAAGAATTTAAATTTCAAAAAGCATAATATTTTTGTTCAGATAAACAAATTGAAACAGCTGCTTAGTGAAAAACCAAAGCTTAGGTGAAAAACCAAAATTTCATTAGATTAATAACCAAAATTTAAATAAAGATTTTCTAATTGAATCAGTTCATTAGTTATTTTCTTTTCATTTAGCAAAGTAAAGCTGCTGATTCTTCTTGTATACATTATATAATTAAATTAAATTGAGTAAAACAAATTTATAAAATCTATTTATTGGCTGAAATAGAATCCGACCTTAAATTTAGGTCCGCCAATATCGACTAATAATTTCATGTCTCAAATTACGTATACAAGTATTCTTAGTATATTTCCTCGATAAGGCAGAAACAGAATGTAAAGGCGTATTTGCGTCCGGGCGTTTGCTACATCTTGGCTCTGAAGCATTACAAAGATCTCTCGAGTCAGCGGTTCTTGCAGAAATACTTAAACTTTTTGTTGACTTTTCAGAGTCAGTACTAATTTTTTCCCCCAATTCGTTAAGATTTCGTGAAAGCCGATTTGAGCTATACGTCGACTGGTCATCAGTGCTAATTTCGAAATCTGTTAGATTTTGTGAAAGCCTACTAGAGCTGTTGGTTGATTGATCATCTGAAATAATTTCGAAATCTGTTAGATTTTGTGAAAGCCTACTACAGCTGTTGGTTGATTGATCATCTGAACTAATTTCGAAATCAGTTAAGGTTCTTGAAAGTTGGCTTACGCTCCTTAGTGAATTATTGTCATTTGAAGACACTAATTCCCAACTGCTAACAGACTGCAAGTCTGATGATGGCGAGGGAATATTTCCAGATCCTTCTACATCAAAGTTATCTTGATCAGTGTAATATTTTTCTGTATTATCATCCTCAAAATTGCGTTCTCCTCCTGTAGAATTCTTTTCATTCGTAGACCCAGACGATACCAGTTCCCAACTGCTAGAAGACTGCGTGTCACTGTCGTTCGAAGAACATTCGCTATCACCTTGAAATTCGTATATCTTTTCCATTCTTCGATATAAATTATGAAGAGAAAAAATTTTTTATCGTAAAAATATGTAGTTAAAATTTCCCCAAAAGTTCAAATTTTAAAAGTCCCACTTGTGGCAAGGACGTACACTTTTTCACTGGTGGAGAATGTAGTATCTTAACCGGTTTCGTAAACACGTGGATTCATTTCTATTTGACTGACTTGACGACGATAAAGTGTTGCCACAGTATCAGTTGGGCAGCGATTTACTCTAAATCAGCGATTTGCAACTAATATGCTACTAAGCCTCCTCGAAAAAGAAAATTTTTTTTGCGCCTTCCCACCTTTTATTTTTCTTAATAGATATATATGCTTTAAATAACAAAAACTTTATGGGGATCCCTCAGTTAGAGGGGTTGAAGGTTTTTCCGAAACGTGCCAAGATCGCCAAATAGAGCAATTAACGTTCCAATGTGGTAGTCGTCCAATTGTGCTTACGTCACACACGATAACTTAGGAAAGAGTTTTAGAAAGACTGAGTAAAAAGGCTTCCTCCGCTACATAAAAAAGTTCTATATAGTTATACCTTTTATAATAACTGTATTTTTAAAAAATGAATTATTTGTATCAGTTTGGAACCCTGCTACATAAAAAAATTATAATATCTTTCTTATATTGAGAGTATTTCAAAAAAATTCACTCATTAATAAAAA
>BMAW01120756.1:892993-1039349 GCA_019974015.1 Nephila pilipes | reverse complement strand
AAAAAAAAAAACTCTTCTTTTAACCCGTTCTGTCCCAGCGTATCACGGGCGATACTCTACCTGAGTGTCTTATACGGCCCAACGTATTAATTGAGATACGCTTCTTGAGAAAGTTTTTTTTTATTTTTTTTAATGTTACTATAAGGCGTTACAATACTGCGAAATCTATATAGATAGGTTATTTGGAATATTGACCTTGGTCATATGGGCTTGGATTTCTCTTCTGGCTACTAGAAGGGGGGTAATTGTTAAAAGCACATGTTACGGCGCGGCTCTTTAAAAGTAATGACATGATTTAAAGGGTGCACTTTACAAATTATTTGGCCTCAGTCTAATTTCATGGAATGCGAACGGCTTACTATCTCGTATCGTTGAGCTACGAGATTTTGTACAGAAGCACAGTCCTGATCTTTTAATGATACAAGAAACACACCTGAGACCACGCAACACAATACACATCCCAAATTACACAGTCTACAGAGATGATAGGCTACACCACGAAATAGCTTCAGGAGGTACACTAATATTCATTAAAAACTCATTTGCACACCACAGACTGACAACCCCACCACTCCAACATATTGAAGCGACCATAGTAATTCTCACACCTCCAAACCACTCAGATGTCACCCTCGTCTCTATTTACATTCCACCTTCATCGCACTACTCAAACTTCACCCAAGACTTAGACACATTATTCAATTTAAATAACAACTGCGTCATAATCGGTGATTTTAACGCCAAACACCAAACCTGGAATGCACACACCAACACACCCAGAGGAGTTAATTTACACAATTACATTAACACTAAGGACATCACACTAGCCTACCCACCCACACACACTAGATATGGTACCAACTCAGCATCAACCATTGACTTTGCACTCATTAAAAACTTTAATTTTAAACACACTATAAACTCACTTCCAGAACTCTCATCAGACCATAATCCCATTATTTTAGACTTCAACTTCACACTCACACATCACATTAATAAAAGAGCTGTTAAAACCAACTGGACTCAATTTAAACAAGAAATTAACAAAAACATTAATTTCACTAATTTTCTCAACATCAACACCACCCAAAAAATAGAACAAAAAATCACCGAACTCACAAATTGCATAATTAATGCACATCTAAAATCATCTGAACCAATTAACACCAAAAATGAGAGATACACTCCTCCACACATCAAACAACTCATAAAACTAAGAAACAAAACCAAAAAACAATATCAACGAACACTTGACCCCAACATTAAAACACAAGTAAATAGAATACAAAACAATATTAAAAAAGAAATTCATAAATTTACACAAAATAGCTGGACACAAACACTCCAAACACTTAACACACAAGATAAATCCATTTGGAAAATTACGAAAGCATTCAAAAACAAAAGAAGCAACATTCCCCCCCTTCAAAACAACAACATCATAGCTGAATCAGAAATTGACAAATCTAACTTAATAGCCAACACACTTCAACACAATTTCACAGAAAATAAAAGACCATTAAATTATAAAACTGACATAGATAAAAAAAGTTCACGAAACATTACAAAACTACTTTAACACGCCAACACCCCCACTCTCACCCTCACACACTGTCTGGCCCAATGAGATCACTTCTTACATCCAAAGAATCTCTATTAACAAAGCACCTGGCAAAGATCTTATAACTAATAAAATGCTTAAAAACTTTCCCTCTAAACTCATCTACCTACTAACCTATCTAATTAATCAAATACTTAAACTTCAATACTTTCCTAACTCCTGGAAAACTTCAGTAATATTTCCAATTCTCAAACCGGGGAAAAATCCACGCTTACCTGATAGCTATCGACCAATAGCATTACTTTCCTCACTAAGCAAACTTACTGAATCTATACTCCTCACTAGAATTAACGAACACATCGACAACACAAACATACGTAATCCAAATCAATATGGATTTACTAAACACCTAGCAACCACACATCCACTCATAAAACTTACTGAACACATTTCATCCGGACTTGAAAAAAGCAAATCAACAGGCGCGGTCTTTCTAGATATTCAAAAAGCCTTCGACCGCGTCTGGATAGAAGGACTAATATACAAACTCATCAACTACAGTTTTCCTCCAACACTTATCAACATCATACATTCTTATCTCACAAACAGGAATTACCAAGTCAAAATTAATAACACCCTCTCAGACTCACATAACACTAATTATGGAGTAGTTCAGGGATCTTTAATTGGACCAATTTTATATAATATCTACCTAAACGACATCCCTGACTACAGCCTAACCATCATAAACATGTATGCAGACGACACAGCAATTCTTGCAAAATATAAAAACTTAAAAACCATCACCTTTGCACTGAACAAGCACCTAAACATCCTAGAAAAATATTACAACGACTGGAAAATAAAGATCAACGTCGAAAAATCGGCTGCGGTCTTGTTTTCCAGAAAAAGAATACTCAACACACCACCACCCACATTTTACAACACTCCAATACCGTGGTCTCAGAAAACTAAATATCTAGGACTAATTTTAGATAAATCACTAACTTGGAAACTTCACATTACACACACGCGAGAAAAATTCCGGAAAGCCAAGTGCAGTATCTATCCCTTAATTTGCCGGGATTCTGAAATGACCTTAGAAAACAAGTTGCTTCTGTACAAAGCCGTTCTCAGACCGATCATAACATATGCATGTCCCATTTGGGCGTATGCGGCAAAGTCTAATATTAAAATTCTAGAAACCACACAAAGCTCAACACTCCGAATGATTACTAAAGCAAGATGGTACACAAGAAACAATGAAATACTTAAAGCCACTAAAATCCCCACATTTAGAAAATTCATACAAAAAATAGCAAAAAAGTTCTTTAATACTCTAAACACAACTAATAATCCCAACATGATTAATTTAGAAAATTATACACCCAGACATAATTCTAAAAGACCGCGCACAGTATTACTTGATTCTTATAACCCCCCATAATTTAAATTCACTCTCTTATTTTTTTTTTTTTTTACTTAATTGCAATATCTAAACATTGTTCCTAGCACACTAGCAGCCGTATACGCCCAACTACAAAGTCACACCCACACCACAAACACGGCAGTCAGTGGCAGCCAATGGGAAAGCTCCCTTCCGAGAAGCAACACCCAATGGGAAAATCATCTACCAGCGCCACCTGACCAAAACCTATACCTCCAAAGTGCCTACTTTACCAGACTTCCCAGACAGCCAATCACAAGCCTACTTCTGAAACCATCTATCAGAATACTCAAACACCATCTTTTTCAATGTTCAAATGCTATATTTCACCGACCCGAGCTTAAGGGCCGCTCCGCGGCCTATGTGCTCGAATAACATTCCAGCGTATTCCAGCGTATAAAGGGTGCACTTGCTTTCCGTTTGCTTTTTTTTTCTTTCTTGCTTGCTTCTTAGAAGTTCGAAGGAGAATTTATGGCCCTTTATGGGGGTTAGGGCTTTTGGTAGCAAATGTTATCAGCTGTTTTTTTTCATTGGGTCGGTTTTTATTTGTAGCAACAGTCATGACGAAAAGAAAGTATTTATCTGATACTGTGATTTGCGAAATAACGAATGAATCTGACAGTAATGTTAGCGAAAATAATCCAAATCTGTACATAGATATTAAAGTAAAAAAAAAAAAAGAATTAAGATGTGCCCTATGCTCAATATCTTGCGTAAAGTGTCAAAATATGTGTGCAAGACATGTGACGTTGTACTATGCATTGAACTTTTTTTTATAAATATATCATACAGCAAAATAAGTACTTCTTTTTTCTCCCTCCGGTAGCGAAAGGGTTAATATTCTTATATCCCATAGGAATCGGAACTGGTAAAATGAAAATGGTACAGTTAAGGAATATTAAATATTTTTTTTAAAAAAAATTATGATAGCTAAGACAAACACCTTCAAGTATCTTATAAGTTTTCCAAATGCAAAAAAATCCCCACCCCTAAATGGTTGACAAATGGAACGAAATAGATAACAACAAGGGAAATCACAGCTATTTTAAAAAAAAAAACATTCACGAAAAATAATAAATTATACCCAAACTTAGTTTACTTTTGAAGAGGAAATAGCATACTCGCAATGTACAATTTTAAGACAGAAAGAGGCTGATTTTTCTAAAGTCATATACTTAAAAAGTAGATAAATGAAGCAAAGCGCAATTACAATTAAATACTTATATTAATTTAAAAAGTATGTTCTCATAAATATAACTTACTTCCTGCTTTTTTTTACAGTTTTTAATGCTTCAGAAAGTGTTTCAGAAATGTGATGTAATTAAAGTTAAAAGTGTGTGATGTAATTAAAATTTAAAAAAAATGTCCTACACTTTTGTTTCTCTAGATTTTCTCAGTTTTCTTCCTTAAAATATTCTCTTACCAATACGATTAATGCACAGTTTCTCCAGAGTCTGATAAAAGAAATGATACATTTGATTAAAAAAATACTTACATTGTGTTTTGTAATCAGGTTTTCTAAGATTTTCAAAGGTGTGATTTTCTTTTAATGCTAAATAGGCATTTAAGAACCTAAATAAAATACTTTTAGAAAATCTGTAAATAGCTTTAAATTTTATCGAAAGTAGGATTATTTAATAAACAAATGTGATTTTTTTTTTTCCCTTCTGTATACTTGAGGTCGACTGTTTTAAATTTTATTCCATCTTAGCTGCTAAAACTGGGAATAATAAATAAGAAATTTGTATAAAGCATGTAATTTGTAATTATCTTTACTTCCACTTCTTTAATCATTAAAAAAAGTTACTCGGTGGAAACATGTGGCCGCAATAGCCTAGTGGTCATGGATTCATGGCTGACAGTTTTCGTCCAGATGCTGGTTGAAGCCTTGATACTACTAAAGACCCGTCGTGTAGCCGGGGCTGACACACGTTAAATCTGAGGGGGGAGGGGTTCAAAGTCTTCACGTTGGCGTGGTGTGGAAGTTAGGAGAGTGGGTTGCCAGCTCAGGTGTCGGTCTCGTCACTTGATCGGGGTAAATCGCAAATAACCCTCGTGTTGCTTCTAGAGCGATGGTAATAAAACCAAACCAAAATTCTTTTTACCTGAGTATCGTAGCAAGAATAAAAAGTGCTTATAGAAGCTTTTTTCACTTCTTTTCCGAAAAAATACATACATTACACATTAGATAAAAATAACAGTTAAAAATAAACAAGCTACTATTTGTACGATATCAACCAATATTAATGTTATATTTTTGTGTCATTTACAGAAGAGATTTTTAAAAATATCATTTTGCATATTTATCAATTAATTGCACAAACAATGGCATTTTTAATACTAAGTCCTCCATTTGTTGAGCTTAGATATCAGTTTTGTTCAGCAAACTGTTTTCGCCAATATAGAAGAAAAACTAATGATAAGATTTACTGGCAGCGTTGTTTTTTTAATACTTACGATTTTAAGAGCTTTTTTAAAAAAGAATATGAGGTACCAAGAAGAGGGAGGAGGTAACCTTATTGAAGATTACATTCATTGTCGATTGATTTTGTTGGAGGAATTCCTATAAAATTCCTTCAATTATATCTTTGTATTTTTAAGTTATTATCATTTTTAATATTATATATTACTAATTTTAATTTACTTCTAGGCAAATATATGACCCAAAATTCAGATTCTTAATAGATTTCCAGGGAGATAGGGTGTAAAAATAAAGAAAGTTAAGAACTTTTGAAATATTTGCATCTAGTCATTCTAGGCGGGCCCGTGTTTTTTGCCGAAGGCATGTCTTTTCTGAAAGAGATTGGCTTTCTGACCCCGCCCCAAGGAACAGCATTTTCTAAAAGCCTTCAAGCTGATTTTTCCCCTGTAAACTTCCGCTGCACTGTGTCTGGACGGCGCCAAAAAATGTTAAATGAAAGCAGACCAACGATACCACTTCCCTCAAAATGTGTGGTCAGTCTGTTGCGGCCCCTTTTAGATCATATATTAGCTTTCCCCCTTTGACGGGAGCAATGGGACCAATGGGAAAATCAACTACCAGCGCCACCCCTGACCAAAACCTATACCACCAAAGTGCATACTTTACCAGACTTCCCAGACAGCCAATCACAAGCCTACTTCTGAAACCATCTATCAGAATGCTCAAACACCATCTTTTTCAATGTTCAAATGCTATATTTCACCGACCCGAGCTTAAGGGCCGCTCCGCGGCCTATGTGCTCGAATAACATTCCAGCGTATTCCAGCGACGGGAGCAAGGGATTTTAAAGGGAAGTGCGATTGAAACGAAAATGGAAAGTTATTTTTTGTTAGCTCTCTTAGTCTTTAGTCTTCTCTTGTTTTTGTTAGATGAATTTGCTGTTCCACCGTACTGTTTAGCTCTCTTTTTTTTATGGTGAAAAATTAAAAGGGTATCGGTAGTTAAAATGCTCTTGGTTTTGGTGGGATTCAATGAAAGTAATTTTCACAGGATTGATAGAGAAAGCGTGGATTCCATTGCTGTGTGCAAAAATAGGTTAGGCTTGGATAAGAGGATTTCAGTAGTTAGTTCGTAGGAGCGTCTAGAAAGCAATATGAGTGTCGATTTGGAGATTCGAAGGTCTGTGTTTCTAATGTATCAGTCAATCACAATCGTGGGAATCTTTTCTTCTTGTCAGAGGGAGTACCGAATCTGACTCGGCATTGCCAATTTGAGTGATGGTTATATTGAATGTTTGTTGATAACTAGTAAGGATGTAAAATATAGCTTCTAGGAACTTTTTATCTTTCTTATAAATTCTCAAATATTTTAGTTACCATTAAAATTTCTTCGTTTCCCGCCTTAATAGCGTAATTGAAATTGATGAAAAAAAAATTTAAATTATCTAGTATGTTTTTGTATCACTTGGTAAATATTATCTTAAAAATATTTAATGTGTATTCTTAATAAAATGTATCTATGTATATTTACCAATAGATTTTAGAATGCATTCTTGTTTTGCTGTTATTTAAGAGTAAATGAATAATATATTCTTATTTATTCTATTTTATGATAACTAATAATAAATGTTTATAAATATGTAGACAAAACTTTCTTTAAATGGGTGTGTGGACATTTAAGACAGAGAAGAATTTTTTTTTTTACAAATTATCACCTGTGCGAAAAAAATTTTGTGATCTTATATAAGTATAAATTTGATTATTTATTTTAGTAGAAATTGTCCCTTATTTCTTAAAAATATTCAATCTCTCAGCGATAAGTTAATAATAATTTCTCCTGAAAACTTTTACCTTTTTTATACATTTCATTCATTTGTTTTATTAATGTCGAATACTTTACATATTATACTTAGAAGCAAAATTAAGGAGGAAGAAAGAGGGAGGTTTTTATAGAATAAAAAACCATAAATAATAAATTCTTTATTCCTCAGGTAGACTTATTAAGAATGCTTTGCTTTTCAAATGGAATTCAGTAAAAAAAAATGCCATTGTTAATAAAATTTCATAAATTAATTTCTATTGAAGAATGATTTGTAATAGTATTTATGAAGAAAAAATTGCCTAGAAATTTTGAACATTATTATTATTATTATTTTTAAAAGCGTTTTATGTATATATAAATGTATGAAAGTTTAAATTTATTGTTTCTTATAATAATAAGAGTGATTATTTTAAATTAGACAGAAATAAGTACTTTGCATGCTTTTGGAAAATCATAGAAATAACTTATATAACACTTATTATAACTTATACTGATCTAGAATATGTCCATTACTTATAATTATTCATTTTTTCATGCATCTAAATTCTTAATATTTTACTGTTCCAATTTACAGAAGAAAGTGTTCCCTTTGATTCAAATCATGCAATATTCTGGAGGCAAGTTTCATTTAATGTAACTCTCACATTGTTATCTTTCAGAGCATTGTCAAGTCCAGTTCACTTTTTGCTTATTCTTTTATGGTACGTTTATAAAATATTTCATCCATAAAATGTTTCTAAAAGTTATTCTGATAATTAATATGCTACAATGTATATTTTTACTAAATACTTAGTATTTTGTGTGCACTTTTTATTAATTTTTTTTTGGCATATTAAAATATTTCTCTGTCCTTTTTAAGATTTAAAAATTTGCTGTCAATTTAAGCATTTTCGTTCCGAAAATGAAACATTACCGTACGATAACATTTCATGATTATTGAATTTATAGATTTTCATTGCAAAAGCTACGAAAATTTTTAATCGAATTTTAGGTTATTGTAATCATTACTTTCATTTTTTGGAGAGCTTATAACGAGAAATAATATATCTGATATAAATTTTGATAGAATAGCTTTCTTTATTTATTTTGTTATTTTCAATGAAACTTAATAATGTAACTTAATTTAGAGTAATTTTTTTAATGTTTCAGATGCATCCTTCATTAGAAAATATAAATGTACGAAAATAAAAATACGAGAATAATCTTCAGTAATCCAATAATAACGAAGGAAAAAAAACTCAATTTCAATTTTAAAGGATAAAAATTATTTATTCTAGTACTTACGGTATTGAAAATCACAATTTTTTTTTACAATTTTAATTACTTTAATTTCGATTCGCTATTTACTACACAACTTCAATATACTTCTTCAAATTGGTAAGCATTTCTTTAAAAAAAAAATTTCGGTTCATTTAAAATATCAAACAAAACTTTCAGGTAAGCAGCAAGAAGATAGCTGGAGCGCGATTAAGCCGATCTATTTACTTTGATTACATAATTAATTTACTTCTTCAAATAGGTAAGCGTTTTCTTAAAAATATTTTTCAATGGTTCATTTTAATAGCAAGAAGATGGCTGGAGCGCAGTTTAGACAACAACGCTTTTCAGAAAACAAGACCGTTTGAAAAATGGTAAACATCCAGAAAAACAGTGTATTACTACGCAGAGAGTTTTCCCCGCGGATCGTCTTGCGCACGGTTGCTACAAACTGGTTTCTCCCCAGGACAACACCTTGGCGATCAGCCTTCAACTAGAAATTAGGATTTGGCGGGGAAAAATCTTCAACCCCGTAAACTGAAGGATCCCCGCGTTCACTTTTAAAAATACGAGAAATAAAAAAAAAATTAAAAATTCTTTTCCAAACAAAGTGCACTTTCTTACTCTAAAATAACTAATTGAAAAACTGAGGTCCACATTAAAAATAAGGTGAACACCTAAAATCCCTTTTAAGCCCCCTGTTTCCTTGAATTTTGCTTCAAACTTAATTTTCAATCAGGAAAAGATGTTTAAAATTTTAATTAGATTTTAATTTGTAAAATCGGAATTTCGCAAATTAAGACGTTGTTTTGACATCGTGTTTTTAACTGAAACTTAAACTACATGTACTTAAAGCCGCTACTGCTGTGATTGGTCGATAACTTTTTTTTTTACCCTGAAGTTTCTGAATTCTTATTATTGGTGGAACTCATGGTTTTGTCAACGCTTTTTGCTAGAAATACCGTTAGAGGTTTGAGTAAAATTATACACTCTAAAAAATCACTACCTATTTTAGTTGAAAACAAATCAGTTTTTAGATTTTCCTCAATGTCTTCGGAAGCACTGAAGTCTTTTGATAAACATGGAGTTGTACCTGATGTTATCAGTAACGGCCCTAAAGCAGTTGCTGAAATAAAATATAATGATGCTGTTGTTAATTTAGGAAATGAATTAACACCAACTCAAGTGAAGGATCCCCCGACTCACATACAGTGGCCAACAAAAAAAGATGCACTCTACACTTTGTGTATGACGGATCCTGATGCCCCTAGCCGAAAGGAGCCTAAATATCGTGAGTGGCACCACTGGTTGGTTGTTAATATTCCTGAAAATGATGTGTCTTCAGGAACTGTAATGTCTGAATATGTTGGATCAGGTCCTCCTGAAGGTACTGGCTTGCATCGATATGTTTTCTTGATTTATGAGCAACCTGGTAAGCTTAACTGCGATGAAAAAAAGTTAACTAATAGATCGGGTGATCATCGGGCTAATTTTAAAATTGCAAATTTTGCTAAAAAATATAATTTGAATGAACTTGTTGCCGGTAATTTTTATCAAGCACAATGGGATGATTATGTTCCCAAACTTTATGAGCAGCTTTCTGGCTAAACATTTGTATTGAAAATCTATATATTTCTATATGGAATGCTTGTAACAATAGGAAAACTTGTATCAAATTGTTTAAAAAAATTTATTACAAATATAAAATCAATTATGTAATTGATTGGATTTTTGAACAGAAACTTATGTTATCAATTATGTTTGCAGAAAATAAAGAATATTCCCTTTGATGAAAGAAATTAAATTTTGTAGCTTGTTTCATTTCTGTCATATTATAATTTGTTTCGCTTGTGAAAATGTCGAAGCTGTATTATTTTTATTTTAAAAGGGGCAGGGCTCAAAAATTCAAAAAAGAATTTAATTCAGTAGTGACTTTGATAAAGAATGAGAGTATCATTTAAACCATATTTTTTCATTTAGAAAATAACAAGGTTAATTTAGACTGAAAATGTTAAAATAATTTTGCAATTATTAATTTACTTAAATACTGAGGTGCACACAATGCTCGTTGAGATCCAGAAAAGGAGTGAGGTGGGCTTTTTTTACCAAAATTTGTCTAGAATGGACAAAACATGTTTGTATGCTGTAATATTTGACTGCGCATAAATATGCAATTTTCCTATTCTGATTTAAACATTTGTAGTAGTATGTCATTGAAAAGGCCTACTGATATTTTTTTGATAAGTGATATATTTATTACAAAATTTTTTTGTTATTGTTGAAATCATTAAATTATATGAAGAAATAAAATGATGATTTTTGTGATTTAAAAAAAAACATTTTTAATGAGTTATTTAGTTGCTTTTTAAATTTTAGAAATATAAATTCATCTTAGTAGTGCATTAACTCTCTGAGTTAAAAACCTTTTTCAGCATAGAATATAACTATTATTTGGAAGTAATTCATTTTAGTGTCATTCATATAAAATATGTAATTTGATACCAAATGTTTGACTTAGTTGTCTGCTGTAATTTTTAATCTAAGAATTTGAGAGCTGAATATTTTGTGAGATTCGATTGAATACAGTTTCTTTATAATTAAAAAAAAAAAAACATTTATTGGCAACAAATTTGTGAACAGCTTGATAGTTGCATTTTTTTTAGGTTCTATTTATCTAAAGATTGTTATACTAATTAATGAGGGTTATGTATGAAATTCAGTAGTTTCTCGTATGGTTATCTTATGTAAAGTTAGAGTAAACTTGCAAAAATAATTGTTTGTAATTATTTTTAACTGCATTTTATAATTAGTAATTTTTTCTCTTACTTTTGAGTTGAATATCTTGACACAAATGAAAATATACTCAATCGTTTTTGAAAGGTATGTTTTTATAGTGTAAAATATCAGTGAAAGGTAATTATAAATTACATGTATTTTATAGTTTATGTAAAGCTTCATATATGATTATGGATATTTTTTTTTAAATATTCATGTTTTATTTTAAAGAATCGTATTGGCGGTGGGGGGGAAGTTAATTTTTCATTAACTACTTAACAAGTTACCCAGAGTGCTTTTTGTCTGCATTTGTACTAACTGTCCCAAGCATCATTTGGGCATATAAAAATCTTATAATTTGATAAAAATGTAGTTTGGCTTAAATGTAGATTTTATGCTATTTTGTAATATCTTTCAAAGTTAAGCAAAAAAATTTTGCAGTTTTATATCACCCTGCACTTAAAAAATTAGTTTGTGAAGTGGTTAAATACATTTATGACAGAAAATATATATGAAAGATTCAAAGAAAATATAAAGATTTTACTAATATATTAATAAAGTATAGGTTAGCATTAATGATTTATCAAAATGCAATATATAAACATGTATTTCTCTAATAGTGTAATTAATTGCTTCTAAATTAGAAAAATAAAAAACATGTAAAAAAATTACTTGACTTCTTAAATATTTAGCATAGTTTGGGTGTAAAATTTACAATTCAGCATAAAGAAACATTACCTTAAAAAATTTAGTTTAATGACATCTTGTTTTTTAATTATAGTAATATGAGAACTTAAGTATACTGGGGATCTTGCTGTTTTTTGGAAGTTCAAGGAATTTTCTATTTTGAAAAACATAACAAAATTACTCATTTCAGGTTGATGAAAAGTTACGGACGAAATGGGATATATTTTAAAGTAATTTATAAATGTAATTTACTTTAAAATTTACATATATAAATTACTTTAAAATTTACATATATAAATTACTTTAAAATATTTCCCATTTTGTACTATTTTCTTTAAATTGTTTAAAATATTAAATAGTTAGCATATGATTTTCTAGATGAAAATACAGAAAAAAAGAGAGTTGTTAACAATTTCTTGAAATAATTTGTAATCTCATTTTGATAAATTTAAATCTTGATATAAAAGGATATTTTTTTTTAAATAAAAGCTGCTTGTGAGTAGAGATCTATATTGATTATATTAAATATACTGCATTGTAATATATATTTATAGTTCAAAAATATTAAATTGTCAAATAAGGATATATGCAGAATATATATTTTTTTAAGAAATGTTTATATGTAGTTTAATATTATAGGCAAACATTTTAATAATGGTAACAAAAAGTTACATTGTCATTATTCTGACCTTTCAAGGGCTTACCTTCCTAAATACAGGCATCATGTGACCCTGAGGTATCATTTTTATTTATTGATTTCCCACTGCCTTTTATTAACATGGGTGATGCACCCTTGGGATACCCTTGCGATATTTATCTTCAACCTTCCTTGTGAACCAATATTTACTTTTTTTCTAATGTCTAGATCATAAATACATTACTTGTCTTAACATAATCAGATTTGGCTCTTATGTGTAATATTCTCTACTTTCAGCAACTGTAGTTATTTGAAAGTGCCGTTTACGACGGTGGTTTCATGATCAAAATCTTTTAAACTGAAACAAAACTACTTTTTTTAATAATTACATTATATTTTATGTAATACAGAATTATTTATTATAATTAATTTACTTATAGAGTTTTTCTCTCTCTCTATGTATATTTAATTAAAAGCTTATAAAATAATTCCTGTGTACCAGGAATCACATAGAACTTGTAGAATAAATGATAGAAACAAAAATACATAATTATAGAAAAGACAAATTACAAAGCAAAAGTTATGAAATAAAATCAGTGAAGTTACAAAATAATGTCAACACAGCCTTACTAGAAACTAGTTGGGAAAAAAAATAGGAAGCCAGTTGATTTTTAGAGTATATAGTTTGAATTTCTAACATTTTTTATGTTTAATTTTGAACAAAGATTAAGAGTTCAGCAATTTGCTTGTTACCAGTATTTAATTCACAAAATTTAAGAAGAGCTCAGGTTAAGGTACACTTTTAAATTACCATGATCAAAAAAGAAACTAAGTGATTTTAAAACTTGTTTTTGTTTTAAAATAATTGTGTAATCAATCTTTGTAAAATGGTTGGAGGAAACTTCTTTTTCTGAAAAGAAAGAGAACTGATTGAATTGGGAGTCAGTTTTTGCAATTTCTGGTTTTCCTCCCATTGATATCTTTATCTTCCAAAATATTGCTTTAAAAGGTAACCTCTATACATCATATGTGCCAAACTAAGACTGCCCTTAGAGGATTTGAGTATGCAAAATTTTTATTGGAGTTCACTATAATAAATTAATTTATTACTGAAAAATATTATGTTCAATAATTTCAAAATTAAGGAACTTTCTTCTTTCTACCATATGTGACCTGCAAATAATCCTCTTATTAGATTTTTAAAGAATTATATTTGAAAATGTGTTAGAACTCCTTAGAAAGAATGAAGAAAATTTTAAAATTGTAGGGAAAGGCTTATTGCACAGATTTAAAATTTTACCCATTTTTCTTTTCAAATCGTTTTTCTTATCATATGTTATTAATATGATTTTATTAAAATAAAAAAAATTATGACATCCTAAAAACAAATATTTGATGCAAATAGCCAGATATGGCTCTTGTACCATTAACATTGTCTCACTAAGAGAGGATAGAATATGAACGGGGGAGGAAATTTTTTTTTTTTTGTGCAATTATCCAAAGAAGTTACCTTACTTGAATTTTTTTACTGCCAAAGTAAATGAGTAAAAATATTTTAATAAAGGGAAGAATACCCTATAGATATCAATTAGAACAAAATAATGCGTTATGAGTCTAGTTATTTCATTTATTTACAGATATTATTTGTTACTGTGTGAAACGGATGACAGTTGGAATAAATTTTATTGACGGCATAAATATTCGATAAGAATTACACATCAAAAAACTGTAATAATAATTTTCTTTTTTATTTATCTGTCTTTGATTCTTAATGACAGGCACATCTAAAAATATGTTTTTTTTTATTAATCAAACGTCTCCAGCTCTCTGTTTCGATAGTCCACTAGACACGAAGAATGTGCTACATAATTGGGAATCATGAAGATATCAACACCTTTTAGGCGGTGCTCTACATTCGTACTAACGTGACGACTTTGAGCCTAGGACTTAATGTGCATCAAACCGTCGATCGAAGATTATTTTTTCTCTTAAGAAAAAAGGGGTGGAAATATTTTCATCCAAAAAATAAAAATATTTATGCATTTAAAATAAAATGTTTACCTCAATACAATATTTTCCTTTAAATTTTTCTGATAGCAATGCGAAATTTCGAAAGACCATTAAAAATTATATAATAATTATCTGATTACTCAGTGATTTCATATAATATACAGTGTAATTAACAACACTATCAAACTCCTACGACTTCAAGTCTATATTTTGCAAAGCACACGTTTAAAACTAATTTTCAAACCTTATAAATTATTTTATCTCATTTAAATTTAATATTTCATCATCGATACAAATATAAAATACCGCACAATTTTTACATTAATATAAAAATTCTGCCTATCAAATATTTTTCAAAGACATTGAAGTATGTTTCTGAAATCCTACGAAGAGCATAGATCAGTGGTTCTCAACCGATATTCCACAGAACACTTTCGAATGTTTTTATTTCTCATAAGCCTCCGAGTATCGAGAATTTGTCTAAGCATGGCATTTTGGGATCTTTTCAGAGAATTTAAGTGGGGTTTTGCGACGTGCCCCTAAATTGGACTGGCATAAGTTAGGATTAATAGCGAATCAGAGTGTCATCTTATTTTGAAGTTCCAAGAGAATAGGGGGGGGGGGGGATTTTCAGGGTGTTGTTTAAAAAATAAGAGACTTATTCAATTCTTAAATATTTGGTAACCTGAGACCAAGGGATTTTTACATCGTTGAAGAAAATATTAGAATTAAATTTTTGTGCTTATGAGAAAAGAAGATTGTCTCGGTTTTCTGTACCCTAAACGCAGTTTGCAATTATGAGAGCCAAAGTGCAAGTCTCGTAATGTGCTGGTTGATAGCGGGAGCTATAAATTTAGAATTTCATTTTAAGTCAGGATCGCTGTATCATCAGCATACAAGCAAATAGTGCTGAACCTTGATCTTCGGATATCAATTAACGAAAATATTGAATAACGTTCTACCAAGGAGAAGCAGTGATGGGTTTGTTTTGTAGGAAACATGTTCTCCCAAAAGATCTATTTTGAAAGTAGGAGTCAAAAGTTTTAATAAGGTGAGGGTGGAGGTGATTGAATTTTGATTAATTGCAAAAATTTAATTCCAATATGCCAAACTCTTTCGAAGGCTTTCTGATATTTTGGAAAATCATTCCAATCGATTTCCCCTTATTATGTATTTAAGAGCTCAGCGATACGAAGGAGCTGGTGGGAACTAGAGAGCCTTTTTTCTCTAAATCTCTCTCTCTATATATATATTTATATATTCTTGTGGAGAATGAGAATAACGTTAATATTAAAAGGATCGTTAAGCCTGTTTGAAATTATTTTCTCAGTTAATTTTCTGAGAATGGGTAATAAAGAAATAGGATGGTAGTTATCAGGGAGGATAGAGTCTTTACCTGGCTTAATAATGGGGATGATTGTTGTGGTTTCCATGATTTTGGGAAATGACCTGTTTTCATAATATTATTAACGATGTTGGTAGTCATAAAAGTAACTTGGGTGAGAAGGTTTTTGATCATTTTGTTTGTAATGTCATCCCTAACGGGCCTTTTTAATTTTGATTTTCTGAATATATTTGAGAATTTCGGAGGGCTTGGGAAGGAAATGAGAGATTCAGTAAAATTTTTTCAATTTAAAAGTAATTTTGAGCAAAACGATTAATTTTGTTATCTGATCCAGGATTGTCAATTTTGTCGTTGAAATTGTTTTCAAAGTGAGTCAGCTATGGTTTCAGCTTTTTCAAAGTCTGAAAGAGCAATACTGGCTTGGCCTTAAAGGGCTGAGATATGGTGACTTGACTCTAAAGAGGGCCATCATTTGTATCGTGGAAGAAATGATTCTTCCACTTTATTTGTGAATTTTTTTCTTATATATTTTCTTTTGCAGGTTATTAGATATTCTTTTATCTTCTGGTGAAATGCCATTTTCCTAGCTTTATTTCTTTCCTTGAAAAGGGGTCTATAATTTTGGTTCTTTGTCTGTTTATGAAGCTATTGAATATGCTGTGAGAAGCTGATTAGTTAGCTTGAAGACCCTTACCTGTTAATCTCCTCTCTCATGTTTAGTGAAGAGAATGTTGTGCTTGATATGATCGCGGTAAAGTTCCCAATTGCTTTTCGACCAGGAAAAACAATTCTAACTGAAATTTGGAAAATCGATTCATATATATATATATGATCGGAATTAAGTTCCGCGGAAGAAGACATTTCACTCGGTCAGCGAATGTGGCGCACTAGAGCGAAATCGATGTTGGGGGGAGTCATAACCGAAACGTGTTGGTGTGGGTGGGCTATTGTTTCATGGTTTTCTTGTTTGTCAAATTCTTTTAGCTTAATGCATCCGATATTATTAGAAATAGAGCCCCAACAAATGTGGTGAGCGTTATAATCTCCGCACAGATTGGAAACGCCAAGTTAACTAAAATTGTTTCCTTGATTCGTAGAGTAAAAATTAATTGATTGAGAGATGTAAAATGATTCTATGAAAGTAAGGTCCTCTCAGAGTAGGTAGGGTTAGAGCAACAATTGTGGTTTAAATATCCCCTAGACGAAGTTTGGGAATGTGGTGGTGTAGGAGAGAATTTTTGATTAGCAGAGCAGTTCCTCCTGAGAGTATGGAGCGATCTTTGCCATTGCTGCAAATTGAAAAATTTGGAATTCTAAAATTTTGGGTTGGTCTCAGACTTATTTCTTGTATGAGATAGATGTATCATGGGGGTGCTTATCTAGAAAATCTTGTATCTCGACTATACGAGATTGTATTCGGTTCCCATTCCTAGAGTCAAGTTTGCCCCCGAAGCAGTTGTTCATTTTTCTTAGGAGAATTGGAAACTCTCGTAGAAAATATCTGCTTTCTTGAAAGTGTCTTCATTAAGAGACATCATATGTACGTGGCTTTTAGATTTAGATATAGGTCGTAAATTGCAATTGGTATTTCTACGATATGTGGTGGAAATATCTGCAATTATAGCATTTCATAGCTTCCAGTTTTTTTGTTTTTTTTTTTGATATTTTCAAAAAAGACTAACATGTGTAAAGATAAGTCTATAGACAAAAAAATGTCAAGGATGCCTTCAAATTTTCTACCTTCAATCAAGAACACAGGTAATGGGAATTTAGATTTTTTTTTTATTAAGCTGAGCTATTTTGTGAATTTTGAAGCCTTTTCTTCTTAAAAATCTTGTTTAATTTCACTAATATCATAAATTGAAGACAACCATTTGAGGACTGCTATGATTAATCTAGCATTCATTAGTTGGATCTCATAGAATTCTTTCCGTCGCCAAAAGAACTTGTGTTGCTTCTTATTGTGACGTTAGCAAACAATCAATAAAAATCCTCCAATACCATGGTTTCCCCCTCGTCTCGTTCTTTTCTTTTAAAAACATGCATTAAAAATGTTTCGGAAAGAGAATTTTTTATTTTTTCGATAAACTCTTTTCAAGGTACCATTTCTAAGATTTGCTGTCAACAAGTTTCGTGAGACATTTAGTAGATTTTAGATATATTACATTGATATTTTTTCGACTCAGTTATTTTCGAATATTTCATCAAAATATTGCATGATTTTCAGCTCATTCCCCTCAGTCTTATCGTGGACAGGTGACTAATAGAATTTACTTATTCAAGTAAGGCATCTATGTCAAACATGACATCTGTTCTAAGTGTGACAGCTGAAAGGTACGTTTAGCTTTTGATTCGGCTGTTCTAAGAGAATAATCATCTGGTCTTACAAAAAGCATAAAAATATGTTACTCAAAGATAAAATTAATTTAATTATATTCAGGGAAAAATCCTTACTTAATAACACCAGTTCGAGAAACACGGAACTCTTATAAGTCTAAGATTCTTTGTAGTTGTTTGAATTTTTACTTTATAGAGTTCAAGAGGAGAAAAGTTGTTTCTATTTTCTCTTATTTTACAGGATAGATGATAATCTACCAACAATCATTTCTTATTACTTAACATTTTTAACTATCCTAATAAGTTGTAAATGTACATTCCAGGACTCAAGACCATTTATCATGTTTTATATGTGACAGATACAAAAAACTGGGAAGAAGATGCAAATTATTTATATCTACCTAGTTTTCAGCCATTACATTTTTACAAATGCCCAGTAAGATTTCAAAGAAACATAAAAAAATAATAATGATAACTCTAAATTGAATTTAGATTTATCCAAATTTTCGAGCCATTCAAAGTGACTGGTCCTGTAATATCCAGGTATACTGTATGTATATCTCGAAAGGGGGAAAAAAGTGAGAGGAAAAAAATGAATTATTATATTTATCAATTTAATTTTATTAAAAGTCAGAAAAATAGGATGATTGTAAGTTTTATTATTTTCTGAATGAAATGTGAAATCCGGTCATTTTGATTAGTCTGATAAATCAAGTGATAATATAATATATAAAATTGAAAGATTTATAGATGTATTTTTTTTTAAAAAAAAAATCATATAACTACAAATCAAAACATTTTCATTGTAGCAAAACTAATATAATTTAAAATTTAAATATTACTCTAATAAGTTAAACTCAAGATTAAGACTTGTGAAGAAACAAATAATAAAACAAGAATACTTCTTTTATTTAAAAAAATTCATTGTGATGATATTTAAAATCAGAATTCAAAAAGAAAAGCCCACTTCGACAGTTATTGCTGCTTTAATGAAATTAAGACTTTGGTCAATTCCTTAATCATAAAATCAATCTGCAATGAAAGTAATCTCCAATAATGTTAAATAAAATTTGTCTTGGTCAGTCATATTCATGTTGTGATTGTTTATTAACGTCGCTCTGAGAAGAAACAAGAAGACTATTGGTGACAGACTTCGTAATTTTGAGCCTCGTTCAAGTGGCGAGGTTGACACCTGAGTTGACATCCTCTCGCAGAATTTCCACATTACACCAAGGGAGAACGTGGGATCTCGACAAGATTTAATTTGCATTAAAACCGCCATACGGCAAATCTTCAGCGGTACCAGGCTCGAAACCACGCCTCGATGAAAACAACGCAAGCTGTAACCAATAGGTTACCTCGCCTCTATCTCTGAAACCTAATTACGATAAACACTGCAAACATATGTGGCGTTCATAATTTTAATTTGTTGTCTTTCAAACCACACAAAATATAATATTTCATATTTGTCTTTGAAGTGATAGTTTGCTTTCACTTTATATGAAATTTTGGTAATTACAATATGGTGACCAACTATTTTTTTTACAAAAGGAGTACAAATACAATTTCATTGGATATGGTGATGAGAGTTATGGGAAGACAAAAAAAAACTGAGTCTGCTCCATTCGGCTCTCCATGTTTTTAAAATAACATAAAGAGTTTTTCTAATATATATTAAATTTATATAAATTTTAATTTTTAAAATCCTTTTTTTCTATCGTATGAAATTTTTCGAACAGTTCTCCATCGAAGATTGTGTATTTAATCACAGAATCGCTGTTTTGTTGTTGTTGTTGTTGTCTATAATAAATGGAAAATCTTTTTTATAAATTTTCATTTAAATGATTTTTACTCAACTCTGAACTGCTTATATTGCATTTTAAAAATATTTTATACTTGCACTAATAATATTCAGTTCATGAAATATGTAAGTTAAATAACAAGTAAATTTGAAGGCTTGCTTTATAACTTTTTGGCTAACTAAGAAAAACGGTGCCATAATTGATTTTTTTTAGTTTGAGAGAGAGATTTGTTTACGATAACTTTTTAATATAAAATCTATCATGATAATTGTAAGCATGGATGTCTTCTGAGGCTACTCAATCGATATTTACGTCAAATTCCGTTCCATCAAATTTCTTAAATACTTATATACATCACAAAGATATTAAACATCTTTGAGAATCGTGATCCATTTTCAAATCCACCACACAACAATAGGTCCACAAAGTCGGCTTGTTAGTGGTCTAGCCGTGAAGAATTTATTTATTTATTTACATCTACACAGCTTACATTTTTACTCACTCTCTGGACCATTATACTCCTTTACCATACAACTTATTACCAACCAATAGTTTGCATCCTTTTACCCTTTATTACCAATCAAACAATGATTTAAATCTTTTTTTTTTAATTTATACGGTGATGACGTGTTATATTTTTTTCATTTTGAGTATGTGATATCCATCTTGAAGCTTAAAGAAAATTTCGTCTTATTACTCACATATTTGAACTTTAATTTCTTTGAATTTTTGTAAGTAATTTTTATATTTTGATTTGTTGATAATTTTTAGAATTATAGAATTTATTTTTGTAGATTTTATTGCTGAACTTTTTTGCATCTTTTAATCATTGAACTCTTTTGTAATTTGGATTTCCCAATTCAGCCTACCAAGTCACAAAGGGGGAACGTTGGTACCATTAAACTAGTTTAACCCCGTTTATTCGGTCCTCAGCCCGATATTGCTTTTTGACTTGCTGGGTTCCATATTTTCATTTATTTTTTCTTTCATTTTTGCATTTCTTTCTGGATTTTTGTCTTTTTAAATATTTAACTCGAGCCACACAAAAGACATCAATCTTCAAAAAATAATTAAAAGTGAGGAATTAGAAGAAAAATGCACATATACCCAATACGGCACACTGAAGAGCATTCAAAATTAAGTTACTATATATAATAAGGGTACCTTTCCATTTCGCTGGCGCAAGCGCCAAAAATGATGCAACCTACTCCAAACGGAATATACACGGTGGTGGCCGAAATTGAGGACACTTTTGAAAATTTTTGTCTCTTTTTTTATTTTGTAAGCTTATAGAAAATGTTACGTTACAGAAAAGGAAAAGTCATATACTTCATTTTAAATATAATTTTGCACTGAATTCAAT
Organism: Nephila pilipes; assembly: GCA_019974015.1. NCBI lineage: Eukaryota > Metazoa > Arthropoda > Arachnida > Araneae > Nephilidae > Nephila > Nephila pilipes. The sequence goes on along the minus strand of BMAW01120756.1, from coordinate 1,017,885 downwards.
ACAAAAAACAACATTCAAATATTTGCAAAATAATAAAAGTTATTTGTACTTAATCTAAAAAAACATAAGCAGTCGAAGTGATTTGTAATGTGTAACTTTCCTGTTGTTCTGGGAACCAATCAAATGTCTACAATGGCTTAGGAACTAATCAAATGAACTTGTTCCAACTGTAAATATGATACCAGCAGAAGTTGATATCATGTTTACAGTTGGAGGAAGTCATTATTATTCTTTGTTATGTAGAAGGAAGACTATTAATTATGTAATCAAATTACAAGTAGGAATTGCTTTAACAATTTTTAGTATTTAGTCAAGAAACAATGATATCAAATAAAAGAGTAGATTTAATACATAGAAAGGTATGTAAGGTCATAGTATTACGAGAAAGTAGTCTTTCCTGTGCTGAAATTGCAAGACAGGGGGTAGTTCAGTGATTACATCTAGACTATGAAATTTTTATTTATGAAATTAAGAGACTAATTCAATAAAAATCAAAGCAGGATATGATCGAAAAATTTACGATACATCTATTGATGACAGAAGAATTAAAAGACTATGTTTCCGACGTAGAAGAATGTCATTATCGGCCTTCGGTAGTTATTTGAATGATGCCGGCGTTTCTCTGAGTTCCAGAACAATCAGGAGAATATTAACAGATGTTGGACTAAGAGGTAGAATTCCCCATAAAAAGCCAATTAAATTTACAGCAGCGCAAATAATGATTACAGTGGGCAAAGAAACACATAAATTGAACAGATGGTTAGTGGTCACAAGTTAAATGGGGTGATTAAACTAAGATATAATTATTCAGTAGTGATGGGGGAAATATATAATACTTAGAATAGGAGAAGAGCTACATCCTGACTGCATTAAGGCAACTGTGAAGAACCCCCTTAGTGTTATGATTTGGTCATGTATGTCCGCAGATGGTACTGGTCGTCTTCATGTCATAGATGGGACACTGAATTCCAGAAAATGTATTGACACTATTCTAGAACCAAAATTTCTACTTTACACATCAGGGATCTCTTTCCCAATTTTTCATTTACTTCATTTATTTTTTTGCAGGATTCTATTTTTCCAATACTGCATTTATTTTTATGTAGGATTCTGCACTCAGCCACACTGCAAAATTATCGAAAGAGAAATTACGTACAAAGAGCACTGGATTGTTGTCCTGGTCAGGAAACAGTCCTGGCCTCAAACCTATCGAAAACTTGTGTAACCGTTCGAAAACTCTTGTCTGAATGAGGCGCCTATCCAATAAAAGGAAACTAATTGATGCAATAATTGTTTCCTGGCATCATGTAATAACGAAAGAATAGCTGAAAACTATTGTCAGATCAATGAAACATCGATGTGAAGCTGTAATAATAAATAAAGGCTACCCTACTAAGTACTAATAACTCACTGCAAACATCAATATCTAATTTATATCGATATTATTGCTGCTTAACTCTTTTTGTATTGCAAATACTTGAGATTTGTTTTTGTATTGAATTCAGTATTAAATTTTCCTTAAAATGGTACATAGAACTTCGCATTTTGTGGAACGTAACGTTTTCTATACGCTTAAAAAGCTCAAAAAAGTACAAATTTCCAAAAGTGTCCACAATTTTGGACCCCTCTGTATATACTGTGTGTTATCGGCAATAAAGTCTACTTTATGAGATTTGCGTTGGAGAAATGGAAAAATTCCATAATAAGTTATAGTGTACAATACTCTCTCTCACTCTCAAACTAAGAAGAAAAAACAATTCCTCCCTAACACTCAATTGGTTTGTTAGAAATTCGGTTCTGCACAAAGATCTTAATATCGATTAACTTGACAGTTTTATCAACATCTTTAATATAATTGAAACGCACAATAATCCCATTATCAGAGCTCAAGTTCTTTTCACAAATCAAAATTCTAAACACAAATATGCATATAAAACAACCAAATGGTTGGTACCCTTCAAGCAACCATAAAAAAAATATTTTACTCTATGTACTCATTCTCTAAATTAAATGCACTTTATATTGCGCAAGTTTCAGCTCAAAAATCAGGTCCTCATTGGATGAAAATTCTTTTGCCGTTTGATTTTTACTAGCCTTCCAGGCTCTTCCTTTATTCCCTCTTTCAACTCACCTGTATAGGAAAAATTTCTGATTGTCCTTCAAAGCCTCTCAACAAGTCACCAGGCAAACAAGAACCATTTTTTTACTTTCCCCTTCCTTCTTCTTCTAATTTCATATCATCAAAAAAAAAAGTTTAAATAATATTTTATTTATTACTATTGTAATTTTACAATAATAATAATATAAAAATAACTTTTAAAAAAACATATAAAATAATACTCTCCTCTCCCTGAAGATTAGACATAGTCTATCCAAGGCATTGAGGGGGGCGGATAGAAAATGATATGAAAATTTTTTTAATCTTATCTTACGATACGATTAGCAAAAAAAATTTTTTTTTAAATGTCCTAAAAAAAAATCTCATCCTCATTGTGAATAATTCATTCACTTTCCTGTTCTCTTTCCTCTCCTTTTTCTTTTATTTATGTTTATTTAAATTCATGTGTGCATTAAGCACATTTTTAATATGCTTGTTTTAATATTAAAAAAATTCAAGGCTTCAATATGATACTGAGTCCACTAGACTGGCACTCGCCACTATATGATTGTTGTTCAACAAGTCATATAGACCTGAAGCGATGATACTCGCTGGCACTCGTTTCATATCTAATTTTAGTTAGCTAAAACTCACGATAAGAATTCAATTACGGCACCGTTTCTCTGAATAAGCCAAACAAGTTGCAAAATATTTTGATATAAAATTCAGAAATTGTAAATGTTTCAACTCTTAGTCCTCATCTCTTAAGAGCATATTTTATGGTTGAAATTCAAAACAAATTTCAAATATCTGCATTAAAAGGGTAGCTACACATGTACCGCAAGATATCCAAACTATTCTCTATTCTATTAGGGCCGATCTCATTAATTTGTGGAGATGTAAATGCTAAGCACACAAGCACATATAATTCATCCAGAGGTAACGCATTTAAAAATTTTGCAACCTGAACGGCATAGAAATATTAGCCCCGCTCACACCCACACGCTACGGATTTAACTCCGCCTCCATCATCGACATTACACAAACAAAGAAATTCCATTGGCCCTACGAAATCTAATCGCTACCCGAATTTAATCGCGATCACAACGCAATGATGTTACAATTTGATTCACAAAATAAATACCAAATGCATGAACCAAAAGTTAGAACAAACTGGGAAATTTTTACACGAACACTTTTAGAAAACACAATCCAAACATTCACACTACCCACAGCACAGAGGGGAGAGGAAGTTGATAACCAGGTCGCCGAATTAACAAAAAACATTTTAAATGCACATAAAATCGCCTCAAAACCGATACAGACAAACAAATAGACATTTATCGGTAGGGAACTCAGGCAATTATTCAGAGAACGGAACAAAGCCAGAAAAAACATAACAATTCACCCAATTCCCTACTGATAAACAAATATATAACATAATTCAATAATTAAACATAATTCAAAACGATATCACGCGAAAAGTGCACTTACATAAAAACAAAGAATGGGAAGAAAAGCTCGAAAATCTGGATGCTGAAAGAGGTACCCTATGGGGTATGGCCAAAGCCTTCAGAAAAAAGAGATCCCCAGTATCCGCCCTTAAAGATCCAGCTAGTATCGCACTTAGTGACAAAGACAAAGCTGAAATACTTGCTGATTCTCTCCAGAGTCAGTTGAAAATAAATAATATTAATACACCTACACACGATAATACAGTGACACAGGTCGTTCACGGATTTCTAACCAACGAAAATAACTTCCATAGCACCCTCCCTTCCCCCCTTCACCACTAGCCTCCGAAATAGCAGAATACATCAAAACTATAACAATTAAAAAGCACCAGGAAGAGAAGGAATAACCAATAAAATGATTAAAAACCTTCCCCATCTCTATCTTACAACTCAGAAATGTAATTCAAAACATGCTAGATCTTGGTCACTTCCCGAATACCTGGAAAACCGCTGCAATTATCCCGATTCTCAAATCGGGAAAAGATCCTACTCAACCAGAAAACTACAGGCCAATCTCACAATTACCGATTCTCAACAAAATTGCTGTGAAAATCATCCATAATAGACTAATGCAACACCTGAAAAACCTCGATATAATAATTCACGGGCAACATGGCTTCATTCCAAACCTATCCACATCACACTAGCTCCTCCGAGTGGTAGAATACATCAAAACAGGATTTTATTAAGGATAAATTACTGGTGTGATATTCCAGGATATCCAGAAAGCCTTTGACCGAGTCTGGCACACAGGACTGATCTAGAAATTCATTAAATTTAAAAACCCTCCCTACTTAATTAAAATATTAAACCCTTATTTGAATAACAGAAAATTTTCAGTCACAGTAAACGGTATTCAATCAAATCCAAAATATATTGAAGCTAGAGTCTCGCAAGGAGGAATTTCTTCTCCGATCCATTTCAATTATTACGTGAACGACATACCAATACATCACAACACCATTCTCTGCATGTACGCTGTTGATACTGCGATACTAGCACAACACTATAACCCCTCAACAATAGGCAGTGCACTAAACACACACTGAACTAGAAGAATGGTACTCTACTTGGAAAATTACACTGAACGTTTCCAAAACAGAGGCCGTCTTCTTTTCCAGAAACTATAGAAAAATAGAACCAGATATTTACTTAACAAATAATAAAATCCCCTGATCTACAAAATGCCTTGGAGTAACGTTGGATTAAATGTTCACTTTTAAACAACATATAACATTAATTAAAAACAGTATAAAGCTGCATTTCATATTATGCATCCCCTTATCTCGCGCAAATCTACATTAAGTAGACGTAATAAATTGCTTATCTACATCCTGATAATAAGACCAATCCTGACCTATACATGTCCAGTCTGGTCCCATTGTGATAACTCAAGTCTCGATATCCTCGAAAAATCTCAAAATGTAGCCCTCAGAATGATTGCCAAAGCTCATTGGTATATGCACAATAACGATATTAGAAAATGCATCAAATACCCTTCACTCAAAACCTACATTAAAAAGTTATCCAAAAATTTCTTGTATAAAATTGATACCTCTACAATAGAACCATCCAAGTAATAGAAAAATACACCCCAAAACAAAATAATCGACTATTACATAGACTCAGAGAAATTTTAATAGATTAATTACTAAATCTTTTCCCTAAAACATTTTCAAAAAACTCCGTCATACAAAATAACACAATTCTTCCTGAACCCGCCCATCCACTGATAACCAACCTCCAGAACAACCAATCAGAAGACACTCTCTTAATCCTGAGAGAAAAACTCCAGACCGTCAACCTTTTAATATTATTAAATTTTTCATAAAATAGTTTTTTTTTTTAAACAACACCTCTATAATAATTAAACTAAATTTAACTAAGTAAAAATTTTAATTTTTCAGATAGTAAAAACTTAACTTTAATGCATTTTTATAAAAGTAGTTTACTATTGTTTGATTAATTTCACTAAATTTTTCATGTAATAAATTTTAACCCCAGGGTAAGTGAGAAACCTAAGTTCAGCTACATCCTATATCATGGGTGTCTAAACTATGACCGTTTGAGAGCCACATTTCAGAACAAAAGAAATTGCTGTGCCACACATACAATATTTTTTCAACAATTGAAATAAAAATTAACTTTATGTAGTTTTATTAAAATAAATTAACTTCTTTTTACTATAACTTTTTAAATTTGAATTAGATATGTATATGTATATATTTATTTTAAATTTGTAAAAGTTTGGTTTCATTTAGTTTGGATTTCATAAAGATGGAAAAAATTCAAATTAATGAGATAGATGAATTTACTTTTGTTGAACAAGCAAATCGATATCGGGTTCAATAGACGAAGCTAAGATTCTTACTGCATTTTCAAGATGTTTGTCAGTGATCTATTTTTGTTTTTTGTATGCTTCATTCTTGAAAACAATTGTTCACAAATATAGGTACTGCCAAAAGCTGAAGACATTAATAATGCAAGATTGTGAAAATTAGAATATTTATCGTGGGGTAGGTAATCTTTATAAAATTCCAGTAAAGAAACATTCTCAAATTTTTCTTTCAGTTGAATGTCACTTAGCAGTTCAATGCATTCCATTTAAAGAATTGAAGGTAATTTTTTTTATTTCTAAAGAAAATGGGGTAGAAAATATGTTGAAATACTCTTCAATTACTTCTAAAATTGTGAAATCTACTTTCAAAATCTTGAATTAAATCAAAAATTAATGCAGCATATTTTGTGCAACTCACAGGTTTATGTGCAGCCAAAGTACTAAAATGTGTCAAATCTTTTAATTTTATTTGATTGTGCCAAAATTTCAATTTTCTTTCAAACGCTGTTATTGTTTGGAACATATTATTAATAAATAAATTTTTTCCTTGGAGTCTCAAAATTAAATCATTTAAATGTTTTGTTAAGTCTATTAAAAAACCTAAATCTAAAACCCAATCTTCGTTCTCAAATTCATCCACAAGTTTCCCTTTTGTTTCCATAAATATTTTTTTTTCAGTTCTCAAATCGTAAAATCTTTTGAGCATTTCTGCCTTACTGAACCATTTTACTTCTGTGTAATAAATAACATCTGCAAATTCAGTGCCCATTCCATCACCTTAAGAAATTCTTGAAATTATCTATGATTAAGTACTTTGCTCTTATGAAGTTAATGGTTTTTATAACAACGCTTAATACACTTTCCATTTTTAAATTTTTTTCACATAAATTACCCTGATGTATATTACAATGATATGCCATCAAGATGGTATTTCCGGCGGGCCGCGGTAGCCTAGTGATCGTGGACTAGCGGCCGGCGGTTTTCGTTCAGTCGCAGGTTCGATCCTTGGCCGCCAAAACCCCGCCGTGTAGCCGGGGCCGATGCACGTTAAATCTGTTCGGGGCCCAAAGTCCTCCCCCGTTTATGTGGATGTTAAGAGAGGGGGGTGCCAGCTCAGGTGTCGTCCTCGTCACTTGACCGTGGTTCAAAATTACGAGGTCCGTCGCCAATGGCCCTCGTGTTGCTTCTAGTGCGACGTTAATAAAAACTAAACTCGTATTTCCGGCAGCGATAGTTTCATTATTAACCACTTTAAGGAGTCCTCCATTTTTACCAACCATGGCAGGGGCTTCATTGGTTATGATAGCTGATAAATTTTTCATAGATAAGGAAAACCTTTTCATCGCCGTTTTTAATGCATCGAGTAAATCTACAGACTTGATTGTGACTTTTAACGTTATTAAAGCAACAATTTCCTCCGTGATATTATAATGTTCATAGATTCGTCTTATAAAAATTGCCAATTGTCCCGTATCAGAAGCGTCAGTGCTTCCGTCCATGGCTAACGAATAAAATTTAAAATTAGTACAATTGCTTTTTAAAGACTTTTCAACTGAATGTGTAAATTTAAATATTTTCATAATTTGATTTTGGGCTACATTTTAAAGGCTTTTGGGCCGCAAGCGCCCCTTGGCCCGCTCTTTAGACAAGCATATCCCATATCAATAGTAAATTCTGGGGATTAAAACCCGTGAAGGTTATGCACCCCAAAAACAAGTGCTCCGCTATTAATTATTAAAAGTGTAAAATTTTTTTTAGAATTTGGATGATTCTCCACATATCAGCATTACATCGGAAGATGATTAGGTCCACATTTTTCGGTTTCGGTCCATTGTTTGCTTACAAAATCGAACTGGTCCTTTACACATTCCCCCCTGCTGCGTCAACACCAGGCCATTTCCAGCCATTGAAAGAGAGATATACAGTTAAGGGATCGTTGGAGTGGAATTTTATAACCGTCGCTAAATTTACTTCTGCTATTCTGTTTAGTAAATTTTCGTATTTAGTAATTTGCACATCGAAACTAAATTGCGTCTTCGATACCGATGTAAATATTATATAACTGGTATAAAAAAAACTGAATATTTTAAAACCAATAGAATGGAGTGTACAAGTGATCGTCTTCGTAAATCTTTAGAGAATGAACTTTGTTTAGGTAAGATGTTTTTTTTTTATATTTAATATGCATTTCTTCCAAATTTTTTCGGTTTGGAAAAAAATAAAAGAGTCGAAGAAATGACTATGTTTTTGCTAGCTTTCTGTGAGAATAAATCCTTCAAACTATATCTATATTTCATTTCATTAAAAATTTTTTTCTTGGTTTAATTCATAAATTAGTGTTTGAAATATATCTTAAAAACTTAAAGATGTTTTCACTTTTCGAGAAGGATGTATTAACAAAATATTTTTATTACCTGCTTATATGTGGGAATCATTGCATTAGACTTTTTTGAAAATACGTGCATTTCATATTAATAGTTTCATTTTTTTTTTTGAAAAGCTCATAATGTTTTTTCCACCGAAAATCTTTTGATATTTCGAAGAATTAGTTTTCATTCGGAAATAAGTTTAACTTATGATGTTGGTTAATTTTCATCAGCTTGATTTACGAATGTCAGTTAAACCTAACATACTGAATGAAATTAATTATAACTAAATATAATTAATTGTTTTTTTTTTCTCCTAGAGAGTGTAATAAAACAAGTTTATGGAGGTGGTGGAAACCAACCTTTAGGTGAACATGGCCATATATTATTGTAAGTTATTATTTTATTACACAGTGTGTTTTGTAACAGTAAAATTATCAATATTTTTTTTATTAAACCTGCATGCATATAACTGCTCAAACACATTGTTAATAAAACCTATCTATATGCATTTTTTTTTCTTGGTAAAACATTTTATATTAAATAATTAATTTTAGAAATTTATGTTAATATTCTTAGAAAATTTTTGTTTGTTTTGAATCTTGTGTAATGTATATACTATTCCTCACAAAAAACAGAAAGAAATTAAAATACTCTAACCAATAGAGAAATTTTTTTTTGTTCAATTAAAAGTATTGTTATGATTATGTATATTATAACAATATTTAATATTGAATTCAGATGTTAATTTACTGTAAATGAGTATTTTTTTTTAAAAAAATTAACAATTTTCAATGATTTTTTTCCTTTAAAAATTTATTTATTGTGTTTTAAATGTAGGGTGTCTTCAACTATGGTCAAAATTCATTTAAACTTGCATGTCATAAGTTGAATTTATATTTTTCAACACTTTTATCATTCAACTGAGTTATAAAATTTGTGTGTAAAACACAAAAATCCTATTCATGTACATATAGTTTTTGTTCATAGAAAAAACTTTTGACCCTACCAATATATGTATCATGAGTTTTAAGTCCTGCTCTGCCAAAACCCCATCATACAAAATAATGATGTATGCTGTATACTAAATCATAAATTTTAAGTACTGTTTGCCAAAAACCTATCATACAGAATTGTGGATGCTGCATGTTAACTAGTTCCAAGTTTTAAAACCTTCGCATAGATGGTATGAAGTAAGGAGGATAAGATGTTATATGTGTCCTCCTCTTGTCATTTGATTCTGTCACTTTTGAATTATAAAGTCAATAACGAAAAACTCTTGTGTGTTAGTGTTATGTTTATTCAAACTAAAGTAATATTTTTTCATGAAATTTAAATTGTAATATGTTAACTGTAAAAAGTATTTGTTTTACCATTGTAAAAATTTATAAAAAGTTAAATTTTTATTTTCAAAACATAATACTAATTTTTAATTTTTTTTTTCATTCTAAAAAAATGTATTTTTTAGGGATAGTATCAATTTGGATAATATAGATGATTTCATTGATAAAGAACTGAGGAAAGCTTCTCAAGTTGCTGAGATGTCAATACATATGAATGGTATGAATAATAATAAATTTTTTTTCTAATTGTGTTTAAAGTCTCAATTTCACAATTTATATCAGTTTTCAAAATATATGATGTAATATAAAATTTATTCTTGAATATGTCATTATGTGTTACACAATATATTCATTTATATTACCTTGTATGAGATTTTGGTAATAAGTTACTAAGTTGTAGAAACTTTCAATAATGGATGCTGCAGAATTATTTTTGTAAAATGCAGTGTTAAAAAAATTAAAAGCAAAAATAAATAAGTGAAATTGGGATTATCTCTCTATTTTTGTATATATTTCTGTTCTTTATAAAAAAAATATTGAAAAATTTTCAGAAAACCGAGGAATAATAGGCCCAGAAAAAGTTATATTTGATGTCTCCAGTAATGTTGGAAGTTTAGTTATCGATCGTGATAGACTTGGTGTAAGTAATTTTCTATAATAATGCATATTATATCAATTATAAAATAATATTTTTCATATAATTTAAAGTGATATAAAATATCTCTTGTTAACTATAAAAAGTATTGGAACTTTATGGGCAAATCCCGCCAAGCAGATATCATTGGCAACAACACACAGTATACACATGTTCCGTTGGGTGTCAGTTATATCATTTTTGGCAATATTACACCTTGCCTGGTGAAATAGAAAAGTACCAAAGTATGTTTCAAAGAATAGTATTATTGAAACAATTTGTTTTACTGTTAATAATCTTATACAAAACCAAACTAAATTTCTGTACTTTTGTTGAACATTTTAAGATGTCATATTTTAAAATATTAAAAACATGATTATTTATTTTTAATTAATGAAAAATTTCTTTAAAAGAAATAGATTAAACACTTTTAAAGAAACAGACTGCATACTTGATATTTTAAAAATTCAAATATTTGTGATTTTTTTCAAAGAATTGATGGCATTTCTAAATGGTTTATTTATGATAATTTTTGCATAGAACGTAGAATTCTTGAGAGGAAGGATAGTTATGTATCTCAAAGAATTTTTCCAATTCAAAATTGGTCTAAAAATTAATTTTTATTTTCTAATAGTTAGCCAAAATTTTAGATGTATCATGTGAAAAGTATTCAGTAGAATTGTAATTGATATTTGTAAGTAATGTAAAATTTCATTTCAGCAAAGGTTGAAAAATTATCATTAAAGAAAAATTTAATAATTATTATGAGAGAACTGAAATATATATATAATACGTATTGCATTTCATCATAAATTTTTTGGTTTGCTTACAATTCTTAATTACAGTATTCTCTTAGTAATCCAGCAGATATCATATCAAAGCACTGTCAAATTACCAAAAATGCTGAATTACTAGAAAAGCACTAATAATAATGTATTTAATTGGCAGAACTATGCATTATTGTATAGAATTTAATTTAATTCATGCAAATAAAGTGTCAAAATACAGAAAATAACTAAAATAAAGTGCTGTTATGTGTTGATAGGCTACATTATTCCATTGAAGTAATTCCATAACATAATTTATTAATTTTCTTTTTTCTTTTACTCTAGATGACACTTTTAAAACTTGTTCTTGAAGTCTTATCAACACTAGAATGTCACTCATTGTGACACCATTTTCCTCTTCCTAGGTAATACATGTAGCAAAAGAATCAGTGGCTGTCCTGTGAAGTATTGTTTGAACAGGTGTCGTCAGTTCTTCTCTCCCATCTTTTTCTATTGAGGTCACACCCTCTATTAAACTCAGAAACTTGTTATTTTCTTCATTCCTAGTTAGCCACTCACTTATTAGTCTATCATCTGAACTTTATCAGATGTATCCATGAGCTTTTCAAATGATAAAAGTCACTTTCTTTGATGCTAACAATGGTAGTCATGATTTGCTTATTGCTTTTATAGTGCTGTAATAGTTCCAAGTGAGCCACAAAGTTCCCCACAAAGAAACAATCACTTTTCCTACATGTTTAGTTAAACATTATCAACGATGTAAACTATGCATTTCAGGTTAATTTCTTTTAAAGATTGAATCACATTGTTGACCTCAGACAAATTCATATACAGCAGGCCTTTTTGATACTGTATTTTAATTTCTTGGATGTTATTTTGACCATGAACTGCAAGATAAGTGTTACATCTGGATGTAGGAAAATCACTCAGACGAAACTATGTTTTGAATTCAAACCCTTTTTCTTTTTACACTGATAAAATGTTACACATTTAGGAGCAAATGAAGATTTCTACAATTTGCATTCTGACTCATTATGTACTGAATTTTCTCAATAGAACTCAATTCAGTTTAGGCAACATGCACAGTACCCATCTCTTTTATTTAAAATTGTGAAGTGCAGTTAAAGGAAAAAAATAAAGGTTTGGAACCACTAATCCATCAAATATAATGAAATAAAAACAGCAACAAAGCTGATAGAGTAACAGAAATTCAAATTATAATAAATTAAATTGAAGAAAAACTGCAAAAGAGAAAATATATGTAAAAAAAAAGGAAACACAATTATATAAAAAAGGCAGAAAAACAAAAATATTTTCACAGAAAGAAAAAAATATTTTTTCTGTCATTTTCCTTCTTTCTTTTTTTAAATATAAAAACTTAAGAGACAAGTTCTAATATGCCGTGAATAAACAATAATACCAACCAGTAATTACTATTAAAGATTTCAGAAAATGAGGGGGAAAGTTGATAACAAAAATGAAAAAATATAAACAAATTACAAAAAGAAGCAAAAAAAAAAAAAAAAAGAAGCAAGGACTTGTCTGTCTGTGTAAAAATACCAAATTATTTAGGGAGTACTGTATTATGTTTCTGTTGCTCTATAACATGTTGTTAAAATATCTGTACATAATAATTATTATATAATATATGGTACTCCTGTTTAAGCCATAGCACATATTTGTGCAGCCATTTTAGAATATTTTGTTTTTTGTCATTACAAGGGACAGTGAGAAGAGAACTGCTCGTGCGTATGTAAGTGAAAGTTCTGAGAACAATTATCACTTGAAAATGAAGCCAAATCAAACCAATGATGTTATCGTCAAAGAGGGACTGTTCTAGAATAAACTAAGTAGTGTGTAATATATAACCAAGTAGTGTTGTTAATGACTTTACCTAATTTTATCTAGTTTTAGTCATTATGCAAAGAAATAAATGAACTGCTTTTTCTTTTATTTGAATAAAATAATTGAAAAATTTTTAAATTTTATTTTTTAGCTTTCAAGTCAAAGCAATTTCAGCTCAATTAGAGCAAATTGCTGTGTATACAAAGGTAAGCTTTTTCACTTTTTTGTTTTATACATTTTAGGTTCAAAAACCTTTTCTAACTTATTTTAATAATAAGTCAAGAACCAATGTAAATTTTGTTCTGGTAAATTTAACTGTGTGTTGACATTTTAAAGCTTATTAATTTATAATTATTTTGTTATGAAGTGTGTTGAATGCTTTAAAGTCAATTAGAAATGCTTTCCTCCCTTGTTTTTATATCCTAGAATGAATGATAGAGTACATAATTTAAACTCAAGTTCTTTTTTTTTTTTTTTTTTTAATTTCATTAAAAATTAAGTGTATCTTTATTTAAAAATGATTTTATTATCTGATTAATTTTAAAATCTACAAGGTAGTTTCATTTATATCTGCAGCTATTATTAATTTATTACCACAGTTAATGGTTTATATGTGAATATTTTTTTAATATAAATTAAATTTTTAAAAACAATTGAGTGGATTTGTTTTATTTATTAAGGTAAATGGCAATATGAATTAATGCTGGGTTCCAAAGGAGTGATGCAAATTGGATGGGCAACTATTAATTGTAAATTTTCTCAAGAGGTGAGATAACTTATTTATTATGTACCAATACTGATTAATTGTTATACTGGTCCTGCCTCTATATTTATTGTTCATTCTAGTTTGTGAATGTTAATATCCTAATTTTTTTAATTGTATAAATTGGGCCTGAAACTCAGATTTAGTTACTTATATACAAATTGAAAAGACTTTTAACCTGCGAGAATGTGTATTGGGTCAAACAGGCCTGTGCACATATATAATTGAATGCGAAACCTTCCCCCTTTCGCAGAAATGATTGGTCTTTCAGTAGCTCTATGAAGATCTCCCTCTTTCGATTCCGTAGAAAGTTAAATTTCTCAAAGCTATTTTTAGATTAAAAACTGATTTTTCGGACCTGTTAGACCCATCACTCATTCTCGCATTTAGTTTTTCTTTAAACTAATACTTGTGTGAGAGTTTAAAAATACATCATTACCTAAGTGGTAAAGATGACATGAAACAGTTAGAAACTTTACTTAAATAACTGTAAGAAGCTATATAGTCTTGGTGAATATGCCACATTTAATGAAAAGTTAGGTCCTTTTAGAGGTAGAGGCTCTTTGTACTCAATAAACAAGCAAAATAAGGCATTGAAATGTTTGCTTTTGTATATTCAATGACTTTTTGTGGAATTTAAAAATATATGCAGAATTGCAATTGATGATCCCTATAAATAAGAAAACGGGCTCAGACAAAGTGGTTATGAGACTTATTGCACCTATTTGCAATACTGGAAGAAACCTCACTGTTGATAATGGTACATGAGTGTCGGTCTCACTAAGGAACTTCTAAGTAAAAAAAAAAAATTACTTTTGTTGGGACTATAAGAAAAAACCAAAGAGAAATACCAAAGGAATTTACCAGTTCTACTGGAATGGAATTGAATTGAATTCTATTCGAATTTCAGAAACATATGATTTTAGTGTCATATACTTCGAAAAAGAATAAATGTTTGGTTTTATTATCAACTATGCATAATGATGATGCCATAGATGCAACATTCTACAGCTCGAATAAGTAACAGATGGTCAATGATTGTATTTTTTAGTATGCTAATACAGCTGCTATAAACACGCATGTTTTGTTGTTGTCAATGGATAAACCTGATGGAAACATATCATAAAAGAAGGCAATTTCTGAAGGATCTTGCTTTAGAATTTCTAAAGGAACACGCTGAAGAAAGATGATTGCAATAAAATATTTCTAGGAATTTGTGGAGTGAATTAAACAACACAGAGGCAAAGCACATTACAAAACCTCCATGCAAAAAAAAACTAAATCCACAGTGAGGAAAAGACTGCCCTGCTGTAAAGGACAGAAATTCAAAATCAACTTGTTCAAAATGCACTAAAAATGTTTGTAGTGACCACAATTCCATACTGTGTAATTTTTGCCAGTAAAATTTAAGAATATTTAGTTGGTAGCTTCATATGTAAATATATTTCATGTGTTGAAAATTAAATGCATTAAAAATTAAAAATTTATTTACTTTTTAGAATTGCCTAAGTACCTTATTCAACGTTATATGAGTAGCAATGACTTAACGAGGTTTTCTAAATATAAAAGCATTTCTTTTAATAAATATGCGACTTCTTTTTATTTTTTTAATATTGCTACAAAAATATATTGAAGTTTCAATCATAAAACACTAAATTTTGCATAAAAACAATTATGGGCCTATTTGACCCAACATGCACTTTTGTGTAACTATTAGAGTGCACGTTCACCCAGATTAATAAATTTAAAAAATTTAACAAGTTTTTAGAAAGAAGGAAAAAATTTATATTTGAGCCAATATTAATAAAGAATATATTCTAGTTCTTAGATTTTAATGAATTTTGATTATTTTAAAATTTTTTAAAAAAAATCTGCATTAATAACAGATATATGTTTTATTCTCTGTTTTTAAATTTGCTTTATTTTTATTTTATAATATTTTGATTATTTTCTTATGTATGATATAAAGGATTTTTCCATCTGTGATTTCTGGAAATTGTTTTTAAATTTTTTTAATACAGTAGAGCCTTAATTATCCGAATACCAATTAGCATAATAACAGTTACATGAAAGCATTCCAGGTGGCAAATTCAAATCGACACGATATGTAGAAGTTCCATTAGCAGTAACTTAATACCTATTTTGAAATTAGGCTTGTCAATTAATCTAGCTTCCTGTATTATTAGTAGGATGTGTAATATAAAATATGTACATTTTTATGCTTAATGTCATTGCTTTTATCATATTGATTCATCATCTATTACAATTTCCCCACCCTCTTACAAGATTGGTTACCCAGAAAATAAGTTATCTGAGCACCTCATCCTTAATCCTTTGGGATAATCAAAGCTATATTTCTATTTGAATATTACAAGTGATTTTACAATAGTATTATTTTTTTTTTAATTTTTAGAAAGGTGTTGGTGATACTCCTCATTCTTATGCTTATGATGGCCATAGAATTCGAAAGTGGAATGTTTCTACTTATAAATATGGTGAAGTAAGAGAATTTTTTTTATCAAACTTTTTTTCATCAAAATTTGAATTAGTATGCCACTACCAAAATAAAATCTATATAATTATATTCTTGTATATATTATATAAATGCTTAATTGTTGTATAATGTTTGAGTATTTAAAGCAAAGAAATGTGTTAGATTCAAAAGTGTATGTACTGTAATTTCCAGAAAAAAGGTCATATCAGCATTAACTTTACACTTGAGGGATAAAAATAAAATTGCACAGAAATACTACATCAGCATAAACAACTCATTAAATTAAGTTATGTGTGGCATTGCCAGGAACATCTCAGTTGCAAAATTTTGAAACATGTCATGATATTTAGCATACCAGTTAAGAAAAATGCAGGAAATGAAACCCATAACTTAAAAATAAATTATAACTGAGAAATGTTGAAAATATACCTACATTCATAAATGTACTTATATTTACCCACTAAACAAGTCGATGTACGTAATACTCATACTATGTTATAAAAAATATTGCAACAATGAAATATTAAATTGAAAGAAAGAAGAAAATTTTAAATTGTACATGTGAATATTGATATGTACAGAAGAAGAATGTAATTGTTCCAAGATCTCATTTAAGGTGAATAAGGCACATAAGTCCATTGAAGTGGGAAAATATAAATACAATGAAGTTCACTGAAAGCAACTGAAGAGTGTTCTGTGTGAAGACGGTACCACGATAATTTAAGCTATTTTAGTGACATCTCATGGTATGTTTTTTAAGTACATGTAAGTGTTGCATTGGTAGAAATGCTGCACCCACTGAAAGTTTTAAATTTAAATATATAAACTCTGTGCAATGTTTCTTCCAGAAATTATAATCATTGCTTTTTTAAAAAGTTAAAAAAAATTTCTTAATGAAATACATATGATTTTTCTTTTTATTTTATGTGAATAAGTATATTCATTTTTCTAAAAATATTTGTTGAATTAAATTATTTATTTTAGTATGTATCATTTTACATTTATTATGTACTTTTCTATCTTTCAATATATATCATATAATATTTTTTTTAAATATATTTATCTTTTTATTTCGTTTTTAAGACATGTTTGAATATTTTTTATACTGTTTTATTATTTAATGTCTTTTTACTTATTTTATCTATTTTACATTTAAAGTATTTTTTTAAAATTTTATTATTAGTTAATATTTTAAAAATTTCTTACACATGGACTATTTTGTAACACCCCCAACTTAATTAGTTTTATAAGCAGCTGAATTTTTGTGTAATTAAAAATTCTAATATGAATTCTATTATGACAAAATGAATCTAATAATATATTTCTTACAAATACAAATGAAAATAATTCTTAACAGTTTTTTTTTTAAATTCTTGCAATAATATATTTCTGATTATCGGAAATATTTGATTCATTAACAATATTTATTTGCTTTTGATACATTCTCTTCATATTCCCATTTTTTTGACAATTTTAATTCATTTTCAAGTCTTGGCTAACAGGAGATGTCATAGGATGTGCAATAGACTTGGATAAAGGACTAATTGGTTTCTATCGGTAATTACTAATAAGTTTTTACTTTAAACATGTTTCATACTATAGTTTTAAAAGTAATCGTATTCCTAATTTTTGTTTTTCTCTCATTAGGAATGGTAATTATCTTGGTGATGCATTTGATAAAGTGCAAATTGGTCCTAGTCTAGCATATTTTCCTGCTGTAAGTTTAGCATATAATGAAAATCTTGTAGCAAACTTTGGATCTACTCCACTAAGATATCCTGTTGCTGGGTATTCACCTCTTCAATTATATCCAAAAAAAGATATTGCACAGACAAATAAATTACTCATGTGGTTGGAAAAATTATTGGATCTCTACAATTCAGTGACTCAAGTTAGTATTCCCTATTGCCACTAAAAATTTATTTATTAATTTTTTTTATTTTAATTATATAAAAATATTCAAAAGCAAAAATATTTCTGATTTTTGGTAATTTATATAAAATAATCATTGCATAAAATTGCATGTTATAGATTGGAATTTTAAAACGGTTTTTCTAGAGAAATGTATAAATTTTTTTTTCTATATCTCTAATATGAAGTAAATTTCTCCAAATATTAGGAAAATAATCTATCTTGTATTTATTACACTTCAAAAAATATAATTTAATTAGTCTTTTTCATTAAAACTGTAATATTGCTTCAAATTGGGCGAAATAATTTATTTTACAGTTTTTATTTCATTTTCTAATTCAGTAATCATGTGTAACAAGTGTATTCAATGGATTGTAAATGAAAAGTTTAAATATTTATTTACTTTTAAATCAATCTTATGTAACTAGTATATTATCTTCTTTTTAGTGCCTCTTTGTTCACTCATTTTGAGTAGCTTGTGGTATTCAAAAATTGGGCACAGATTTAAAAAAAAAAACAAGATTATTTGAAATACTTTTTTCAGTAATTGCTGACTAGAAAAATAAAAATAGTCTTTGTGGTAAATATTTAAGTTTCAGTTGGAAGGTAACAAAAATATTTAGCTCGTATGTGTATGATGACAAGATTGCACCAATTTGATAAATAAAATTTACTGAAAGTATTGTTTCAAAGTGCATTTATTATTGTAATTTATATTTCTCTTGCTTTTTTGAGCAAATTAAAAAAAATTATAATTTTTTTTTCCTTAGAAATATATTTATATATTTTTCATCATTATTTGTGTTTTTAAAAACTTTCTATAGGAACCCAATCCAGTTTTAGTGGTCAGAAATTGGCCACCACAGTATAAACAAGGATTAAAATCTCAACTTCTGTTGGTTGCAGCACCTCTTATGCATCGACTTAGTCCACTTTTAGTAAGTATTGAAGGAAATAAAAGTTTGAAAGAGTGCTCTTTAGTTTATTGACTTTTATTTTTGTTGTCCTTTTTTTTTTTTTTTTAAGAAGCTTATGTTAAAGTTACATTGTTTATTTATACTACTTATTTCCAAAATTGAAAAGAGGAAATAATTATTATAATTTAATGCTATTATTGAATTGAATAACCAGAATATTTCAGTAATAATGGAAAATTTGATTTAATAATTTTATGCAGCAGAAATTTTATAAATTCCTTCAAGTAATTCTCTTTGTACACCTTCAGGTTTATTATATTTTTTCTTTATGCCTAAAAAGTAGCCGAAGTAGCTTAATGGTCATGGTTACAAAGTATGAGTGAAAATGTTTCCGTTCAGTCGTTGGTTTGAACCGGATTTTCATTGAGTACTTGTCATGTAGTGGGGGTGATGCTTGTTAAATCTGTTGAGACTCCAAGTCCTCCCTTGGATGTGGAATGGCTTAGAGATACCACTCAGGTGTTGTCTTTGTCACTTAACTGAAGATCAAAACAAAATCTATTGTCATTAGCTGTTTTGTTGTTTCTAAGTATGGCATTAATAAATAATCAATGTGTCATATTAAAAAGTTGTGTTAATTTTAATAAATTCAGTTTTTCAAATGATAATGAATTTATTGTGTATTATATTTTCAATTTTTTTTAATTCTAAAATCATGCATTACGAATAAATTGTTGAAAATTTTAACGTTTTTAAAATTCTTTCTTTTTAGGCAAATGCTTTTCTTACAGAAGCATGTTTCCTCAGATTCCTATTTGATATGCAAATCAAAGATCAGAGGTCAATGGATTCTAAATCCAGAATTACCTCTGTTCTAGAAATAATGTGGTCTTTAATGGAAGTAAGGAGTCATGTTTGCTTTTTTTTAAAATAATTTTATTTAAAATAATATTTGGATATAATTTTAACACATCAATCAATAACTCCCGAGTCTAAAATTGAAAACAACATTTTTTTTGCAAATTTTTTTTTTATTCATCAACATAACACCTTTTGTTAATCACCTTTTAGGGTGATACAATCGTTCCAACTCTTTTCCAAATCTTTTTTTTTCCCCCAAATTTTTTTTCTTTTATTTTCGCAAATCTCTTTTCTTGCGAGTAAATAGCGATAAACAGCTTTCTGAATCATCGACTCGTTACTGTTTTTGTTAAATCGAAAGCAATCGCGGCACCCACTTGGAAAAAACCTTTTTCACTTCACTTCAAAAAACCTTTTTCCTGGTCCGATCGACTTAAAATTTTGACACGTTTCAAGCAAAGGTTAGTACTCTAGAAAGACCTGGTTACTGGTTTACTATGAGCGCCATCTCTGGGTTAGTCTCGGGAGTTATTGATCGATGTGTTAAAACAAAATTAGTTAAAATTGGTCATTATAATAATGTTTTAATATTATTTTCCATGCATATGATTAGTTAGACAATTGTATCTTTTGTAATTCTTATATATTTAGTTATATATGGATTGTATGTTTAGTTTTTACTGCTTAATAAGTATCTTACATATTTCTGTATCTTATTTAAGATATATGAGATTTTTGTTTCATAGCTTATTGTAATTTGACCTTTTCCCAATTTCTTTGTTTTCTTGACAAATAAATATTTTAAAATTTAAACCCTAAAGGAATTTTTTTCCAGTTACTCATATATTTAACAAATTTGTTGATGTTTCAAAAATGTATTTATTGTTTTCACAAACTTTCCCCCCTTCTTTATTTCTTGTTTGAAACTAATAACAATGATTCCCTTTTCTTATAGAATAATTTGAATTTCTCCAGGCAAAGTGTTTTATTATTTTTTTTCCTTTAAAAACTTGAAGCATTTAATAATTTATATTTCTTATTTTCTTTTAATTCTATTTATTATTCCTTTAGTTCAGTAACTTAAAGTTATGAAAATTTCTCTTTTTAAATGTAAATTATATATTTTATTACAATCTTCTAGAAACAAAATACTTTATTCCTTTTTATATCTTATTATGATACTTATATTAATAACAGAAAATTACACGAGTCTTTTTAAGTAATGTCTTCTATTAATTATAAATTTCTTATGTGATATAATTATTTTAAGATTGATGAAATATATATTTAATTTTATTCTCATATATTTACAGCCTTATGAATTGCATCAATGCTTGGAATTTATTGTAGTTGCTCTTTTAACTGGATATCGCTTTGCACCTGCTACTCCAGAGTTTTATGAACAGAAGAAATATTTAGCTTTGACTTTAGCCCTTCTTCAACATACTCCAACAAAGCATTACCTTTTGCAAAATGTTTTATATCCTTTTATTTTGTTATTTAATGATTATATCTTATATTAAGTGAAATGTATAAAGTTCTTTTTTTCGAGAGATGTCATTCTTCTCTCTCACTCTTGATCAATCTGCAATGTGTTGCAAGAAAATATGTTTTACAAGAAATTATTGTTTGCACAAGTTCATTCATTTCAATGTATTTCCATGTGTAATTTTTATAATATTTCATTTATAATAGAATCTTCAAATTTCTATGATTAATATTTATTTGAACAGGAATATGATCTTCAGCTTATTGTAATTAAGATAATATTAATATACTCATGTTATTCCATCAAAATATATGTATTTGGTTGCCATTAGACAAAAAATATTCTCAGTTAAATTAATGAACTAAGAAACTAGAATGATGCTTCTCAATTTCAAAACACTTGAATAATAAGTTTTGGTTACCAAGGGAAAACAATTATTTCTAGATGCTAACATCTAAGGCCCTCATGCAACCTGCATTGGATCTTAAATATTTATAAGTTTAAATTTGTAAAACTTTTGGATCATGAAAGAAAAAGGACTCAAATAAATTAATCATTCATTTCAAATTATTTTGATGTATATAACATAATAGCCTTAACAATGTTAAATTGCTTTAGTTTAAAATACTGCTAAATCTGATGACAAACTGGTTATTGAGGTAACCATTGAAATATATTTCCAGAATATATATTGCTATGCAAAAGTTTGGATTTTGTTGTCTCCCCAGTGGAACAACTTTTGCTGCAGGAAAGAACATTTTACAGACAAGGTAAGAACCTGTTTGTTAGTATTGTTGTGTTGTCAAGTGTGACCTTGGTGACAAAATTGGTTGCCAGTTATTGACAAAATTAGGTAGTCTTGAACCAATCTAGAAGTTTCTATGACATTCTTTTCAAGTATATATAAGTTAGAATGTATATGGATGATTTATGCTTCTAATGTGAATATTGTGATTTGAATTGCTGTGTTTAATAATCGTGCATACTTGGAATTGGTGCAATAGTATATTTTTATGTGTATATGTTAGTAACTTCCTATTTGAGAGAGTGGCCACAGTAGCCTAGTAATAAAGGCATCAGGCTTGCAGCCGGCAGTTACATTGAGCCATGGGTTTGAGCCTTGATGCCATAAAAAACCTGCCATTAAATAGCCGGGGCTGATGCACATTAAATCTGCTGGGGCCCAAAGTCCTCCCATTGGTGGGTGTTGAAGCTAGGAGAAGAGGTTCCAGCTCAGGTAGTATTCTCGTCACTTGATTGTCAGACTGACTCGCCTTCGCATTGGACATACTCGTTTTACTCACAAACATCTTTTGTTTGGAGAAGATGCTCCCGAGTGTCCTTCCTGTCATGTCCCTTACTCTATTCATCACATTTTAATTGACTGTCCGGTGTTTGATCATCATCGCCGGACTTTTTTTCATTCATCTGTTTTAAAACTGTCTGACTTGGTGGTGGAAACTTCTTACCATAATTTATTTGCTTTTTTACGACATATTGGCCTTTTACACCACATTTAATTTTTAACTTTTTATCTTTTGTGTTGGTCTTGTTCTTTTAATGCCATTAAATTTTAATCGATTTTAACAAGTGTTTGGCGCAGCATAGCCTGCTTTGGCTCTTGCGCCATTAAAATCGACAGTCACTCACTCACTCACTCTCGTCACTTGATTGAGTTTCAAAATTACAAGGTCCGTCACCAATAGCCCTCTTGATTCTTCTAAAGTGACATTGATAAAACCAAACCAATCCTGTTTGAGGAAAATGTAGTGTTTTTTTTTTAAAGATTATCATTTTGATTTTGGATTTTCTAAGAAAGAACATGCTTCTATGATATTCTTTTAATTGTGTGGACCTTTCTTGCATTTGAAAAATGATCAACCACATAACATTTGGTGTCATGAGTGAGATTCCAGAGTGAATGCCAGTTACTTACCTTCAAGAACAAGCCATGGAGCCTTGATGGTAATGATGTCTTGATTAAAAGTCTTGATGGTAATGATGAAATATATGAAAGTCAGACTAGTAAAAATCCAGAGTATACTTCAAATAAATGCTGGAAAGATAGAAAAAGTTAAAAAAAAGTAAATGACACACATTCAGATTCCAGGACACATTGAGAAACATCTGAAATTTCTGAAAAACCTTCCAGCTAATATTACCATAGGGATGGAAAACTTGAATCTTGTCCAATGATCAAGCTATCTACCCATGATGGACTGACTTCATGGGTTGTATTCAAAATCCGATTCACTGTTGTCTTCTAAGCAAATGGTAGAGATAACTGAGAACAGTCCAACTTGTAGCAGCTCTTTGCGGTCAAGCAGCTTAAGTGTGAAAGGCTATCTCACCTTTTCAGATAGACGATTTAATCTCCATCATGAAGACTCTTGGATATCATTTCAGTGATGGACATTTGGCAGATTTCTACTGGACTGAATTGAAGACAAAACAACTGATATTAAGGGAAAGCTTTCAGGAACTAGCCACAGGAATAGAGAGAGTATTCAAGCTGCATTTCCTATGTATTCTACAGAAGTATGGAGCACTTTAGCCTCCAAATATTTCATTGATGCTATTAGGGATGAGGAAACCTAGAAAGCCAGGTAAAGGTCACTTTATCCTGCCATTAGAGAACAATTCTGAGTTTCAGTGTTGTGGTAAAGAAGTGAAGGATCAAATCAAGACAATGCAGATGCTCTTTCTAGGAAGTCCTACTGTACTGACAGTGGGGTGTTGACCTTTCGAAATATGTCCTATGTACCGACAGCTGCAAACATTATTCAAATGTAGATAAGAATTATAGTGCATAGTGCTAGGAGGTTATAGATTTGTCCATCAAAACCATAACCTCCTGTAGGCCAGCTCCAGATCTTTGGTCCTTAGAATAGCTTAAGAAGTCTCAAGTTGAGGATCTGAGTAATGCAAGTGAACCATCCTGCAAAAGACAAGCTCCTGTGACCCTATGGTGAAACATTATTGTGCATTTTGGGATTTTCTTCATTTTGTGTATTGCAATTAGGTGTGATGATGTAAATATGTATTGATGTCAATTGATTTCCCCACAAACTGGAATTCCAGAAGTCTTGAGAGATTCCTGACAATCCTAGAGGGAAACATTTTGGTGTGATGAAGATATTAAAAAAGGTTAGAGAATAATTCCACTGGGATCATGAATGCACTAATGTGAAGAAATTATGCAACAATTGTCTTGTAAGTGGTGCCTAAAAAGTATCCAGAATATGAAATCCTCAGGGAATTCACAATATTTTAATATAGAAGCTCCTTTTGAGAGAATTACTCTAGATCCCATCATACCATTTCCTGTTGCTGTAAGAGGCAGTTGTATTTACTCATTATTATGGTTTATTTCATGAAATGGCCAGAAGCTATACCAACAGCAGAACAAGAAGTGTTGGCATTTACTGACATTCTTATAAAAGATTAGATAATACTAATTAATGTTCCTCTTATCTGACATTCAAACCTGTGAATGAACTTGAACTCACATTTAAGTTCATTCACAGGTTCATTCAACTCTACGTTCTTTTATGCATCCAGAAAATCACGACAACTACCCTACACCCACAGTCTGATGGAATGACGAAAAGATTCAAAAGAAATATATTGAATAACTCGTCTATGTATATTTCTAAAAATAAAGTTAATTGGTATTTACATACTCCTTTAATTCTGATCTTTTGAAGTGCTATACTTGAGGCAAATGGTCGGCCATTTTCGGAAATGTTGCTTGGTCAAAGTCTTCATTTACCATGTGATGTTTTTGGGAGACCAATATGTTTGTGCTATGTAGATATGTTTTGGGAGCATACATCATTTTATAAGACAAATAGTTAATGTGAGCAATCAAAGAAGAACTCATTATGATACAAGAGATAAGAAATATTGTTTTAAAAGAGACCATGTCTGGCTGTACAATCTGACGAGGTGTCTTGGATTCAGTCCGAAGTTACAGCATCATCCGGAAGGTCAGTATTCTGTTATTAAAAATTTAAATGCTGTTTGGATTCAAAGGTTATACACATTGACTGAATAGCTCCATTTTGTGGCAGCACTGAGGGTAATTCCTTTTTAGAAGAATGCTCTGGGGAACATGCACATACATGTATTTGGTTATTAAAGATACATTTTTAATTATTATGTGTGGAAAATATTATAATGTATTATACTTAAATTTATTATATTTAAGTCTGTATAACTTAGAAGATTTTGGAAATTAAATTTTTATGATATATATAACTTGATAGCCTCATTAATGCTGAATTGTTTTGGATGGGAAATCAATAATTGAGGTGATCATTGATAGATATTCACTGAATATATATATATATATATATATATATATATATATATATATATAGTTCCTTAAACTTTTTGTTTGAAGTATTTATTTAACATTAATATTAGCATATGCATTTTAAATATTTTTTCTGTTGATTTATGAAAATCTAAAAATTCTACTAAATAATTTTATCTTATATATTTTGAAGGTTTATGTACTTTTGGTGTATGATATTAAAATCCTACTTCCATCATAGGTACATGATTTGTGTTTTCATATTTTATGTCTTTTATCATATTATCTATCTTAAGCTTTTGCCAATTTAAATTTAACTTATTTGGCTATGTAAAAATGTCAATTTATGCTTTTAATCCTTAATTCTATTTTACATTTGATAAGATAAAATTTCCTGTACTTCTTGAAGTGAAACCTTTAGACAAAGCTGGTTTAGCTGAAGTTGTACCAGAAGTGTGGCTGGATTTTAAGCAAGAAGTTAGTTTTTTTTTCTTAATATACATTTTTTAGTAAATATATATGAGTAAAATCAAAATATTTATAGAATGAATTATGTTCTCAAGAAATATTTTCATTGATTCCATGTCTCATTTTTAACTTTAAGATGAATGATGAAGAATTATTCCGCAAAGCTTGCTATCAGAAATCTTGCACACATTTAAAATTAGTTGTCAAAGGTAATTATTAATTTTTATTGTTTTATAATTTTTCTCCAATATTTTAAAATTAAAATTTTTGATTAAATAATGTTATTCTTTTTCAAAAAACTTATAAATTTATGTTTAATATATTGTTGATATAAAGCTATATTTTAAACTTTTTTTTAATCATTTTGTAAAGATATGTATATAACATTTGTTTTCATCTGGAATATAGTTTAAATTTTCTAAAATTTAATTGTTTATTTATTTTGTTGGAAAAATATATATAAATATATATTTTGTTGGAATTAAAAATCTCCTGAATTATTTATTGTTCAGATAAGTACTATTATATATTTATCATGCTTAATTTTAATTATCCTTTTTAATTAAAGTGTCTCAAACCATTTGAAGAATTAGTTTAGCTTGCCATTTTATGTATAGACATATTTATATATTTATTAGTAGAATTTTTCAAAGTTTTAAAATTATTTTGTAAAGTATTATGTTATTGAATTTATATACATGCAATCTTGAATAGAGAAATTTTTGTGAGATCATATATAATTGCTTAGATTTAGGTATCAAATGTTTTTTTATACTTGTATTTTAAATAAGATTTTTTTTTATATATATTATTTTAAATTTGAAATTTTTAACTATTCATAAATTGCTATTCTTTTATAGCGAATTTTTCATGACAGTATTTCAGCTGAGTATCAAACTGTGAAGTTTTTCTATTTTATGTCTTTAAGTTTATGCCAAAAATAATAGTTATTATTTTCTTGATTCTTTTTTTAGAAGTGGAACTAGTACAATTGGAAATTTTATTAGAACTCTTTGATGCATCAAATGTCTATCAGGTTATTATCACAATTATACAATTTCTAATAAGAAAAAAAAAAGTAATTTTTTTCCTCCTAATTGAGCTCAATGGGAGTTTTTTTTTTTTTTTTTTAATGTTCATAAAGTGCATTTCAATTTATGTCTGAAAGTATCTGTATTATTTGCTTTATAAAAAAAATTGTTGTAATAAATAAAATCTAGAAATTGGTTAATTTTTTCTGAAATTGTTGCTTTAACTGTTATAAAAAATTTTGTATTTTAAGCAAAATACATCAAATAAGACAACATAAGATTTTATTTATTTTTATATTTGTCATAAATTTACTTTAGTTCATGAAAGTAACATTATATAATCAGAACTGGAATTGAATTTTAAAATTGTTGATAATTTAATTAATTTCATATTATAAATTTGCTAAATGAGTTGTTCATTTTTATTTTAATTAATAATTCATTCATAAATTACTTTTATTCCATTTATAAAATTTAAACTCTAATAAAGCTATTATACTAACTAAAAGTTTAACATATTTTTAAATTAATGGATTTCTTAATGAAAGTCATATGATTTTCAAGCAATTTTATATTCTGCATTTTTATTTTGATAATACTCCTAGAAGGGAAAATGATAACTGATTAGGGACTATATTTATTACATTTGAATCATTGATTCACTTTCAATTACTTCTGAATAGCTTATTAATGTTGCATTATCTTAATCATTTTAATATAATTTATACCTGAGATTTCCCCCTTTTTTACTTGATAAAAGTTAATGGAATTGATTATTGCTATATAATTAATTTTTAAATTTGTTTTATTTCAGGGACAATGTAGCAGATGTATATTTTTGCATAAACTGCGAGAATTTTTGAAAGAAAACTCTGGAGGGGCTCGTGTAATTATGTTATGTGGAACATTCCTATTACATTTTAAATTTTATTAATTTATATAATTTTTCTAATTTAATTTATAAAATTATATAAGTTTATTAATTTATTTTGATTTTTTTTTCCGGGGAGAGGGCTTATTTTTAAGCTATAAGTTTAGCAATTTTGACATTCACTCTTACTATTTTAGGTTCCAGTTGTGCACTTATGTCCTCTTCCAGTGGCTTTAGCTTTCTTCCATCGTCTAATTTCACTTCTCAGAATTTGTGTTTCGGCTTCCGGTATTGATTTAAATGGTGAGATTTTTCCTGTTTAAAATTTGAATTTTCAACAGTTATAAAAATTTTATTAATTTGTATTATAAATGTATTGTTTCATTAAAAATGTAATCTTACATTTTAAATTTATTTAATATTAGAATTAGAAGATGATATATGATGTATTTTATTTTATTGACTTGTAATATTATTGTATAAAAGAACATAAATTTGTCTTAAGATTTGCATGTATATTATCATTAGAAATGTCTTTTTTTAAATTTCTTTTCATATAAAATTGCTTTTATAGCAGCTTTTTTATAGTAATGATTGTTCTTGTTGGAACACAATTACATTTCTGTGATGCAGAGTAACATAGAATTTTAAATTTTTTAACCTTTATATTATTTTTTAATGTTTCAAACTGTATACTTTTCTTAATTCTCAAACATATTTGTTATAATGTTGTTCTAACTTTTCTTCTTCTTCTTGATAATGGTTTGTATAACTGTTGTTATTTTAATGGGGATCGAATAATCGTTGGTTTCAGACAAAACATTTATCAACAAACAAACATATGAATCAGGAAAATAAAGGTTCACTTAGACATAGCACACAGTATGATAAACATTATCAAAGCACCCAGCGTTACATGACCTTCCTCAGTGCTTCTGCATTCGCGTATCTCGAGAGTCTGTTGGGAGAAGTGGATGAAGCACAAACTTAGATGTTCTTAATACTGCATAATAAAAAATTGTTCACTCGCTGTTCACCCAACAACAGCAACAATTATTATAAAATTATTGCTTTTGAAATGTAAATATATTTTAAAATATTATATAAATCTTTTTTAAATTTTTGGTGAAAAGTAAAGTTATTTAATTTTTATAAGATAATATTGAAGCACTGTTTTTTAATAGGGATTATATGGCTTAGCTTTGGACATGCCAGGATTTTTGTTGCATTTCTGATTTGTTTTATATTTGATTTTTAAGATTTATTTTTATTTCAGTAAGATTTTATTAGCATTATAAATTAAAAAATTAGAATTGTGTAGTTATTAAGATACATTATTTTATGTTAAAACACATGATCAAACTTTTGATAAGCATTATTAAAGCACACAGAGTTACATGACCTTCCTCAATGCTTCCGTGTTCGTGTCTCTCGGGAGTCTGTTGGGAGAAGTTGGTGAAGCACAAGCGTAGATGTTCTTAATAATGCATGATAAAAAATAGTTTGCTTGCTCTAAACCCAACATACCCCTCCTCCAAGTGACACATTTTTTACCCTTCAATACAGTCTTAAAGACAAACACAAATATACAATAATAAACACAAAAATAATAGTTATACATACAACACAAAAATAATATGGTAACATAATTACACAAACAAAAATTAAGGAAACATTTTCCATGCAATATATCAATTTATCTTCATTCACTCATTTAGTTAAAAAGTCTGCTGTTATGTAATCCGTCAGTACATATTTTAATTTAATTACATTTTCCATCAATAAATCTTTCATTAAATAAAAACGTAAGTTCATGTGTCTCAATTTATTGGATGATCTTGTTCCTTTTATCCACTGTATTACTGCTTGATTATCAGAATTCAAGATTACAGCATCATTTATAAATTGTTTACATTTCAGTTCGGACAAATTTACTGTCCAAATAAATGTCCTTACAAATTTCTGAGATAGAAAATAATTCAGCTTCACAAGTAGAAAGACTAATGCTTTTTTGTTTGACATTTCCATGAAATTAGCAAATTACCCAATAAAATTACTCCACCAGAAAATGATTTGCTATTTTCTGCATTTCCGCAACTAGCATCAGAATAAGGATTCAATAAACTAAAATCATTGTTAAAAATCAATTTTTAATGCTTTTTGCCCTTTAAATACCTTAACACTTTTTTTTGCCAAAAGATAATGCCTTTTTTCTGGTCTGTGATAAAACTGAGATAAATAAGTTGTGACAAATGATGTATCAGGATGTGTTCTATTACGTATTTATAAAAGTTTACTTATTAATTCCTGATACATAATTAGATCAATAACTTCATTTATGAGAGGAATACTTTTATCTTCTCCCTTAACTATTGGGGTTTTCACCGATTTACATTTTTCTAAATTATCTTTAATCAATGAGAATTCAATACATTCAATCTGTGATAAGCTGATATTATTTTCTTCTCTTACAATTTCCATACCCAAAAATTTAAAGTTCTTATTTTCGTGCAATTCCAATACACTTTTCATTTTAGAAATAATATTTTCACACATTTCACTAATATTACAAAAAATTGCTAAGTCATTAGCATACATGCATAGTATAAAAATATTTTTCTCATCTGCCTTCATGAATATACAATTATCAGAAGCTAATTGATGTAACGCAATTTTTTGTAATTCACTTCTTATCTTCAAGTACCAATTCCTAAAAGATTTCAGCAATCCATAAAAACTCTTTTTAAGCATACAAACTTTTCCATTCCCTATTATTTTTTCATATCCAGGTGGAGGTGACATATAAACAGATTCCTCTAAATCATTATATAAATATGCAGTTTTTACATTGAAAAATTTGGCAATAAAGTTTAATTTTGCTGCAAATGCAATTAATAATCTAAAAGATTCTATATTTTCAACTGGTGAATATGATTCTGAAAAGTCTACATTTTTAATTTGATTAAAACCAGATGCTACAAGCATCCATTGTATTTCCTTTCTCCAGAATAATTTTCTTTTAATGAATAGATCCATTTACTTTTTATTAGCTTAGTTTTTTGTGGTTGAGATACAACTTCCCAAACTTCATGTAAGGAACGCAATTCGTTTTCCATTGCTTGCTCCCAATTATTCCACTCAACATTACTTGCCACTTCTAAATAATTTCTTGAAATGTTATCCATCAAATTTACTATGTTTCTTGATTTTATTCTTTCGGAGCACCTGACTTCAAGTGTTTCGGTTTCATCACTCTCTCAAATTGTATCACTCGATGCAAATGTGGAATCTAAATTTAACTGACTGCTCTTCAATTATTTTCTTACTATTTATATCATAAGTGATAAACACTTCTTTCTGTAGCATAGCCCAACATTATACTCCTCTTTCCAGGAACATCAAACTTATTTTTTCATAGTACTTTGGGAATGTGAAAATATGCAACACAACCAAATGTTTAAAAGTAACTTAATTTAGGTTTCTTACCTGTCTATATTTCAAGTGGGATTTCCATTAAAATTCTGGGCTTCTGCCCAGAATTTTAATAAAAGTTTACTTTCATGTAATAACACTCTAGCCCTTTCTAGAAGTATTCTATTAGCATCCTCAGCTTTCTCATTACTTTCGCCATTATAAAGTACAGTTTTCTCATGGAATATACCTGAATTAGCAAGATAATTATCAACTTGTTCATTAACAAATTCTAATCTATTATCACATCTAATTTTTTTTAATTCTTTTATTAGTTAAATTTTCATATTTAGGTTTAAATTAGGGAAATACATCCTTTACTTCAGTTTTATTTCTTAAGAAATAAGTAAAGTACATGCTAGGAAATCCACCACCAGTATCAAAATATATTTTGCACCTCCCAATAATTCAATTAGCATAGGCCCACATAAATTTGCATGAATTGATTTTAAAATTTTGAAACTTTGATTAATGCCAATTTCAGGATGACTTTTCCTGGTTATTTTACTTATATCGCAAGTTTCGCATCTAAAGACACTCATATTATTAATATCAATATATTCTTTCATTTTAAACATTTACTTATCTATTATGCAAATTTCATAATTACTAGTAGACTGGTTAGATAAATAACATTCAGAATTTTTTTTTTATCCTATGCCCATCTCCGACCTTTGAGTCATGAGTCGACGAGCAGCCCAATACAGAGAAGAACGATAAAAGCAGTCAGTGAAAACGTCATTAGTAACACACAAATATGAAGAGTTAAAAACATTGAGGATGGTAGGGCATAAGCTGAGGTGTTCTCCAGTCATGATCATGCCATGGTCACAAAGGGGACAAGTATCTGTATTCATTAGTCCAATTTTATATAGGTGGCTCTGTAAATAATCATGGCCCGTAGCAAGTCTAAAGCAGGCCACTCCGACTGCTCTAGGTAGGAAACAGGAAATCCTTAATGACTTTTTCAACAAGAACTCACATTTTCTCCCAGAGGCTTTTCTCTGTTTATACTGAGACAGTAAGATTTGAGATTAGAGCATATATATCTTTTTATATGTCTTAGAAGCAGAGGAGGTTTGGTTGCATCATTTGAGATCCAACTTTGGCCAACATATCTGCCTGCTCGTTTCCATAAATCCCGCAATGGCTTGGAATCCACTGCAGAACAATGCGGCTCATAATATTCAATAGTTTGTCTTTTTTTCCATGCAGTTCCCAGAGATCTCACAATTGGAAATATAGGAAATTGTTAAGAGTGTAATTGCCACCTTGGAATCAATGAAAAAGACTATATTTTTCTTTTTACTTTGCTCTGTTTTATCCAAGGCTTAGGAGATGGCTATTTCACCATCGAAGTTGTCAAAGTATTTTCCAATGGCAGAAGACAATGTAAATTTGGTAGAGTAAGCCCCAGCTCCATTTTAAATAGCTCCTTCAGCTAAACCATCAGTGTAGACATGAAGCCAGGAATCAACTGGGAAACGTTCATGAATAGTATCTAATGCAGTACATTTTAAATCAGAATCGAGTGAGTATTTCTTGCTAACATCTAAATCAAGATCCTTCTGCATAATCTTCTGCAAGTTTAAGATTTTTCAGTGGATACCATGGATCAGGAAAGGGAAATGGAGCCGAAAGAGGAAAGTCGAGAGTGTATGTAGTTCCTTTATACAAGAAAGATAAGTTTTTTGAGTTTTCAGCCTCTCTCGTGCCGGCCCATAGTGATTCAGAAAATTGTCCTTTCTTCTCAAGATTGTTTCAGTAAGATTCAAAGCCATTCTCCATCTTTGGTCATACAGGGGTCACTCCAAACCAGCCTGGAGTTCCATAGCGGCAATTGGTGTAGATATTGTACCACTGGTAATATATCTCAGGATATGATTTTGGAAAGCACTCAATCTTTTTGAATTTGTCTCTGAGATTGTTATAAGTGCCTCACATCCATATTCAACTGCCAGCCTTACGTAGGTCTTACAAGTGGTGCAAAAGACATTCTGGGTAGAACCCCAGGTTGTACCAGCCAAATGTTTTAGAAGTTTAGACCTGCATTTGCCACAGTTGACAGCCTTTATAATCTGACTAGTCCAGTTCAATTTTGAATCCAAGTCCAAGCCTAAGTAGGTAGTACTTTCAGTTCTTTTAAATATTTGACCCTTGTAACTTAGGTTAATGTCATGATGTTTAGTGCCGAGCGAGAAGAGTTAAAAGGTGGTTTTGTCCTGGCTTACTATCATCTCATTGTCGGCTGTCCAACAATTCAAAAACACTAATGTCGATTGGAGTGTTTTTTCCAAATGTTCAAAATCACTACCTGTGGTCCAAATCACAAGATGATCTGCAAAAAGCAAGGTCTGTACCCCAGGCTCTTGATTGCATAGGGCATCAACAAAATCATTTATCATGAGGTTAAAGAGCAAAGGGTAGAGGACCTATCCCTGGGGCAAACCCTGCCCTATTTGCCTATATCCAGACATCGTATTTTCATATTTAATACATATAAAACGCTGACTCAGGAATGACTTAATCCATCTATAAATACTATCACTCAAATTATTTGCAATGAGTTTTGTTGAAAGCCTTTTCCTCCAGACTATGTCAAAAACTGCCTTAAAATCCACAAAAATTGTGATAGTACTTTGCCTACGGTGAAAACCATCTTTTATTTCCTGTGATAGACGAACAATCTGTTCAGAGGTATTCCTATGTTTTCTAAACCCAGCCTGACACTCAGACAGAATTTTCTTCTTCTCCAATATAAAATTAAGACGATTTGAATTCAATCTTTCAGTTAGCATACACATAGCATTTGTCAATGATATAGGTCGATAGCTATTTAAATATTGTGGGTCTTTTTTAGGTTTCAAAATCGGAATCACCTCAGCTTTCCTCCAGGAGCTCAGTAATCCCACCTTCCAGGTGAAGTTTATAAGTCTAAGTAAGGTATTTTTTGCCAAAGGCCAAGGTGAAAAGGAAATTCAGGCAATATGCCATCAGGACCTGGGCTCTTTCCCTTAACAAGGCCAGTCAGTCCAACATTCATTTCTGTCTTGGTGAAGTCATTATTAAAGAGGGAATAAAACTCAGGGAGTGAGTTCACTATTTTTAATTTTATGACTAGGACAGAAATTTGAAATTTTTGCATAATGTTTGCAAAAAGCTGCAGCTTTTTCTCCAGCAGTAGCTATTGATTTTGCTCCAATTTTTATAGGTTCATTTCTAATTTCTCTTTGATTGTGTAATTGGGACAAAAACCCATGAGCCCTAATACCATCTCTCATGAAATCCAGATTTTTCAGGTATGATCGGAAAGTACGCTTGGACTCAATTCCGGCTTTCTTCAGGACCACTTGACATTTCCTGAGAATAATACAGTTCTCATCTTGCCAGATTTTCTCTCTTTTCTTCTGGTGTCGTCTCTTTTCTCCTTTAATACTTGTAGGTTAGAGATCCAAAAAGGAGAATATCTCTTTACACATCCTCTTGGGATACAGGTAGAAGCACATCTAAATAAAGTTCTTGTGAAATTATCTACAGATTTATCGATACTTGAGTCAAAAGAAAAGTCTTTTGTGTGCAAATCAGTCAATTTTGAAAAAGTGATCCAATCTGCTTTTTTTAGATTCCAACATATATATAGAGGTGCATGATGCATTAAATGAGTTCTTCTGATAGTTGTAAGCAAAATTTGGTGGCTCTCTCCCCCTGGAGCATTCTTTAGTTCATGTTTAATATCTTTTTCTAACGCGGGGTGGGAGAGCAGCAAATCTGGATGAGATGTTTTTCCTCCATAGGATAAGAACGTTGGACTAATCGTCGTGTTTCAATAAAGACAACCGAGTTAGAATCAATGAAGTCCTCGATAGTGTCTCCCACAGAATTATTATGTGCATAACCCCATCTACGAGAGGAGGCATTAAAATTGCCCATTTTGATAGACTTTTTGTTCCAATCACATAAAAGATCTTCAAGTTTCGGATTATGTAAGGGAGAGTTATATAGGAAGGTTACATTATAATTAGAACACCATGCCAAACATGGATCTTCAGGGCTTCCAATTTATCGTTTGATGTCATTGATCTACATTA
This sequence comes from Nephila pilipes, assembly GCA_019974015.1. Lineage (NCBI taxonomy): Eukaryota > Metazoa > Arthropoda > Arachnida > Araneae > Nephilidae > Nephila > Nephila pilipes. The sequence goes on along the minus strand of BMAW01120756.1, from coordinate 982,277 downwards.
CAATACATTTGCTGTAAGGAAACTTTTCACATAAATCAGAATTCCAGACGCAATTTGTCTTGATCTTTTGAAAGAAAAAATTTGATACCCTGGGATTTTGTGAAAGTCAAGATTACTGGTTGAAGCATCATACTCAGCTATGCCCATAATGTCTATGTTATGTTTAAAAATAAAAACTTTCAGTTCAGAGAACATGTCGTTTGTAAAACCTCAAGTTTTCCAAAATGCCACACAAAAATCAGCATTTGTCCTAGTATGGAAACAGACTTTTTTTTTATCATTAAGACTTCCAGTCATATTCCACTTGTCTAGAGTACAGAAAGGGCTGCTTTCATGGCGACAAGAGGTCAGTCATTTAGCGAGAACAGGGGGCACCACGAGTAGGCGATTGACATTACCTCCCCCATTCAGAATTATACATGGGATTTAAATAAATTTCTAATTTGTCATCATTTTTAATTGCTTTAGTAACCAACATATTATTTTTATCAAATATTAACTCACAGTTGTTATCAGATTTAGTTTTACAACCTTTATCTATTAAAAATTATTATCCACAGATAATAAATTATATCTTAAATCAGGTACATAACTAACATTACTAATGGTTAAATTTGTAGAATTTTCTTTTTTTTTTACTTACAGTTTTGCCTTTATATCTCCTATTCGTTCAGAAATTATTTTAGATTTTTTACCTGCTTGAAGTACTTCCTTTTAGTCTGGTTTAATGTTTTTAAACCAAATACGGTATTTTGACATAAGACAAAAAGCATTGCTGTCTAAAATTCATACATTATTCAATTGTTCTGACAATTCTTCTAAAACGGTGGGAGCGGAACTGACATTTAAATTTTTAAGAGAACAATCCATATTATTGCGATTCTTGTTGTGTTTACCGTTATTAGGCATATAGTTCTTTTCTCTTTGGTTTCTATAAAAACAATCCTTGGCTAGATTTTTAGGCCACCTGCAGATATAACAGAGTCTCATAACTAGACTTCTAAATTTTCAGGAATACAGCACCTCTGTGTCTTCTGCATGCATATTTAATGGATAACTTGCTTCTTCACATAGTATTTCTAGGATTACATCCATTGTTTTGTCTTGCTGGGCTTTCAGAATGTCTCTCAATTTCCCGAATTTTCCTCTGAGACCAGTATAAAATGAAAATTCTGGTGCAGATCTTTCTAGTCCTAGAGATTGGTACTTAGTAGCAATTCCTATCACTCGAGCTATGTAATCCATGGCAAATTCATTACTTCTCATCTCTAAATTTTTCAGTTGATTCCCAGCATCTATTTTTCTGTCTTCGGCCTGTCCTATATATGTGGATTTTATTTTTTCCAACTGACATTTTGCATTTTCTTCCTCTGCAAAGTGGAGTGCTTGATTGTCTGATAGTGACAATTTTTATAGGTAACCACATTGGTATTCTTCTGGTCCCAATCACTACAGTCCTTTTTGTTTTGTCCGACTTTTAATACTTTTAATTCTGACAAATTTAATTAATAACCAAGTCCAATCTTTTCACGAATAACAAAGCCTTAGATTTTAAAGACCATAAAAAAATAATTGGTTCCTGTTAAGTCTGATATATTTAAATTATTTATTTTTATTTTGAATTCTGCATTGAGTTCATGTCTATTTAAATGTTTCAATCGACACTCTGCAACCATTTGTTGTTATTTAAATGTGGATTGAATAATCGTTGGTTTCAGACAAAACATTTATTTACAAACAAACACATAAATGAAAAAAAATAAAGATTCACTTAGACATAGCACACAGCATGATAAGCATTATTAAAGCACACAGCGTTACATGACGTTCCTCGGTGCTTCTGCATTTGTGTATCTCAGGAGTCTGTTGGGAGAAGTGGGTGAAGTTCAAACTTAGATGTTCTTAATACTGCTTAGTAAAAAATAGTTCACTCGCTGTTCACCCAACAACAACAACAATTATTATAAAATTATTGCTTTAGAAATTTAAAAATTGATTATTATAAAATAAAATTGAAGAACTGTTTTTTTTAATAGGGATTATGTGGCTTAGCTTTGGATATGTCATGATTTTTGTTGCATCTCTGAATTGTTTTATGTTTGATTTTTAAGATTTATTTTTTATTTCAGTAAGATTTTATTAGCATTATAAATTAAAATATTAGAATTGTGTAGTTATTAAGGTGCATTATTTTATGCTAAAAAACATCATCAAACTTTTATTTAAAACTTTATAAAATTTAAAAATATCTTTATTTCATTAAAAAACTTTTTGAAGGAAATAATAATAGAAGGTAAAAACATTAGTTTAAAAGGTTTAAAATAAATCTGTAATAAGCATAAATTATGAATATTTTTTATGCAATATTTTTTTCAAAATTTTTGCTATATTTATTCTAAGTATCAAAAATAATAATAATCTTATTTTTTTAAGGTTTAAGTGTTCCATGTAGTTCTTTCTATGATAATTCAATTCAGTATACAGAAGTACAAAGAATTGGAGGACTCCAATCGCATCTTCTTCGAATATATCAAGATATTGTCCTTCAAGAAATTAGTAAGGAAAAAGCTACATCTGAAAATGACCCTATAGGTATTTACTTATTTTTCTAATTAATTTTAACTACCCAATGCAATGCTGTACAATATCCTTATATTTAAAATTATGTTAAACTAATTCAATTAAATTCTCATATAATTGTAGAATTTTTTGCTTTAGTTGCAGATTTGTTAAAGTTGCTCGATGTTAGTAGTAAATTAGAATGACTTTCCAGGTGATTGTTTCAAATGCAAAATTATGCAATAAATTACAAATTGAATCAAAAATATTGTTGGCGACTGCATGACGCACTTTGAAAGCATTGATTATGTAAGGATTTTTGTTTGTTTGATTACAAAACACTCTTGCAAAGGGAAAACACTGCAATTAACTGCAGGTGATAGATGCAAATGTAAACTATGCTGTTTACTAAACATATTTGGAATCATATTTGATTATATCTAGGGTCTCCAAATTTTTTTGCTTAAGGCCCACTTTGACTCTTCCTCTAAATTCCAGGGGACAAGACCTAGCCAGTTCAGCAAACCAATGTACTGCAGTTTTTAATTGCATGCATATTTTCATTTCGGCACTAGCTAGCGAATAAGGTATCTGGTGAGTGGTTGGATGCTGCCCCATTCACAGTTTTGGTTGATACTTATGGACGAGTGTCAAGGACATGTCATTACAACAGAGGTTACTTATGCACATGCTGTGAGTTATGTATTGTTACTATTATATTATGAATTGAGTAGAAAGCAAAATCCTAACTTGCAATGTACTTTGGGGAATCTGGAACCCACATATCTGGCTAATGAGGCATCGAGGATTAGCATTCAATATTTTTTTTGTTACATTATGTATATTGATTTTTTAGGATTGGCTTCTTATTTAACTGTCATTTTGACTTGGTTGAATTCAGACTTCTGTCGATTATAGATGCAGATTGTATAATACATCACTTTTTTATGTGGATTGCATAAGGCATAACTTTCTTGTTAGTTGCATAGCTAACAGATTTGTCAACATAAGATGTATTTTTGAACAGATACAGCTTTGATCTATAGCCTGCATCTCTTTGTTAATTATCAGTAATGAGTAACAAGATTAATTTTTAAGTAATTTTTATTTTAAATGTTTAATTTAAGAGATTGGTGTTTGTTTTACTCTGTTTAAGTTATGTTCTGGCTATTTTTATCATTTTGTCCAGTAATGGCTAGTCAAAAGTTATTGGCCCTGTATCATGACCACTGCAAAAGAAGTTTTAATAATAATTTTATGAATGTAGTACAAGGCAACAACATGTGGAGTAAAGATGGAATCTAAACATGAGCTAAAGTTTAAAAGTACTAGATCTGTATTGTGGCAGTGCCAACGTACTTCCAGATAGATACATTAACTGCACCCAATCATGATAGCTGGAGTGAATACATCAGGCTACTTGTGTAGAACCTATGGGAACCCTATCCCAACCATAAAGGTGTAGATCAGTGGTTCCCAAAGTAGTCCCCGGTATCATTCAGGGGGTCAGTGGAAAATTAAAATTGATTTGGGGGGGGGGGGGCGGAACAACGTCAGGGAGTCCATGCAAGGTTTAATATAAAATAACAAAATTGTGATCCATTTTTATTATTATAGAAATTTAAATAAATGACAGTAAATAAAAAAAGTAGCTATTTTTACATCTTGAGTAAAATATAAATATTGGTGGATGCTTGAAATACAGTAAGTTACTTAAGTACTGAGCTTTATGTAATACCTTTTGTGAATGAACATTGACAAAACTTATTTCTACTGATTTCTCACTTGTAATAACAATGGTGCATTTAATTTTTTGTTGTTAAAACTTAGTTATTGTTCAATTTACTTCAATAAATTTAAGCTTTCAATTCCCATCAACACGCTAATAACAAAATAATAAAGAAATAACAAGAAAAAAAACTGAGATAAACCCTCAAAAACAAAAATAAAAAAAATCCTCTGACATGTGTTTATGATTTAATAGTTTTAGATGTCGCCAGCTACTTACGTTAATAACAAGCATGGTACGGTGTGAGACAGACGACCGAAAACAGCTTTATACAAGAACACAATAACACCGCTACAGGCACTAGCTTGTATACAATATAACATAAACTATAAAAGAGTCATACATCTATATTTTTTCTAATCAACAATTTAGTTCTATGTTATGATGATATGAAGTGTATAAACAAATTTTCCCAATCTTAGACAAAAAGAAGTTTTGTATTGTTAGTTGTAAGTTTTGGTATAGTTGCATTTTTTTGTGTATTGTTACGCAGAGAGTGTACTTTTGTTTCGTAAGTGTATTTGAATAAAATTGAACTCTTTTGAAAAAATTATACGTCACATTTTTCAAAATTGTAATCCCTTAAAGTTTGTTAAGGTATTACTATATTGAAAAAGTAGAAAGTAATCTATATATATATTGAAAAAATAAAAAGAGAAAATCAAAGTAATCCCTTAATGTTAGTTAAGGGTTTGCTTTTTTTTTTTTATATGAAAAAGCTTAAGAAGAGGTCGTAAATTTTTTTTTAATACAGATGTTTTTTGATAGAAGTTAATTATTGAGAATTATATTTTATTCAAAAATTACATGAAATTTTATCCTTACGTCAAATAATTAATTCAAAAAGGCTTTACTGCAGCATTCCATTGAAAAAGTTAATAATAATTAACAGTGGTTTGCTGCAAATTAAACATTTGGTATATAAATTTTCTTATATCCCCCCCCCATTTTTTTTAACAGATAACAGTATGAGTGAGCCGAAGAAAAAATGCCGACAATACAGTGTTGAATATTTGAAGTATGGCTTTATTCCATCACCAGGAAATAGTACTTTATCTATGTGTCTGCTATGTAATAAAACTATGTCAAATGATTCGATAAGCGTTAGGAACATTTAATACAAATCCATAGTGACAAAAAAATATAAGTATTTAGTGTTTTTTCAAACAGTCAAAGAAAAATATTTTGAAAACGCTGTTACTTCAACAACTCATAGGGACAACATTTAAGCGAGATAATGATGGACTGCTTGCTTCTTATAACATTTCTTTATTGATTGCAAAGCCCGAAAAGCCGTCCACTATTGGTGAAGAACTTATTTTACCAGCTGTAAATGAGGTAATATGCACTGTGTTGCACAAACCAGCTTTCAACATTATAAAAATAATTCCACTGAGTAATAATACAGTGCAAAGAAGAATTGACAAAATTGCTCAGTGTGATAAAAATTCTTTATGTGAGTACTGAAAAACATCTAAATTTTCTATACAGCTTGACGAGTCCACTTTATCAGGAAATGAAACGTTACTCTTAGCCTATGAAAGATTTGTAAAAGAAGAAAAATCTTGCCAAGAATTGTTATTTGTTAAATGTTTGGAAACTAATATGAAAGATGAAAAGTTATTTACTGAATTAAAAAGATTTTTTGATGTAAAAGCTATACCTTTGACTAATATCATTTCTGTTGCTACTGGCGGTGCTCCGGCAATAGTAGGAAGACACCGAAGCTTTCTGGCATACAAGCTATACCGAATATATTTTCATTACATTGTGTCATTCATCGACATCATTTAGTCGCAAAAAATCTTAGTGAATGTATGCATGGATCACTAGATTATGTCATTGGAGCAGTTAATAAAATTAAAAAGAATGCCTTCAAAGAGAGATTATTTGCTCAACTTTGTTTGGAAAATGATGAAGATTATAATCATTTACTACTTCACACAGAAGTACGTTGGTTATCTAAAAGTGCATGTTTAAATCAATTTTATGTACTCTTTGGTTTAGTGTTAGAATTCCTGGAAAGCAAAGACAATGATTTGTGACACAATTTAATTAACTCAAAAAAATTACATAGCCTATATTATTGATTTATTTTCCAAATTTTACGAAACTAATTTGAAACTACAAGGAAACCAATTAAATTTAATCAAAACTGAAAGTGTAATATCTGCGTTTGTTGCAATACTTTTTCTGTACAAATAAAACTTGGGAAGAGGAGAATGTTCTCAGTTTCCAAAACTTTCAAAATTGCAAAATAGAGATGAAGATTTGCTTGTTTACTGTCAACACCTAACAGCTCTTCATGCAGACCTGAACCAAAGATTTGAAGATGTTCTTCACTTGGATATTCCCGACAGGGTGTTGAATCCTTTTGTGCATGGACAAACTCAGATCCCAAATATGGATGAATTTATACTAAAACAGGACCAGCTTATTGAAATATCCACAAATGAGGAACCAATGTTTGAACAAGGATACCAAAAATTCTGGTTACAAAAACAGATCCCAATTTTATATTCTGCACATTATGGGTTATTGTACATACCGAAGTTGTTGACTGCTTTTCCATCTTCCTAACACATCAATCAATAACTCCCGAGACTAACCCAGAGATGGCGCTCGTAGTAAACCAGTAACCAGGTCTTTCTAGAGTACTAACCTTTGCTTGAAACGTGTCAAAATTTTAAGTCGATCGGACCAGAAACAGCTGAGTTATCGAGGTTGGAGTAAAGTCGTTTTGTAGTTTGTTTAAAAAATGGAAAAAACCGAGTTTCGTGTTCTGATAAAACATTGTTTTTTAATGGGTAAAATCACTGTTTGCAAGCAAAACAATGGATTGAAAATGTTACCCGGACTCTGTCCATCAAAAGCAATAATTGTGATTGGTTGCAGTTCGCGTGGTCATACCGACACAAATGGCGGAGCATTCACAGATGAACCTGTGGAAGCCGTTACACGAATGTGGTGAAGTGACAAAAGAATTATAATGAAGATCGTAAAGTGGCTCCTTAAGTTGCTGAGATGACAGATATCATATGGAAGTGTATTGCAAGTTTTTGAAGTAAGAAGTGAAAAGGTTTTCAAGTGGGTGCCTTGATTGCTTCGATGGAATAGAAGCAAGCAACGAGTTGATAATGGATTCAGAAAGCTATTTGCTCAGCTAATTTACCATAACAAAAAGATTTCTTCGCGAGGAAAAAGGAAGATTTGGAAGCGTTGGAGCAGGTGTATCTGGCGATTAACAAAAGGTGTTATGTTGATGAATAAAAATTTTGCAAAAATGTTGTTTTGTCAGTAGTCACCACAGGAGTTTCTGATTAATGTGTTATTTGAGCGAGGATTCAATTCTGTATGAACCTGACCACAAAAAAAGAAACAGACTAGAAATTAGTGCTCATTGGAATTGGCAGTTTACTCCTGAAACATTGGAGCCAGACATGATTACCTCCTTAATATCTTATCAGTTCTTCAAGTGATTAATTTTTAAAAATTTTATTTATAAAAGTTATAATTTCCTATAAATACATCTCAACAAAATGTTTTTAAATTTGGCAATTTTACATGCATTTATAGCTTTCAGCAGAGGTCTAAGCAAGTTTTGATTGATTATAAAAAAGGGTCCATAGGTCAAAAAAGTTCGGGAACCTCTGGTATAGATGAATGAGCTAAATGCCCAGGCTCAGGAAAGGAATAAGGATGTCATTGACTGCTATATAGTTAATTGTTATTCCTTGTTATTATTTCCCTTTCATTTGTCTAATGATAAAGATAGCAGTTAATAAAATAGAGTAGTAAACATAAATAAAGTAAAAATTTTGAGGTGAATATTTAACAAAATGAAGCAAAAGTTAACATAAATAACCATAAAACAATTATATATGTTATGCATACGTATATTAATTGCACTTTGTATTAAATACTCACCAAATTTTTTTCTGTCTATTATAAGCTTTTTGTTTCTTGGAATCGCATTTTAAAAATTTTAGAAGAATGCTTTATATGTGTGTGTTTATGTATATATATATGTGTGTATGTGGTTTGGAGTATATATATAATCATGAAAAGGTTTACTTTTTGCAGGAAAACTTCTAAAATCTGAGAAATCTAAAGCCCAACATCTTCGCCATGCTGGAGATAAGGATAATTTTGGAACATTAATTGAGTTACTAGATGGAATAGTTCGTCTTTATCACATAGCTGCTCATCGGCAGTTAGAAAAAGTAAGTTTCATTTTTTTTTTCATGTCCATCACAGAATATATAAGAAAAAGAACTTGAAAATATTCTGCATCTAATTTATTTCTTTAAATGATTACAACTGTATTTTACTTTAAATATTGTTGTCATGTTCTAATAACTTAATTTAAATAAGTTGTTTTGGTTTAGATGTGTGCTCTTCGGGACACCATGCATGAATATAGACATGCATTAAAGGAAATCGAAAAAAGGTTGAAAGTCCAAAAAGGTGATGTTGAAGAAGAATTAAATTTAGCTAAACAAGTTTTCCTTGAAGAACTAGTGGAACAAGGACGCCATCAAGCTTGGATATCATCAGTTGTTTATTCTTCTGTAAATAAATATATTAAAATTTTTATTATTGGATTCATATTCAGGTTATGTTTCCTTTTAGTATTTTGAACATAAAAATAAATTTTTCTTATGTTTCTTAAATTTATTTTCATTTTTATATTGAAATTAGTATGAAAATGTTTTCTTTTCAAATGGGCACTTTATTTATGTGATTATCATTTTGTAATGGGAACTGCATAATACTTTTATTTAATTTTTATTCGGCATTGAGTTGATTTTGTCTTTGATGGTAATAAATTGAAGTATGCTTTATATGTTAAATTTTTATTGAGCTCTTTTGATAGTAATGTTTCTTTTATTACAATTTAATCTAACATTATAACTTTTTGAAATTAAACTATGAATTTGAAATTGTATCAATATAATTTTTGAAATTACAGGATAGGCAAGCTGATGTATACTGGCTATTGCAAATATTACTTCGAACTTTATCTCAAGCATCAGAAACAGGTTTATTATTTTCATTTGTTCCTGATTTTTATGTAGAAGCATGTATAAAATGTTGTCATGCTCTGCGAAACTTCTTTCCTCCTGCTGCTCCTGCTGATAGTTTACCAGGTAATTTTTGTATGTACTATTTTGATAGATAAAACATAACTTATTTATAAACATAATTTATCTCTAAAATCTGATAACTAATTTCTAAAACAATTTTTTGTTCAAACTTGAATATAATCTTTTAAAATAATCATTAAATTATTTAAAGTTGTGAGTTTAGAAATAATTGTATAGGATTATAACTCTGTGATCATGTATGTGTATAATTTACCTTGTTTATCATTCACATTCACTTTTATTGCATTTTTTTTTTAGCTTTTGCTGGTCATCATGAGCTCTTGATTAAGTATGGATCATTTTTAGCTCACCATTTTTCGGATGAGCGAGTGGTTAATTCAGGTATATTTATCACCATGCAATACAATTTAATATCCGTGAATTTATTTGAAAAATAGAACTTAGTTAATTATTTTATTTTAGAACTGAGGGACAGCTTAGTACAGGCCTTAGCATCATATGTCTGCTATCCGGCAACTCTTCAAGCATTAGAAAGCATGGATCCTGATAGGTTAGAATGCTTTTATGGGTTTTTTTGTACCAGAAAATAACTTTTTTTATTAGTAAATTTTTATCTGCACAGTAAAATGATGTGAAATTAATAAATAAATTAACTGTATAAAATTATAGCATTTTATTTTATGAAATTATACTTAAGTATACTTTTTTTTCATTTATTTTTATTCAAAATTTAACTAGAGTATAAATATGATTTCAGTATTTTATGAAATATGTCTATGTATAATAATTTTTAATAATTATTGATTTGCTTTTTATTAGTCGTCTTATTATGACTAAGGCTTTACTACAACCATATGAAAACAGAGCATGGGCACAATCTAATTGGATTCTGATTAGATTATGGAAGGTAATTTTTACAGTTGTTTAAAATCTACATTTTGTTGATGTCATGTTTTTTTTAAAAATGAATTGCAATTTAACTTTATTTTATTTACTTTGAAAAAGTCAGGTTTGTGTGTATGTGCATGCAAAGTTATTGAAATGTTTGTTAAATTTTTAGATTTCTGTATTATTTTTTAAATGTTGCTGTCATTGATTGATTGCATTGTCATTGCATGATTTGATGAACAATATTTGTTTTGTTTATCAGCTACTTTGTATTGAGTTGAATTGTGTAGTTAATTATTCACAATCTCGTTTTTGTTTCTGGAATTATGTATCAAGAAGATTTTGTCTAATGATATGTTGGTTTTGTTAGTAAAAATATTTGTAATAAATGTGCTTTTGACATATTTTACAACAAAATAGTCCATATTTCGTTCCATGTCCTATAATTCATATTTCTTTGCTTGTGGCACGAGCATACAAGAGAAAAAAAACTTCCCATATGGAACTATTTAGATCAGTCAAATGTTAAAAAAAAATCTATTCTTAGGCTTTTTAGTTTGTTAAGACAATGGTTAAGTTATTGTTGGTTGGAACATTTGCAATAATAAGCTTATGTGGTAGATCTATTATTTGTTATTCCCATTAAATTTTTACTTTTTAATTGACTCACATGTTTTTTCAGGAATCTACTTCAAAAATACATTATTCTGTTTTAGTATGATGTATTAAGAACCAAATAATTTGCTGAGAAATGAGTTTGTAATAGTATTCTAATCAATACTAAAAAATAGATGTTAAATTTTATGAAATTTTACACTGAATTGATTATTAGAGAATAGGCAAAACAACTTATTATTTAAAGTCATTGAATTTGGACTTGGTATAATGAGCAAGTAGTATTTCTTTTTTGGCGATTTTAGTTCCTTGGAAAGATTTGCTTGAATATCCATGCAAACGGTTGTAGATTTTAAACATTTTGATTAAAACCTATTGTAAGACCATCCACTATTACAAGAATAATTTTTAATATACTGCACAGTTAATGCACCTAAATTTATCATGTATTAAATGAAAATGGAAATTATTGTTAAAATCAAAACAGCTGGAAAAAAACGAAATTTTTGAAAAGTAAAATATTACTATTTTTTTTAAAGTTTTGTTTTGTTGCTTTTTAAATAGCTTTTAAAATTGTAATTTTTTATAAATTATAATTTTTTATTTGATATTTGATTTGATAGTTTACCCAAATATATGTACTTACATATTTCTTAGGGATGTGGTTTCGCTTTTCGCTACTCAATATCACCACATTTGGCAAAGAAAATGAGCTGTAAATCCATTCCTTTACCTGAAGCCTTTCCAACAATTTCACAAAGTAAGATACAAATGTATTTCTTTCATTTTTTTTGTCTTAGAATTCAGTTTTTTAAAAATAGTTATTGTGTGTATAAGAGTTATCAAACAATATATGTAAACTTTGTAATTAAATATTTTTATTTTTTGTGTGAAAAAAACTGAAAGTATTGTCTTTAATATTCTGGAGACCCGTGTGGTGAACGGGAATGACAAAATAGTCCCACTGTAGCTCATGCATGTCGTAAGAGGCGACTAAAATGGGTACCCGGTGTCTGGGGGTGTAGCCTGCCTCCCTGCCCCCTAGGGATTTCATCAGGGGACCTAAGGGACTTGTCTTCTTTAGGTAAGTAAGGGGGCATCATGACCCTGAGGCACCCTAGTGATCTTTTTCTTTTCCATGAGATTTACTGTCTTTGGTAAACATGGGTGACACACTCCCAGGATACCCTAGCGATCCTTCTCTATTTTTGATCCTCCTTTTTGTCAACTAATTTTTGTCTTTTTTTTTTCAATTTTTTCATATCTAGACCATAGTTAAATCTTGTGTGGCACAGCATAGCCACATCTGGCTCTTGCACCAATAATCTTTACATTCACTCACCTCTCACCTTTAATATTCTGAAAGTTTTTTAAAATTATTTGTATGCTTAACCATGTGTAATAATTCTTTATTTGATTTCTTAATTGAATTCTTGACTTTGAATTCATTCCTTCTGTATTGATTCTTTCGGATAATAACTTGATTCAAAGTTTAGAATACTTCTGAATATCCATTGATGATTTTATAGAATAAAAAAAAATTAATTTTAGCTCCTTGTCCTTCTCCTGTGTTTTTGGAACATGCTAGTCAATGGTTATTGGATAATCCAGAGGCTGCAGCTGCATTTATGAGTAGTGTTTTGAATCAACTGAACTGGGCATTTTCTGAATTCATTGGAATGTTACAAGAGGTAAAACATGAATTGTGAAGTGCTATTTTCTATATTATGTAAAATTCTGATTTAAATTTCTTTTTTATGAACTCATGCATTTAAAAAATAAGAATGCATTTTCTTTAGATACAGAATGCCTCTAATAGACCAGAAAGAGTCTTTATTGATTCAAGGCAGTTGAAAATTTGTGCAACTTGTTTTGATTTAGCACTAGGTTTGTTACGTGTTTTGGAAATGACTGTACATTTAGTTCCTCAATTATTCACTGATCCCTTAAGGCCATCTTCTGAAATATTCTTAACAAGACTTTGCCAGGTATTTATAAGTTTTTATTCAAAAGTATTTGTAATATATTGTCCTTCAAATTATTGAAGGACATTATATTACTTATTAATTATTTTATTTATTCGCTCAATTTTTAAGTCTTTAACAATTGAATTTTTTAAAAACATTTAAATATTGTTTATTTATGTTGATGTTATTCCTTAATAATATGTGATATGCCAAAAAAAATGTGGATAATATTAGCACTCAAATATTACATACTTTAGTTGTTGCTTTCCCTTCTACTGAATAACACATTTTTCATAAATATTCATTTTGATTTAGTAATGCAATAATTTTTTATCTGAATTTTAATTAATTTCAATAAAAATTCCAATGTTTTAAAAATATTTTGGAAAAGATATTTTATTCACTTTTTCAAGTTTGCTTGCTGATATGTTACCTTATAAGTATGCAGTATATATATATATTCTTTTAATATGCCTATATTTATTTTATATGCTTTTTATTTTAATGTCAAACAACTTCCTTAATATATCTTTTTAATGTATACATATATAATGTCATAACTGTTTTTGTGAAGTATGATAACTGTTTGCAGTCCTTATTATACTTTATTTTGTTTGTATATACAACCTTTTTTTTTTTTTTTTTTTTTTTTTTGTATTTTCAATATCCATGAACTATTTTTATACAACATATTTGTATTTATGATGTAGAGAGTATTTGAATATATTTTTTCTTACTCTGGCATTGATAAATATGTCTCTCAAAAGTTTTTTTTAATAATGAATATATGTAGATTAAATTATATGTGATGTGTTAATCAGAACTATATTCTCATAATAATATGACATGTGGGGAAATGTCAAGTATTTGATTTTTCAAAAGTATTTTTTTCTGATAAATTTTTTTCTATTTTATTAAATCATCATTACAAAAATTTTTAAGTGTGCTATCAAGTTCAGTTTTCCAATATTTTATATGTTGCATTTAATAGAAATTAACATTTAAGTTTTTTTTTTTTTACTTAAACCTTATTTATTTCAAATTGTAAATAAACTTGAAGGAAAAACAATTTTTAAAACATGCTGAAGGAAAGTTATGATTGCTGTCAAGAAACAAATTTCTCGTTTTATATTCAGATTTCAAGTGTAATTATTCATTAAGAAGGGGGGAAAAATTGACTTACCATTTCTGTCATTCCAGGGAGCTGGTGCATTAAACATTTCTCTTAAACTGCAACAAAACTGCTCCATTAAATTAATTAGCCACACCAAAAAGGGACTGTATTCCCTTGTAAATAAAGTAATATATTGTTAACATCAATTCAAATACTACATCAAGTTATACATTACACTACAAAACACAGCAAAAATAGATACATAAGCGAGCAAAAGTGTTCTGATTAAAGTTCTTTTTGTTTTGGTGCTGCTCACTCCAATCTAGGTATGGTATCTGCTGAAAAAGTATCCAGTTCTGAACATTTGCTATAATTTTTTTGAAGATTATCAATTTTAGTTGAGAAACGCATGCTGTTGTTAATTTGCATACAATATTTTAAAACTTCATTGTTATTATCATATATATATAGTTATTGATTTTTTTTTTTTTTTTGCAGTTAGTATGTCAGGTTCTTAACCGAATTACTTCAAAATCGGGATGCTTTTGTTTAGTTGCAAGTATGGAAATTCCTGGATTGGAAACAATTGATCATTTCCCTATTCTAACAGCTGTAACTGGAATTCTTGTTTCATTGATAATTGATGGTTTGCCAAAGAGGTATATTTAATTTCTATCCTAATTCTTTGAATGTAGTATAATTTTTTAATCTTAGGATTCATACTTTGCTCCTTATCATTCAACTATTTCTGTTTTCAGGCTTGTTCTTGTGTTGTTAGCTATACATCTTGTAGTTAATTGTAATTCCCCCCCCCCTTCAATACGAAAGATTGGTATGAAGTTTAGATGTGTTGCTTATTGAAACTGATAAAAAGAAGAAAAAAAATTATCCTAGTCTTTGTAATGATTCAAATGATACTATTGTAGGTATTTGGTGTGAGAGCCTTTGCAAATATTCTGAATAGTATAAACTGAGCTGAGATTTTTTTTCCATTTATCCTTTTAATTAGAATTGGAAATTGACCAAAATAATTCTCACTTTTAAAAATGGTTTGGCAAAGAGGAAATAGTAATAAATACATTGATTTTGCATGATAATTGATTGATATATGAATTTTTTTTTTGCAGTCTCTTGATTGTATACTTGATTTTATATGTTTTGTAAAGCAGTAAAAGATATACTCTATATGTATGATTAATGCATAAATTATTACATATATTGATCACCTTTACACCGTATATATTAAATAGTTTGTTCTATTCCCATGAAAGATCATTTTACAGCCAATTTGATTAATCCTTTGATGGTTATGAATGAACCCAGCTCACATTCAAATAGCCCACCATATTGTATGCAGATGAGTTTAGCTTATTGGATGTATTTCAACCCAAATGTTTGTAGCCAAGCCCATAGCAAAACTTTTCCCCAATACGCACTAATGAGATGAGTTTATATGCACATATTACCCTGTGTTGTTTGTGTTACAAACAATATCTAGTGTCAAAATTTATTTGATTTGATAGCATACTGATGGCAGTATGGGTACTATGAAATTGTTTGCATAATGAGGGTAAATGATATCGAAGATAGTTTGTGTGTGTGTAATTCAGCCAGAGTTTGTTATTGAAATGGCTCAAAAGTGAAAGCTAGATTATTCTAATGATGAATAATGCCATGTTTTAAAGTTTATCACATTCAAAAAGAGTTTTATGTAAATATAACAATTAAACACTTCTTAAAGTTTAAAATTGCTTGTATTTATTTAGATACTTTAATTTAATATTTTACAAAACAATATACATATATATCATCTACTGAATTGCTTAAAAGTATCAGTTACAATTGTTGTAAAATTACATTAATGTACCACAAATAATTCTTTCAAGACTATATTTTAAAAGTGAGCAATTTATCTCTTTCACTGTCCAGGGGAGAATGATATTTTCAAAAGCAACTTTGGGGCAAACGGCTGCTACTTTCAATGACCTTTTGATTGTGATACAGTGTGTAATAAGGGAATGAAAATTGTTGATAGTTTGTCAAAAGGTTAATATGACTTTTACGTACAAAATTGAAAACTGTAACAATATTCTTAATCCCCCTTTTTTTTGCTTATTTTCAGTTATGTAATGTCAGAAATCATTCATGACTTTTAAACAAACAAATGAACTATGTATGTGCATGCATTCAAAAATATTACCAAGTATTTGAAAAGGAAGATTTCTTTTTATAATCCATATTTTGTATTTTTATCTTTGAATATTCATTGTTTCATCTTCTCATACATTATCAGTTATATTTTCAAGGAATAACATATTCCAAATATTTTTATTTACTAGATTTTAGATTTAGGTAAATCGCAGAAAATCTTAAATAGGATTCTGAAGACTAAGATATTATAATTAATATTTATGTTTTGTTATAAAAATCAATTTGTGCTGTTTTTATTATATGATTTAATTGAAACTTTTATATATAATATTTAAAAATGAAATTGCACAGTTCTACGAATTAAGGATTTTCTTTCATAAAACAAAATTATATTGAAAATTTATTAAAAGAAATTCAGCTACATTAAAAGTTTTTTTATAGTCCTTTGTTTTTCTATTCTCTTATATAAGGTATATCTATTTTTTACATCTTATATTTCATTAATAAAGATACATGTGTAGTTGGAGAGAAAATTTATACCTTTAAAAATACTGTTGTTTATTTATAAAATTCTAAAAGAAATTGAGCAATAAACTCTAAATTTTATTCAATTGCCAGGTATTTTTACATTTGATTGTATGTTTTAATCCTGAAATGTAAATTGTTTAAGTAATTTATATGTTTTTTAAATAGTTTATGCTTATATATATTTTTAGTCAAAAGAAAGCAATTAATGCACTTCTGGCAGAGCCAAGTTTTCAGCCTTCTTCATTAGACTTCCTTTTAGGTGGATCTCAAGAATCTCCTAATTGCAAACCTTTCTCTCTCAGAGATTGTAAGTGTTTATTCGTATAATTATTTTATGCATGAATTATAAAATTTGTTAGATTTTTTGGCATCTAACTTAAAAGGAAGAACGAGTAGAATAAAATTACATTACGTTTTAAACCAATTTACTTAATTATTTAAATGTATGCAAAATCTCAAAAGTTTGCTTACATTTACTGTTTAAATTTTTTTAAATTAGACAGTAAGTTAAATGAAATTATTTTTAGATCACTAATTATTATTTAATATTACTAACAATTATTAAGTTAAATTGAAAATCACAGTTTTTAAATGTTTTAAATTTGATGTGTTTTAAAAAATTTTTATTGATTGGTAGTGATTGCTTTTTTTTAATATCATTGATTACCTGTGCGAAATATTTTTTTCAAAATTTTTCTTTTTAATCTAATTTTTGATTTATTAGTATTTAAACATTTTTTAATGTTTAAGTATTTTTAAGTAAAACTTTTTCTTTGTAATATTTTCTCTTGTGTTCAGCAAAGGAAAATGATTTTTCAATCTATTTTTGGGAAATTCTTATTTAAAATTATCTTTTCATAACCTAAAATGGGTACCCCCCTTTTCTCTGTGGTATTTGCTTGATGCTGTATTTGAAAGTTGTATTTATGTGGTATTGTAAAAAATGGTCTAATGATTTTTTTTTTTTTGAATTATTAATTAAAGTACTACAATCACTTTTGATATATACTGAAGATTTATTTATTTATTTTTACTTTGCTGTACAATATCTTGGTAATATTTATTTATCTGATAATTTTAAAACAAAGCAATAACAACACCAATGTTAGATTTTAGTTTCTTGTGTAGTAACATTTACAATGAATATTAAAGGCAGTAAATTATGATTATGAAAATGTGTTAGCATAATTCACAATAGTAGACCACTTTCTAGTTTGAATGGTGAAATTCTAAAGGTGTGCCTCAGAAACTTTGGGGAAAAAAAAAACCTTTAAATGCAAAGAAGGAAACTCATTCCCAAAGATTATTTTTGAAACTGCCTTTGAAATGTACTATCATAATGTTTTTTAGGGAACACATTGTTTCTTATCAAAGTTTTCAAAAAAAAAAAAAATGCAAAATTTGAAGGGGGATTATTATCTTTCAAAATTTTTTATCCAGTGAGAGTGTATATATTCTGTAGAACAAGTAACTAGTCTTGACTTTAAAAAATATGTTAGGGTGTCATTTTTAAGGAATATGGGGAAATTTTTTTTATTTAACAAAATTAGGATAAGATGTATTGTTGTGGTATTTTACTGCATATCTTTGCTCTGAAATGTTGATCTATGCATCTTTCCAAACAATGGCAGTATTGAATTTATTTAATATTTTATTCTTGCCTTTTTTAAATTTTGAGCCTTGTGGCAATCGTATGTTTATCCATGAGCTAAGCACTCAGTATACGACTATTTAAATATTTTTCTTAGTCTTCCTTCTAAACATCTATCCATATTAAACAACCCCTCAAAGTTATAGAGGAACTTTCTTTAGGTAAGAACAGGCATCATGAATCCTGAACCAGAATTGGTTCTTTTACTATAAACCTCACTTGCCTAATTAAAATAATGCTTGTTTTATGATATAATTGTTCTTTCCTACTAATTTTAAATGTTTTCAGAGTACTTTAATGATATATAAATAATCTGCAATGAAAAATGAAATATGTATTTTATTTTTCAATCTATAGATAAAGAAGTAAGCAAAGAAGAAATAGATAAGGTAGAACAACTTTGTCAGCTATTGCATTCAAAATATGACATTGCTCAGCAAAACAGGGGATTAGAAGAAATAGATGATGATTTAGTTTGTACAATTTGTTATGCTAATCCTAAGTCAGCATGTTTTTATCCATGTCAGCACCAGTCATGCAGGTATTTGATGAGTAAAATAAAATTATTTTGAAGATTTTCTTAATTTACTATAGTGGAAATGCTTTAAAACATATATTTATTTTTAAGGAACTGTATATCTCTTCATCTACTAAGTCATAAAGAATGCTTCTTTTGTAAATCTGTGATAGAATTTATCAAACCAATACAGCAAGAGAAGAAGTAAAGTAAGATTATTTGTTAGCTGTTAATGTTTAGATTAGTGGTTGTTTGTTGTTAATAATTTTCCTAAAGGAAAAAAATTCTTTGGGTCTTTTTTTAGATGTGTGAATTTTTTTAAAATTAAGAATTTATATGTTTTATTTTTCAATATGTTTTATTTTTCATGTGAACAAAAAACATATATCTGACATAAAAAGTTACTTCCCATGATTTTTAGGTTCAAGATATTTTGTAAAATTATTGTATTTTCTTCATGATGTGACCAATTATTATTACTCATTGATCATTTTATCTTAAATGCATTACTTTGAGCTTTTTTTAATTATAATTTGGAAGAATAAATTAAAATTGAGACTCTTTTTAGAATTGCTATTGATTCTTATTAATTAGAAAAATTCGAAAGACAATTTAAAAACTTAAGAGCAGTTTTTTAAGGAATGATATACACAAGTAAGTTATTTATTGTATGCATTTTCTTCTTCTTGGTGTATTACATTAATTGTCACCCCACCCCCCCATTTTCACCAGTTTTATATTTGTATTTTTTTTTACTATTCATTTAAAATAAATGTTCATCAAAATATTCTTTTTTTAAAGAAAATTTCAGTAATATCTATTTCTTGATAGTAATTTCCTCCTTTATAATGATTTATATAGTTTAAAAATTATCAATCAAATTATTTTATGTGTGTGTATATATGTACACTCTATAACAAAGGAAAAAAAAAAAGACGCACCAAGAATGAGTTGTATGATGGAGACAAAAATTTTGCGGATTGGAAAATTATGTACAAAATAGAAAATGATTAAAATTTCAGAAAAATTTAATGATTTATTTCAGAGTTACAAAGCTCTATAAGGTGTTGACCCACCACTAGCCTGGATGCAAGCTGCCACACGATGTGGCATAGAGTGATAAAGTTCCCTCAGGGTCTCTTATGGTATTTCTTGCCAAATTTGCTCCAATTGTCGGGATAGATCATAAACATTCCCTGGTAGATGCAGTCGCCTTCCCATCATATCCCAAACATGCTCGGTTGGAGAGAGATCTGGCTGGCCAAGAAAGTGTTCGACAAGCTGCAAGATAGTTCATAACAACACGTGCCGTATGTGGTCTGGCATTATCTTGCTGAAAAATAAGGCCAAGGTACTGAAAAAGGGATGGTAGCAAAACAGGTCTCAGAATATTGTTGACACACAGCTGTGCTGTAAGTGTGCCTCTAATGATGACCAAAGGGGTCTGGCTATCAAGGGAAATGGCATCCCAGACCATAACTCCTGGTTAAGGACCTGCGTGGTGTGCAATAGTGAAAGCAGGATCAACACGCTGCCTTGGGTGTCTCCAGACACTTCTTCGATGATCGTCAGGACACAGTTGGAAGCGGGATTTGTCTCTAAGCACTATACATCCCCTGTCAGCATCATTCTAACCTGATCGAGCCAAGCACCACTGTAATCTGACTTGACAGTATGCAGGCATGAGTGGCAGGTGGTGTAGCGATCAGTACAAGCATAGATTTTGCTCTATCAGCCATGTGCGGATGGTCATGGGGGGCACTTGTGTGTGGGTCGATCATCTGATGGTAGATACTGATGAATCAGGCGCTGTGACAGCTGATCTGACAATCACTCTGTCCTCCCAATCTGCTGTGACCCTAGGTGGATTACTGCCATCACTGAAATCTGCCATTGTCCACCCATTCTTGCCATCATCTTCTAATTGCCCCAACACTTTGACCCATATGACGAGCGATCCTCCGATTTGCCCAACCTGCCTCTTTCAATCGAATGATATGACCTTTTTCAAATTCTGACGGTTGCAAGTGATGAGCTTGAATCCTGCGATGAGGCATATTTTCAGTCATTGAAAGGTATCCTAAATTGGTATGCAACAGAAAATTTGACCATCAGATAGAGAATTGCTTCTTATACACACCTGAGTGTGCCCGCTATTCATTCATTGGACACTAAATTTTAATCATTTGCATGTTCGGTCCAAATGTCTGCATGCAAAATTTCATTACAATCTGGCAAACTCTTTCTTGGTGCTTTTTATTTATTTATTTTGTTAGAGTGTATATATTTATGAAGGCAGGTTTTTTTTTTTCAACCTTCAATGGATCATAAAAAAAGACAAGAGTACAAAACTAGATGAATTTTCTACCAAGAGCTTATGTACAACACAGGGTTACTTTTTTCATTGTAATATTTTGAAGATTCAGGTATTTCTCATAACAGCAAACAATCGTTCTGATACCCTCTTCGAAGAATGTTGTCACTAGTGATGTTACATGGAGCTGTATTTTGTTTCAGTGTGCCTTATTAATCTGAAAGCTTAGGTCTTATAGACAATACTTCAATACAAGGAAGGTATGAAAATCTTTCAGCACCATGTCAAGGCTTTATACTCGATGATCAAACACATC
This sequence comes from Nephila pilipes, assembly GCA_019974015.1. NCBI lineage: Eukaryota > Metazoa > Arthropoda > Arachnida > Araneae > Nephilidae > Nephila > Nephila pilipes. Next base: position 960,760 of record BMAW01120756.1, on the reverse strand, counting down.
CTATTTAAACTGCTTTAAAGCTGTTGGGTTACAGCATCACTGTGAGGACAGCATTGTCATAAATTAGGACAGTAGAAGTCAGCATTTCTCTTTTGTTTTGAATGGCTCTTTGCAGACATTGTAAAGTCTGATGATAGATGTCTATATTGATTGTAGTTCCCTTTTCCATAAACTCAACAAGCAGGACACTTTTTTGGTCTCAAAATCCTGTAGTAGTCATAACTTTCCTGCTGTTGAAGATATGTTTGAACAGACCTGCATATTTATCCTTCTTCACTCATCTCATTTTTGAGCGATTTTCTGCTGTATTGTTCTCTTCAGCTTGAATAAAGCTAATAACACTACACAACTTGCACTTGGTGGGAGTATTAAAGGTACCATCTATGTTTATGTGCCTACAGCTTAGCTTAAAATGGGAGAGGGCATCGGTAATAGCAGATATTATAGTTAGAGATATGCACAGTGTGCAACTCTGCATCCCCATCTTCTACCACTTATCTGGTTGTTTAGCAGCTTGATCAGAGGTTGGGAAAAAAAGTCCCTCATATAACAAGTCTCTTTTATTTTTTAGCCAGAGATAAAGGGATAAAATATTTATTCAGTCGTTTTAATGAACATTCTCTATCATAACATAATTTTAAAGTTTATATGGTCTCAAAATACTTGATATTTAAAGCCCACTTAAGATTAAATCATAATTGTGCTTTTAATTAATGAAAGGTTTCATAAATTTTATATCTCTTTTAAAATGATATAATGAAAAGTTTAGTATAATATTTATTGATTTTTTTTTTTTTTTTTAATTTTTAAAAACTTTCATGAATAACTTACAAAATAAATAGCAAAAAATGTAGTTATAAATCTAAAATTTTTCCTTATTTTATTTAGAATTTTAATAAAGTTCTCTTTTTTATAGGTGAATATTGTAAAAAGTTTTAAATAGGAAGCCAAGATTTGTCATAATTGTTTTGTGCGTTAAATATATAAAGTTTTTCTCTTTCTCCCTATTATTTTTCCATCTACTTAATTTTACCTGGTGAACTTACAATGGTAAAAATTTTACCATGTGCTAAACTTATCCTGTATCAAATTTTATCTCTGAAATTTACATGTCTTTGATATCTGTTATTATAATTAAGATATCAAATAATTATGATTTTATGTATCCATGTCTTAAGGAAAATTACATATATGCTATTTAAGTTTTTAACTACATGTGGTCCCTTGTAATTAATGTTGTAAATAAAATATTATTCATATTCATTTTTTCCTTGTATATGTTAATTCACTAATGTTACAGGATTTATTTCTTCTAGATTAATGGGATGCATTTCCTATTCAATCATTATAATTAACAATACTTTTAATAATTCTATGGTATACCTAAAAAAATTATAGAGTAAAATTTGTGGTATTACATAAGTATACTACCCTAAACTTGAGCATAATAAAGCATAGCAAACTCAGTCTAATAAATTAAATATTATAAAGTATAATACTAAGTTACTGAAATTAAATAGAAAAATTGTACGCACTATAACAATGGCAATTTTTGCACAAAAATACTTTTACTGTTCAATTGAATAGACCATTTAATAAAATTAATTGCTACTTAGAGAAAAACACATTGAGTCACTTCTGTTGCTGAATGGTTGTTTAAAGGAGGATTTGTTGTATATAGCATACATTTAATAAATGATTTAATGTACGACAATGCTTATGTATAAAAAATTAATAGTCATATAATGAAATTTATGTATGCAATAATTATTCTCAAAGATATTTAGCAACATTTTCCCATGGTTACCCAGTCATCAGATGAGAGACTTGGAAGTTAAAAGTAAAAGATACAACTCAAGTGTCATCCTCAGCACTTAAACATTGTTTAGAATTGCAATATTTGTCACCAATAACTCTTGTGTTACATTCGAAGGAATGTCAGTACAACCAATCTATGCCTACCTTCTAAATAAAAAAAATATATGCAACTTCTTTTTTTTATCAGTTTAATTTATACAAAACAAGAAATTATTCAGTTTTATAAATAATATATAAATTTTATCAAATAAAGACTTTGTAAAAATTTCATTAGTTAAATGTGTCTCATTGTTAGGAACAACACAGGATTGGAAATTAAAAAAAAACCCTATTATTTTCCCGATCTTCACATAATATATCTCTATATGCAGGTAAATTATACATACAAAAATATTCTATTTTGGTAGGAACATGCCTGCATTTCTATGCCTACCCTATGTCAGTCATTCACTAAAACCAATTTTGGCTGTGGGAAAACTTATGCACTTTTCTTGGCATGATCAGAGACATGAAATTATTTCAATTAAACAGTTTTATTTAACCTCTATAAATCATTGAGCATCATAAAAATGTAAGCACACACACTCTGTTAACATACTGTTAAAAGAGAAGAATACAAAGAAAGGAACACTAACAAAACTTGCAAGATGCAAACAATTTTAATGTTGTTTGCAGAGTGCCATCTGTAGAAAAGTCCTTATAATTATATACATCTGCACATTTTCCTCCCTCCAGGAGAATAGTGAATATCTTACACTGATGTAAACATTAGTATGTACCTTAATATTGATTTCAAAAGTAACTGAATAAATTGACATATTTAATTCGCAAATAAAAATACTATTTTTAATCTTCAAAATGTATTAAGTTGTTGCAATGAAATGTCCGAAACTATATATTTAAAATATAATAGTTTTATATCTGTAATATTTTAAATATAAAGTTTTCTTAGAATCATATATGAGCTAATTTAATATAACTTTAAATTGGAATATTCATAAATATTAATTTTTTTAAATTCTGCATTCATAATGCTTTTTCTAAAAAATGAATAGTTGAATATTTGATACCTAAGGAGAAATTGAATTTCCTATGAGTAAACAATATTTTCAACAAAATGTTCCAAATTTTTACAATAGTGTAAAAATTTTCATTAATCCTCTTCTCTTATAAGTCAGCATCTTTTTGCTAAAGTTCTGACATGCTGAAATAATCTCCGAAATATTTTCAAGCAATAATTGCCACATAAATATTCCCATTTTGACATTATAAAATTCATAAATAGTTTAGTGCTCTCTTCATCCAACACTATTCTAATAGGCAAAATTTAATAAATCTCAAATACTTGAAATTCTGGATAGTTCAGCATATTCTGTCATGAGATGATAAAAGAGATTTCCAACAAGTCTCTTTACAGACATCAGAGAGAACAGTCATTTGTGTTCAAAGCTCCTGTCCAAAACTGTGGCCGCGGTAGTCTAGAGGTCATGGTTTCGGATTCATGACCGGCGGTTTTCGCTCAGTCGCGGGTTCGATCCTTGGCCGCCAAAGACCCGCCATGTATCCGGGGACCAAAGTCCACCCGTGGTGTGTTGTGGAAGTTAGGAGAGGGGGGGGGTGCCAGCTCAGGTGTCGTCCTCGTCACTTGACCGAGGTTCAAAGTTACGAGGTCCGTCGCCAATGGCCCTCGTGTTGCTTCTAGTGCGACGTTAAAAAAAAACTAAACTAAACTAATCCTGTCTAAAACTTGGATAAAGTTCTAATTTGTACATAAATGTACAATTAGTGTTATTAAATATTTGGTATTTTTAGTTAAAAAATCTTACTTGAAGTTTTTTACACTGCCTTTCATTCTTCAATAACAGTACTACAGCATTTCAGATATTGATGACCTTTCTATTCGAAACATCCCTACTTATTCCACAAATCTCCAAATTAAATATCTATGAAATATTTTAAAAAAAATTTATACTACATAGCTCACGTTTTCTACTAACTTTTTACTTTTATTTAGCAAACCATATTCAGTATATAGTTGGTTTAAATACCCATGTTATATATTTCACACCTGGATTATATTCCTAACCTTATATATAACCCAATCTGTTCAAACTCCCCCCCCCTTTGAAATTAAATTTTTTATATTTTTCTTTCATGTTTTAAAATTTTTTTGATTAAACAAAATTAATTAAAATATGAATTTTTGGATATGTCATCATGCACCAGGTTGGAGTTAGGTCCTCATTAAAAATATTACATAATTTCTAGCTGGGTTATTTTTATTTTAGAAATTCATTGACACTAAGTATGGACACTCAGCATCCGGCTTATTTCTATTTATTAAAAAAAAAAAAAACTGTCTTTTCTCTTTTTCTTGAAATTCTTAAATAAGTTTCTTTTATGTTTTTTAACAAAAGATTTTATTGATTTTACCTTAATTAAAAAAAAAGTGTATTACTAAATTCATTGATTTAGCAAATACCATAGCAAAATCAAATATTTCTTTTCAGGGAGGGAGGCTAACTTGCAGTTCACTGAAATTTATAAGCGGGATTTCATTTAAATTTATGATGTTGGCCCTCTTTATTTTTATTTTAACAAAATCATCTGTATGATGAATAGGTATTGCAGCTAGTGTTACATATTATTACAACATCCATTGAAAACATCTGCTTATCTATTAAACAACTTTTTAAATAATACTAATTAAGCATTTTATAATTAATTGGTGCCTTCTTTAAACAAAATTATAAATCATTTTTTGTCAAATATAGATGCTACAATTTGGTTGGAATTAAGGTTTATTTATTGCATATGATCATACACCATTTGCAAATAATAATATTTTTATAACATTTTTTTCAATTTCTAATAAAATTTGATTTTATATCTAATGTTGAACTAACTTTTTTTATTAAATGAACAAATTATTTTGATAATGAAAAAGTACACAAATAAATTAATTATAATTTTATTCAAACATTAACAAATATATAATTTATTTTCCGCACAACAGAGTCATTATCTACATAAATTAAAGAATTTTTTCATTGCACACACAACACACACACATATATATTACACACTTCCTTAAAATGTCGCAATATCACATTTTGTTTAATTTAAAAATATTTTTATACATGATCAATTTTTGTTACAAGATTCTTATAACTCTTTAAATATAAAGTCAATCTTTGGTGTGCTTACAGTAAAAATTTGTATTGCACTAATAAGGCATACCTAAACCATGACAATAAATAAGAAAAGTCTGCAATAAAACGAGCTATTTCTGATTTATTTTATAATTATATAGCTAAATAAAATAAATTTTATTTGAGATTCATGGATATTTAGATCATATTTTAAAATGACTAAAAATACTGCAAAGAAAAACTAAAAAAAAAAAAGTATAAATAAACAATCCTCTCTTATACAAAATTCTATGAAAACACATATGAATTTGAACATATTAGAAAAAACTTCCCTAAAACTACAATTGTTCAAGAATGCTATTGTTCTTGGAAAGTATTTTCTCAGCTGCACTCTAAAACAATATCACAAAAAGATCTGTACATGTTAATTTGTATTTATCCTATTAGCAGATTTATTCTAAGACAGATGCTTCTTTCAGAGCTGTAATCCACCTATAAGAAAAAGAAAATGTGTCAAGAAATTTAAATTGTAATGTATGGCTTTATTTATGCATCTAGCAATTTTATACATACCTTTCTGTAGAACCAACTGAATCTGTATGAAATATAATAGGAGCCTGCCCTGGGTGGGTAAGTTGAAATAGCAAAGATATATCCACATTTTCATAAGCCTATTGATTTAAAACAAATATATTAAATATCGTTTACATAATTTTGTATATTTTCACATACTTGATTTTTTTTAAGGAATTATAATTTAAGATATATCAATAGGCAATAGAAAGTAAATATTTTAAATGAAAAATATTTTAGTACTCACATTCATTCCAATCTTATCGACTTTAATAATTTTTAAATTTATTTTTACGAAGAGAAGTTATTTTAATTAACTGAATATTAATGAATTATTTCATTACCCGAAAATACTATATAAAAGCAAGTAAAATTTACATGGAAGTGTTTAGAAAATAAGTTTTAAATAAAAAAAAAAATATAAAAGTATTGATACTACATATACATATTATAAATAACAGGTTTATTTGAATGTGTTTTTTAAGATCAAGTTAAAAATTATTTACCTCAGAAAAAGATTCAATTTGATAACCTAACAGAGGTGTACTACTTAAAGCTGCAACATCCTATTAAAAAAAATGTAAAAATAGTCATGTCATAGAATTAATGTTAATACATATTGATATATTATATACAAGAAAATAATTTTAATCTATTTCACTTTATAAAATGTATTTTCAATTGTTAAAAGAATACTTTTTTTTTTAAAAAAAAAATCTGTATGTATCTAAGTTATTTTTTCAGCTTTTTGTATAATTTTTTGTTGCAAATTTTATTATTATTATATTTATGGCAATTACTACTCTATGAATCCAACATATGGAAAATTATGTGCCCAAAATGTAAGAGGGAGAAAAAATGTAAAAATTCATTAGATGTTGTATAGATGCATATGTTTGCTTGTAGAATTCTCTTTATTGTATGTATTTATTTTTGATAGAAAACAAAGTATTTCTTGCAATTATGCAGTCAACTTCATATGGGATCACACAGATGTAGCCTTCTTTGATAAAGAAATACAGATAAAAATGTAAAATTTTGATATTCTGTTAAGTTTTTTAAAAAATGGGAACAGCACTGAAAAATATTTTTAATAATGCACTTAAATTCATAAATTGGTATTTTACAAGCATGAAAGAATTAAAACCAAACACAACATATTTCACTTTATGAATTCTTAAGAAACATATTTTCAATCTGATTCAAAATAATTGCAGTCATGAATGTTGCAAATAATAATTTCAGATTAGTACTTAAGTTACCTCACTAGCTTTATATTCATAAAGAACTTTATCTTTCACAACAAACCACTCCTTTTTCCAACTTTTTCCTATCCTCTTCTGAAGATACCCACTTATAGTTGACCCTTGATCATTAGCACAAACCTATAACAAATATTAAGATGGGGGAAATGAAAGTAAATAAAAATAGAGCAACAATTCAACAAATTTATTTATTTAAAACTACCTCTTTTAAAACACTAGGCAAATTTCTTTTGCCCTTTTTCACATGTCTGTGTTCAGTTCTTAAATGAGGTTTCACAGCTATTTGTTGGTTATCACTATCTGTTTCTGCATTTTCAGGAGTACTAGTTGTGTCTATGAAAGGAAAAAAACCATGTAACACTAAATAATTTAATTAAACATAGTGTACTAAAATTTTTAAACATATCAATCATTCAAGGTTAAGTAATTAAATTTAATATTTATTAAAAATATGTAAACAATTAAATTTCATATGAAGTACTTCTTATTGAATACATTTACCCTCCTCTTATACTCTAACTTAGTGATATCATATTGATATAATAGCCTATAAATAATAAAATTTCATACAATCCATAGTTTTAAAAATGAAGTAAATAAATACAATATAGTTTTTACCCAGTTTTAAAAACAAAGATATGTATTCAACTTTACTTTTTTAAAAAGTTAATGAAAACATAGTTTAATAAATGATAATATATTTCAAAATAATCTGGGATTACTATCTATTAATCTATTTCAAAAAATTTGGATTAAAAATTACATGCTCATTAATTCACTCAATTTTTAATGAAAGAAAATGTAGAAGGTATGTAGTATGTCAGCACAAGTAAATATATATAGGTAGCTTATAGTAACTGCTATACAGAAGAATAGCTCACCAGGTCCAAGTTTAGAGTAGCATTCATCACAAACTCGATTCACCTTGCTTGTTCCCAAATAAGCTAATGGTATACGATTACTAGAACATATTGAGCAAATGACCTATGAAAAAGATAGTTGTATATTGCAGTAACACATATATATGGACAAATTACATTTGTAAAGTAAAATTATGATGATAGATCAAAAGCATACCTTTCCACACGCTCGACAATGATGTCTTCTGAATGTTACTGTGAATTCACTCGTACATAGCTGACACATAGTGACACGAGCATCAGGAATCCAAACTGGAGCTTTTTTTCCAAGTACGAATTCTCCATCATCATCTTCTGAATTTCGATCTTGCATCTAAATTGAATAAATCCAAGGAATTAGAGTGTATCAAAATATTAGAAATAGTATATATAAGAATCGGTTTCAATAATAATATTAACTATTGCATTCATGGTATTAAAACTTTTTGTACTAATATTGTTTTCATGTCCTTAAGAGTATACATTAAATATAATTTAACATTGCAAAATATTTTATTATATCATAGTATATAAATGTTATTTAGTGAATGACTATAACAAAAGGTAAAAAAAAAAAGAGTATAAAGAATGTAAAAATAAAGTAAAATCTTCAAAACATTGAAGAAATATGTTTTAATAGAATAATATTTTTGGAAATCAATCAAAGAATTTTTAAATGTTGAATAAAAATTAGAAAAAAGCTTTATACAAAAAAAAAAAAAAAAAAAAAATGGGTTTCACATATTTAAATGAATTTATACAGGATTATTTTGAAATATATAGTTAATATTTCATTAGAAATAAAATCAATATGTTATAGAAATATTTGGAAATATGAATTTTATACTTACTTTCTGTTGTAATCTTTGGTTGGTGAAAGTACTTCTTTTAGAAAAATTTTCTTGAATAGCTTTAGTTAAAGCTACAATCCATTCTTGCCTTTCTTCTTGAGACCTATCATTAAAATTATATATAATATAATGCAGTCATCAATAGAATTGGCACAACATCATATTGTGGACCTTAGCTTTCCTCTTAGTTTCATTATAGTATCTTTTCCTCCAATATTGTTCTTATATTTCTTAAAATTTGTACTTAATTTTCAAGTGAATTTCATTATGTGAGAAAAATTGGAATGAAAGATAGACTTTTATTTTTATGAATAAGTGTGTATACCCCCACTAATAATAAATGGAAGAGATTTAGAAATTTTGTATTTTTCTAAATAGAGTCAAATATGTTTTAAAAACACATGAGAATTTAATCTGAAAAACAAATACCCAGTATTGTTTAAAAGAATTATGAGGACCGAATCAATTTTAACAAATATCTAATACAGATATGTAATACCCAATTTAAACAGTTTTTATCGACAATTTTATGATTTTTGAATTAGCAAATATTAAATGTATATATTTTGAATAAGAAAACATCACATATTCAAGTAACAAAATTTAGATTCTTATAATTATATAACATTGAACAAATGTACAATATAACCTCAGAAAGTTGGACTCCTTTAATTGTTTTTTGGATAATTCATATCAGTCTATACAAATATATATATTTTTTAAATATAAGAAGTGATCTACAATTTTCCATAATAACATTTATTTGTTTTACACACCTGTTTTGAAAAATTACTTTACAAAACTGATATCTTCTAAAGGCTATGAATGTAAGGAAGGAAGTGGTGGGGGGGGGATTTTAAAAATACATTCTGTGCTAAGTTAATAAAACCTTAGTTATACCTCTTACTACCAGGGGGGGTGGCATACAATATTATATTGTCTAAAAGGAAAATGCAATAAAACAAACTTAAAGTGTACTTCTATTGTTCAACAAATTTAGATGTCTTTATCATTGGTAAAAGCTATTCATACAAGATTTCAATATGCAGATGATTGTCTGTATGTATGTTTCCTTTTATTTCATTTTTCCCATTCTCCAGCTAACCACGATTTTCAAAATCCCGGACTACCTCAGGTTCCAATTAATCTAACTAAACAAGGTTTTATTGCACTATAACTCTGTAATGGATTTTAATACTGCAATAAAATCTTGTTAAGTTGAACCCCTTGAACTCAAATCTCCAGATCACCTGAATTAGTCTACACAAAGATTTTTTTTTTTTTTATTAAACATTTGTGGAGAGATCTAAAAATTTCCATAATAACATTTATTTGTTGCATCCACCTACTTTAAAAATTTATTTTCTTATTGAAATCTCATAAAAGATACAAATGTAAGAAAGAAAATTGTGTAAATGTATGTGTGGGGAGAATTTTACAAATATTCTGAACAGTTAATAAAACCTTACTTATACATCTTTTAATCAATGACAAATGGTATATGATGTTACACTGTCTAAAATGAAAACTGCAGAAACAATTTGTTCCTGAAGTAAACACTTTTATCTGCAGTAAATATGATTCTTACTCAATTTGTTTAGTATAAAGGTGATTTTCTGTAAGCATGTTTTATTACATTTTTCCCATTCTCCAGTTAACCCAATTTAAATAGGTTTTATTGTAATTGTATCGAGTGATCTTTACACATAAATCTTACCTTGCAGCAAGAGTAAATGAACGAGTGACAGAAATAATGCTGAATTCATTTTGATAATCTTGCTGAATTGGAATTGCAACCTTCATTCCAGCCAGAGATAATTCGTGATTTATTCTATATAAACCATGTTGAACAGGGGTGAGGTAGAGTAGAAGATCATTAAACTGTAAATTAAATTATCAAAACATGTATTACTTTATATATATGTGTGTGTGTATGTGTATAACCAAAAAATTACAACTAAATATTTTGGTATAATACAACTTTTAAGCACACACATTCATATTAAATGCTTCATCAAAACTTGTAAAGAGTTTGAAAATGACAATTACAAAGTATTCAAATATAACTTTGTATACATAATGATAAAAGAAAAATGGAAAAATACTATAATAAGCTTAGATACCTTAACTTCAAAAACAGCTTATGATGCAAAAGTATTTTAAAATACATTGTCATTGTATTACATAATAATAACATTAATATTGTTATATTTACAAAAACATTTTCCTGATTAAAATTATATAAAAAGCCATTATTATAGGTATGAATATTAAATAACGAGACTGACTCTGCCATGGAAGTATGAGTGTGCCAAATGCTTTTTTAGTTGTTGTTGTTTTGTTCGGAAAAATGATAAGTGTAACAATAGAACAACAAATTGATGTGAAATTTCCCATGAAACTAGGAAAAAAACCCAACTGAAATTTGTAATTTATTAAAAGAAGTGTATAGCAATTAATGTTTATTGTGTGCATGTGTTTTTCAGTGGTTTAAGCATTTTCAAGACAGCTGAGAAGGCGTTGAAGATTATTCATGCCCGAGTCACCCTTCTATGGCAAAAACAGAAGAAGACAATATAAAAAAATTGGTAATCTGGTCTGATCTGACCCTCAGTTAAGTATTCGTGGGATTGATGAAACTGTAGGAATTGTCAAAGAATCTGTATGGTAAATTTTGCATAACAACTTTAACATGCAAAAGGTGTACGCCAAAATGGTGGCCAAAATTCTCATGTTTGAATATCAAGCTCACAAAAATGTTTGTACTGACACTGTGAATGTCATTAAAAATGACCCACACTTATTGGAAAGGATAATAATGTATGATAAATTATGGTTTTTTTTACTTATGATCCAGAAACGAAGCACCAATTCATGTACTAGAACCCATCTTCAGTAACAGTCAAAAAAGCTCAAATGAGCAAATCAAAATTTAAAGGAATGATTGTTTTTTCGATATTCATGGGATTGTTTACTTTCACTGAGTTCCTGAAGGTCAAACTATTAATCAACTATACTAGTTTCACATTCTAACCGAATTCTTCCAACAAATAAGAAAAAAACAGAATAGTGGAAGGCCAAGTTATTCCACATTGTCTGTTAGACGTCTCTAACCAAATACGGCATCCCAGCATTAGACCATCCAATTTATTTGCCAGATCTTGAGCCACACAACTTCTATCTGTTTCCTAGGATCTAATTCTGCATTAAAAGAAGTAAGATTTGAGTCCATTGAAGCTGTAAAGGAGAAAAAATGGCACACATCCTGAAGGAGCCAACAGAAGATGATTTCCAGCACTGTTTCGAACAGTGCCAGATTTGCATGAAGTGTTGTAGGGATAGAGGAGGGGTGTATATTGAAGGTGATTATAAGTAAATATATATATTACACCAAAATAAAATGTCTTAGAGCATCAGTCTCATTACTTAACAGCTACACCGAGTATATCAATCTTTAAATGATCAAACACATAATTTGAATTAGAAAAGAAGTTATATAAATTTAAAAATATAAGTTTCAAAGCACTTGAAGAAAAAAACCAAAACAGATGCATCAATAACATTAAAGAATGTCTTTCTTTTTAATAACATATTTCTGTTAAAAAATATGGTCACATATATTAATCTTTTAAAAAATATACATCAAAATTTTATTACAGAATGATCAATCATAATGATTTATAAAACTTTTCTCACCAGTACAAACCATCTAGGCTGCATTCCTTTCCTAGATAGTTTCATCAATTCCCCTTCTTTCACAAATAGCTACATATATAAAAAAAAAATTATGTGTAGTAACTTTAGAAAGAAAAAAAAACGTTAATTATACTATATCTGTCATTTCAACAAATATATAAGTAAATATTTTCAAAATTTTATAGTGACATTATAAATGTTTTTACATACATATAAAAAAAAAAAAAGAATGCAGAGAAGAAAATATTTTTTTTAGTAACAAGGAAAATTAATTGATTCACATAGGGAGTATTAAGTAAGAAAAATTATTTAACTCAATTACTGAAAACATTTTCATTTTAAAGTTCTACCTATAGCCTGATAGAAACTGCAAAATGAAACATAATCTTGCAGGAGCACATTATTCCATTGAAATAAATGCAATCACTTCCTATTCTCCTTTTCTAACATTCTATTACAATGTTTTTATTAAAAGTACACAATGAGATGATATGCCTCAGTAAAAAAATAAATCAAAATTACCTTATATAGTCATTAATTAATAATGACTGTTTATAAATTAAAAAATAAATTCATATTTCTAAAATGCATATGTATTTAAAGGTAGTTTACTTTTTTTTTTTTTTTTCAAAGTAACATTACATGACCAGAACAATAATAATGTATTGAAACTTACAAAATATTGTGAATAAATTGTTTCTCTTCTTGTACAAAATAGTCATTCTACTGATATAATGCTATATGCAAATTTTTGTATTTTTTCTTTCACACACTTTTATTCTACAATTAAGTTTTTGTTGCACAGCACAAACAAATATAGTTTATTTTTACTGTTCTAGTATATGAAATATACATTATTCATATAATAGCAAACTAATGACATCAGACACATACACTAATGAAATGCAACGGGCATATAATAAATAAACCATTTTATATACATATATATATATTTAAGGTTACTAATTTTTTTCTAATAAAAAGGATGAAAAGAATTAAGAAAAAAGTAAAGCATACATAAATCAAACATTTTATTAATTCCAACAAAAGTACTCTAACTATGCTTTCATCTATTTAATTAAATTAGTATTTTTCCATTAAATGAATATTTTTAGTCAATATATCATTTTCTAACAATATATTGGAAATTTTGAAGCAAGAAATATTCTTCATATTAAATTTTATGGTAAGTGCAGCAGCTAGAATATAAACATTCACTTTTGATTTCTCACTTCTCCAAAAATCATTGCCAATGCAAAAAAATCTTTCAACTGCTGCATTAGTTCCAGGGCAGCACAACATAAATTCAACAAGAATAACTAAATTTTCATATGGAATGTGTTTCTTTTTGAAATGGTTAAATATTTCCATCTATCTTTTATCAATTTCAACATGTTGATTTTCCCATTGTTCTAATTTAGCAGAATTTAAGTATACATTAAATCTTCTAATTTCTACAAACAGACAATTGTCATCCATTTTAATATTGGCTGTTTCTTTCAATAAAAACTCAACACTATTTTCAATATGTACCCAATTTACTTCTGATACCATTGAAAACTGTTATTTCCCGTGATATTTGTTTCAGATCATTCTTCGACATATTGGAAACATGTTAGGTAAAAATTCTGCGCTTCTTTGGTGCCCTTTTATGTCCGGATTTGATTCCCCTAAGTTTGAAAATTTTCTTTTTATTATTAAAGGAATACATTTTTCTTCAAACCGTGATTTATATTGAAGAACAAAATCTTTCACAATAAGACTAATTTCTGTAGCTGAAATATGTTCGCCTTCAATCTTTTAAATCCTTTCGTGGAAAATAGATGCCCAATTATGTACAATATGCATTAATATCTTCAATAATTAATAATTGAAAAAAGATTCAAGAATTTTTGGACATTTGTCTTAACTTTAAAAAAATTGAGTGAGTGACTGTGGAGTTTAATATCGCAAGAGCCAAATCAAGCTATGCTGAGACCAAAACACTTGTTAAAATCAATCAGAATAAAAAAATTTAAAAATATGAATCAAACACATAGTGAAAAACAATAAAAGTTCAAACATCAAATTTGGTGTCAAAGGCCAATATGTTTTAAAAACGCAAATAAGTTATGGTGGGGGTTTTCCCCTACCAAGTCAGATTGGTTTAAAACTGATTATTGAAAAAAAATATGACGATGATGTTTGTTTTGTTTAGTTTTTGTTAATGTCGCACTAGAAGCAACACGAGGGCTATTGGCGACAGTCCTCGTAATCTTGAACCTCGGTGAAGTGATGAAGACGACACCTGAGCTGGCACCCCCTCTCCTAACTTCCACACCACGCCAAAGGGAGGACTTTGGACCTCAACAGATTTAGCATACATCAGCCCCAGCTACATGGCAGGCCTTTAGCATCCAAGGATTGAGCCCACAACTATTCAGTTTTTTAATTTTTTTTATTAACGTCGCACTAGAAGCAACACGAGGGCTATTGGTGACAGACCTCGTAATTTTGAACCATAGTCAAGTCACGAGGACGACACCTGAGCTGGCACCCCCTCTCCTAACATCCGCACCACACCAACAGGAGGACTTTGGGCCTGACAGATTTAACATGCAACAGCCCAGCTATTTGGCGGCCAAGGATCGAACCCGCAATTGAACGAAAACCGCCAGTCGCTAATCCGAAACCATGACCACTAGGCTACTGTGGCCCCATATGAGGATGATGATCAAAAACAGGATACACAATTAAAATGTGATTAATCGTGTAAGGAACATGGCAGGAAGAACATCCGGAGCACCCTCCCCATAAAAAAAAAGGAATGGAGAAACTCAAATATTTGTAAAATATGCTCTATAGTAGGTATTAGAGCAAGCCATCTAACTTTTGAATAGCCTAAAAGTTTTTTTGTATTTAACATTTGTGTAATAGTTTGGCACAGCATCTCTGATTACAGAGATTAACACATTAGTTATAAAAAATCAAAAAGGAGGACACTTTTAAAGGAAGGACTGAACCTACAAATGAAGGACTGTCCTCCCTAAAGGAGAACGATTGATCATCTTATTTATATATATATATAGCATTTATTTTTGATAAACAAAAGCATTTTATATATAAAAAAATTATTAATTTTTGATATTGTATTCCTTTTTTTTTTTTTAATTAAAACTAAAACTTTAAGTTCTTAAAAACAAAATTAAAATTTTTTTCTAAGTTTCATTTAGTATTAAAGTGATAAACATTTCTTTACACTAGCTTTTCGCTAAGTATAAACAGTTGATGTAATTTTTTTGCAAAACTGATGAATTTCTTATTATTCATTGCTAAATAAATAAAAATGCATCGTCAAACTTTGATATATGATCGACATATTTTTATAGAATATAATTTTACAATGTATTTTGTATTAAACTTCAGTTTCAAATAACATGATTTCATTAACATATCAGATTTTTGTAACCTGATCTTTGTGTTTGGCAAGGCTTACTTTTATTTCTTATTATATCTATTAATATTAATAACAACTGCTAGTGACAAAAACATCTTTAGTTATTTGAAAACAGATTTTGGAGGCAAAAATATAAAATAATTGTTTACAACTTTTTTGGAAAAATATGCTTTTAAAAAAGTGAGTTATTTTTATCACTATCAATTTACTGATTAAATTACTTGCAATTGATTCTCAAAAAAATCCTATCACATGAAATAAAATATTACCTTGTCATGGAAGAAAAATTTTAATTAATGCTTTGCATGTTATATTTTAGTTTATTTTCAATAATTCATGTTACTTGATCTCAAGCAGTTCATTTTAAATGTTAGCTCTATGTGTCAGTTAACAAATTAAAGCAATGAAGTTTGAAAACATAAAAGGGATGAGTATTATAATTGTATATTACATATGGAATGTTATTGATAACACAAAATTGCTTTAAAAGCTTTTTTTAACCTTTTAAAAGTGCAATAGAGATATGTAAGAACAAATTGGAAAAATATAATTTTATTCTTTCCTATTGGTCACGATTTTTGTGACTTCAGATAGTAGAATGGTTAGACTTAAGTAAATTTAGGTTTCGTTATGTAGAAAAAAAGAAATTGAGATTTCTTATTCACCAGTTGCGGATCATTATGGAATTTATTTTACAACGTTTTTCTGAATTTCACTTGGTGTGTGTGTGTGTGTCATCAAATTTTCGATCGTTAATTTAATCAACTTCCCATCAAGCTAGAGTTTTGAAATTTTGGGAATCGTTCGTACTCGCCTAACAATGCAATATTTATTCGTTTGCGACAAGTTTTAACTAATATTTCAATAATTTTAATAAGTCAAAATATTCTTTCCTCCAGGCGCTTTTAGGATTCAGGGAAAAATTTCTTTCCCCCTCTGGGAGCACCGGGCACTCCCCACACCGCATGAGGTTATCGTAAATCTTTTGTACTCACAAAGGGGAGATACTATCTCCCCTTTACAATCTCCGAGATAGTAAGGGTTGCTGACTTTTAGTCAGTAATCATTCGCAAGAAAGAAAGTTTCCAATATTAGGCGCCATGTCTTATCACAATAATTTTTTCTGAATTCTGGTTCCCATTTTTTTTTTAATAGAATGACTTACAAACTTTCAAATGCATGTTTTGATTTTATATTATGAATTTTTTAATACGCTCACAAATGTCTCTTTTTAAGTAAATTTTAAAGATAAAATAACTAACAGTATTAACTAATATTTCAATAATTTTCTCTAATAAACTTTGCCACCATATAAAAACGTTGCTTTTAAAAACGTTGGTTTTTATATCGAATTATTTCAATTGATTTCAGATTCACGACATCATGATTAGAAAGCTACAAGCAGAGCGATTCAAATTACCACGGTTTTCAATGATCACAGTTTGTTTCACAGTTAAAGTATGATCACAATTTAACCAAAATATTAATATACAAAAAACAGAAATATAAATTAATAAAGTTAAAAAATTAATACATATTGTTTTAAATTATATGGTGTATCAGTAATATTTTATAATCCTATTTTTAAATTTTAATTAATTAATTATTAGGATTACTTATTTATTCTAACAACAAGCCACATGTTTGGCTGACTTGTGCAGCCATCTAGTGAGGCTAATTTCAACTAAAACTGTCCTTTAGAATTCAAAATCAGAGGCTATTTTGGTCTTAATTTTTTACCTGGATGTTATCAATTACATTAAAATACATAATCACAATTATTTTACTAAATACACACACAAAATAGTTTCTTACCCTTCCAGGTTTTATGATCTCTTTATGCCCCATAATACTGTTCTGGATTGATATCATTTTTTGAGCATTATCCTACAAATAAAAAAAGTTAAATCAAATTAATATATAATACACATAATGATTTAAAAATCAATATTTAGAAATTGTTGCATCTAAAAGCTATGACTGCAAAACAAACTCTTTCTAAAACTATAAATACATATAATTTTTGCTTATTTTTATGTCACACTTTAGATAAAATTTCATGTACTAATTCAAATTATCAATTCACTTATTAAACATTTTTTTCTTTGTGAATGTATTGACATCAAATATTAAAGACCTATAATACTATGAAACAATAATACTTACACCTTGTTTCATGCTATCATTAGCATGATCTGCAACTTCACTAACTATTTGCAAAGCAGTAACAGTGTCTGGATAATCTGGAGAATCTTCAGACAAATGATGCAAATATTCTTTAAGCAGCAAGCGATACTGAGGTATTCTTTGAATTGGTTTCAACATAAAATGATTTAAAGCTAATCTTTTGCACCTTGAACTTGCCTAAAAAATTTTTAATTTGTAAAAACTTGTTAGACCCTCAAGTTATTTGACTTGTATGATTAAAATTTCATTAAAACTACACAAGAGTAACAATAGGATAATAATGACATCACACAATTCTGAAACATAGTCATGAGATACAAACAATATCCCCACTGATATCATACTCAACAAATATTCCACCATATTACATGAAGAATTCGAGACTTAACTGATCCAATTATTCAAAATTAACTTATTTAACTGCCTTAAGCCTATAAATCAGAAGCAACTAAGTAATAGCTTTACCAAATGGGCTGTTATGATAATTATAACAATGAAATATTATGATTCATGGTTCATTGGATGTTTAAAAAGAGTATCCTACTTTTATTTAAAAAAAAAAAAAAAACTGCCTTTACATATATTTAGTACAGTTTTAATAACTAAACTGAAATTGGTCAAAAATTTAATTTTATGAAATTAATGATGTCCTACATTTACATAATTACTGTTTGGTTGGTTCAGAAAAGTTATTAATTCATTAAGTTAAAATACAACACTTGACAGCTAGAGAACTTGCAAAATCTAATTTCCCAGTTATGAGAAAACAACCAACCCATTCCCATATTTCATATATATATACAATACATTTGATTGTAATTATTATATTTTCTACATAGAAATATAAATAATAAAATAAAATATTTCAAACATGAAATATCATAAATTTAAAAATTATTATTACTTTTTATATTTTCTTCTGTAACCCCATCTCAAATAATTTTAATATTTATTTATTTTTTTTATAAAAAAAAGCTTTGAAGTTAAACCTTACGAAATAATGACATTATAATTATGAAGAAGGAAAAATAATACACTTTTTAACATATTTTAAAAAAACTTGCCTCAAATTCCTTAACAACTTGAGCAAATGGAGGGTATTTTTTCTTTGACTCTTCTAAGAGCGATACATTTGATTCAAAATCATGAATATACCAAGAGTAAAGTTTCAGAAAAGGTCCAATTTTTACAATAACATCAGCAATTTTCCCCATTTTATCCCTAAGAAAAAGTAAGTAATTAAATATACATATAATATTAATAAAACAAATTTAAAATCAACTGCTTATGTTGAAGAAATCACCATTTATAAATGTAGTATCTCTCATCCAATGTTGAAATAATACACTTACAATGTAAATCTTATCGATATTTTAGAAAAACTATTGAGATTTAAAAAACAAAAACTGCTAACATTCTATGGTTAAAAAAATTAAGTAACTTATTCCAAATTTTATTTTTACATTATTTGTTTTTAAATAATCACTCTAGTGTTGATCAGCTAGATAATTGATGCAGTATGATTTCTTCTCATTACAGTTTGCTTTAATACCTGTCTTAATTTTGCAAGTTTTTTAAGTTTAAGTTAGCAAGATCTCAAATTTTGAAAATTCATAACATTTGATTTCGTTTTCATGTACATATATGCAAATGCAATTTCTTGAACGATTACCAATGGATTAAATGCAATTTTTTGTCCAAATTGTTTTAGTATGCTGAATAAATTTATTGCTTATGGGCTGTTGTTGTTTTTGCCAACGAATGGATAATTTTTTTTAATTCTAAAATAATCCATATAAACCAATCTTCCTCATAGTTCAAGATCAGAGAAAATGTAAGTTTGATATACAATTTTAATTAATATTTAAACTTTTTGGATTAAGTAGATGTAACTAATGATGGTTATATATATAGATATATAAAGAAGGATGCTAAAATTTAAATAATTAATTTTATATTATTTCCTAAACACATCTTTTTAAAATTATTCTTTATATTTTAATCAAGCATATGACACACTAACAATATAGAAAACAACCAATATGTCACTCAATTAAAGCAAAGAAAATACAATTTTAATGGCAATCCCCCCCTTGCTTAGTAAACTATAGTTATCATGAAAAATAAAAACTTAACACGTAACAGTATGAGTGCCTCATAATATATAATTATAACAGTTAATAATTATTTCACATTCTAATAAGGAAGGGACATTAAGTCTAAAATTTACCCTCAGAAATACAATTGACCATAACTTATCACTCTGATTACATAAATTATAATACTTCATCAATACAAAAGTACTCTTAAGTGGTTGGTATTTCAGAATATAACATAAGTATAATAGAAAAATAAAATTAAAAAATATAACAAACCAATTATCGATTCTGTCCTTCAACTCCATGAGCAGGTTTTCATTTAATTGTTGCAATTGGGGAAGATGATTTAAAATTTGTGATAGAACTTCATCTGGTACTACTGGAGAATTTTTCTGTTTATTAGCTGCCTCTATTGCTGCCTTAAAATCCTTTAAAATAATTAAAAAAAAATAATCTTAAATTAGAAAAGAATTAAAGAAATTCAAATGGGATCATAATTGTAAAACAACATTTAACTTACCACATTAAGTAATTTCAATGTATCAACAAACACTTCCTCAGACGTTAATATTTCACGAGCAATGTAAAATATTTTATTCCTCTTTCTTTTTAAAGCTATTTCAGATAAATTGGCAGCTCCATTATTTGATATTTCACCATCACTCTCTTCTGATGATGAAACAGGCCAAATTTCAGAAGCTGATGATTGTATACTTGGGGTTTGTAAATATTTTT
This sequence comes from Nephila pilipes, assembly GCA_019974015.1. NCBI lineage: Eukaryota > Metazoa > Arthropoda > Arachnida > Araneae > Nephilidae > Nephila > Nephila pilipes. The sequence continues at coordinate 940,049 of BMAW01120756.1, read as the reverse complement.
TCTCGCCATCATCTGTCCTTTCAGAGTCTGTAGCTGCATTACTTGTATCATTATCTTCATCATCTAAAGATTTGTGTCTGTTTAAAGTGGTTTTCAATTCCGTTTGCAGTGTTTTAACTATATTGAGTAATTTATCAGTATTATCTGAGCTTTCTGGGTTATCACTTTGTTCATCATGTGAAATTATTCCCTGTGACAAAGTTTCTAAGGAAGTTTGTACTGACTTTTCAGAACAATCAAGATGTAGAGGAGATGTTTCTTTATCAACAAGAGGTAATCCTTCACTACCAACCTCAACATTAACATAAAACTTAGATGTCTGTCGTATTTTTCTGCCAACAATAGGATCAGATCTCCTTCGCATGTGTGGTTTTACCATAGTATCCTTATAATCTTTTTCAGATGCAACAATTTTGTCCCAGTCAACAATTTCCCAAGACTCATCACTAGGAGTAGGTTTATCATACCAACTGGAATAGGATTTTTTAGGATTCTTTTCTTTTTTCCGACGAGGATGTGGATTTATTTTTTGAGAACTATCCAATTCTGAATCAACTGTATCTGCAGATGGAATGTTTGCATTTGAAGATGCTTCAAGAATTTCATTACCACATTCGTCCAGCATAACAGCACTATGATGAACCTCTGCAACTGTAGGAAAAGCGAAATTAGCATTTTCATCATATTCTGGATGAGTATGTCTTAATTTCCTATCTGGTTTCAGAGGAATGTTATCTGGATTTAAAGGAGCACTAAATGAACGAGGCATTCTGAGACTCCTTGTTTCAAACTCTGAACTTGTTTTTTTTCTTTCAGGGCTAAGACTAAGAAATCTTTGCTTGTCACTTTTCCTTTTCCGTTCAGGTGGTTTTACTACTAAATCAGAAGGGCTACTACAAGATGAAATAGATTCAAATTCTTTAGTATCTTCTTTTATTTCTTCCTTTTTTTTATCTTTCGGTTTACGATCTAAAGATCTAAACTTTCTTGGGGGTGGTGGGGGTGCAGGTAATGGACGAGCTGATACATTTGGTGATTGGGAGCCACCTAAAACGGTCTTCTTCCCATCTTTATTTACAGATGTATATAAATGTTTCAAATCTGTTTTAACAGAAGGAGCATCTAAAAGAGGAGAAGTTCTTTTTTCAATATCAACATCTGACAAAGACTGACTCCTACGCAAAGTTGACTCAGGTGTTTTTTGTTTAGGTGGGATCTCAACAGTACGTGATCTAATTCTTCTGCCACGAGGAGGTGGTTTAGGTGCGGTTTCAATTGTCTCTGCTATAATATTATTGTTAGTCATTTCATTCAAAGATTTCTCTGCAATAGACTCTGGTAAGTCTCCACCTTCTTTTGGAAATGATTTAAAACCATCATTTGCTTCATTCTGAATCTGATTAGCATCCAAAACAATTTCTTTCTGGACATCAGTAAATGAATCCTTAATAGCAGATGGCATCTTTTCATGCTGTTTTGAATCCTCTTCAAGATAACATGTTTCATTATTCAAATTCTTTTGAGAAACTGCTTGTTCATCCAACTGTGGTATGCTGTTAATTTTTGGCTGATTTTCTTCAGTTTGTTTAGCTGTTTCATCAAGCGGTTTAATGCTTGGAGTAGGAGGTGGAGGTCGTGGAGGAGGAACATTAACTTTTATTATGACAGGAGGTGGAGGTCTTGGTGGTGAAACAGTTCTCTTCTCAGCTACTGCAGATGTAGATGCTGTTCTGCCTTCCCGCTTTGGTTTCTCTGGTACTGGTGGTGGAATTGCACTAGCTTTAGATTTTTTTTCTTTTGCATGAATTGAACTTATAGGTGGAGGAGGTCTCTGAGGAGATTGCTTTTTAGATGTTAAAGATTCAGAGGTAATACAGGATTGTGGAAGGTGTGGTGAAGATTTTGTACCCTGAAGAGGTTTGTGTAGAGGAGCTATTGTACTAATATTTTTTAATGATTCATTCTTTAAAATAGTATTGAAAGTTCTATCTTTATTTTGATTATCTTTAGATTTAGTCTGCAAACTAGTAAATTCTGTTCCTTTTAAACCAGCAACTAAAAGAGGACGTTTCTGAGCAGAGTCTTTTGAAAACTTAGCTTGAAGTCTTGGTGATAATGAAAGTCCATTAATACACTGAGACACGGTAGCTTTATTTTGAGAATCTTTTTGTTTTTGTAATATAATAGGTTTTGGAGGAAGAGGGGGTGGTACTTTTTTGGTAGGAACTAAGGTACTACTGCTCACAGTTTGTCCAGATTTAGCAAGGGATTTTAACTTTTCTCTTTCATCTTTTGATTTTACTTTAGAAGGTAAACTATGAAAATCAGCATCATTTTGAGTCGACGATAGGTGTTGAAAAAGATAAGAATCATTATTACCTAGACTAATGGTTTCAAGAGGAGCATCTGAAAACGTTTCATCTTTCAAAGTAACTGTATCAGCTGTATAATAACTAGATATACCACTGCAAGTGCTAGGGTCACTAAATGTATCTAATTTGCTATCACATTTATATCTGTTAACAAGTTCATAATCTATGATATAATCAAGATTTTCAACATCTTTGTAGTCACAAGATGATTCAGTTTCATCATCAGCAAATCTAATGCCATCATATCCAACAGGAATACTTTCACCAATACTTTGACCTTTACTTTGTAAATCTCGAAGACGCTGTGAAACAACTCCAGCTCTGGCTTTCGCTATTGCCTCAGCTGTTGGTTTAGGAGGTTTCTTAGGTGGTGTTTTAGTCTTTTCTGAAACTATTTCCAAAGCTTTCTTGCCTAATAAAGTGGCTAATCTCATGCAACATGTGTCATATAACGTTTCGGGTGTTCCAGGCTCAATTCTGCGATTGGTTTTAAAACTTTGTTTTGGTACATTTTTAGGTTCAGAAATCACAGGTTGTTGAACAGATTCTTCTAATTTTGTTGATGATGTTACTTTTTTATGTGTCACAACAGCACTACTTATCTTATTCTTTTCAGTCTCAACCCCTTGTTCAAGATCAACATTGACAAAAGCATCATCATTTATAGGCTTATACGTTCCAGATGAACTATCAGGCAATTGACTTTTAAGAGTTGCATTCTGAAGATTATATTCCTCTGATTCTTTTTCATGACTTTCAATCTCCCTTTTTTTATCTTTAGAATGCATAACTTTATCTTTAATAGCTGTAAAATTATCACTAATTGTACTAAACATGGATGTTTTAGAATCTGAGGAACTTGATGGTCCATTAATTTGAATAGAAGGCACAGTGGTTATTTCAGCCTTTTTATGTTTATCAATTTTAGGTGAAAGATTCAAAGCAACTTTTGGAACATTTTTTTGTGTTTCAGCTTCAACATTTTGTACAATCTGTGGCTCTTTTTTTATGTCTTTAGAAGCAAATTCTATTCTTTTATTACTTATTATTTTAGCAGATTCATTCGTTTTAGGAACACTAGAAGATATATCAACTTTTTCATAATCTTTTCCAACCTTCTCAGTTTCTTTAGTAATTTTTGGACTTGAAGCAGTGTCTTTATGACGAAATGAATCAAAAAGTTTCTTCATGCTTGAAGGATCTTCTTTTTGCTTTGAATCTCCTATTTTTGTTGGGACTTGTTTCATAATACTTTCAGAATGGGTTAGGCCAGAAGTAGACTGTTCTGGTTTCCCAACTGTATCATATATATGTTCTTCTGGAGAAGTGGATAGCTGACTAGATTTTTTGTGAGTAAAAGAATCAAAGAAACTTTTAATGCCATGAAAGCCTTCTTTTTCTGCAGCAGTTTCTTTACATGATTCTGAACGTCTAATTTTTGCTTTCTTTTTTTCAGTTTTATCACTGACTTGTGAATCAGTAGATTTTGTAGACATAAAATATTTTTTAATGCCATGAGAGCTATCTTTTGATACCTTTTCACTTTGCTCGTCTTTTAATAGAATAGAATCCCTAAAAGAATGAGATCTTTTAAGACTGTCTCTCTCTAAAAATTTTACATGATGCTTTTCTTTAGGTGCATTTGACCCATCAAGTTTAAAAGAATGCAAAAACTTTCGAACACTACCATCTCTTGGTTTAACTTTAGTATTGACAGGTATTTCACTAGTTACATCTGGAACTATATTTTGCACTTGAGGTTTTCTAGTAGATGTAGATGTTATGTCAGTGATTGTCTTCTTGCTAGAATCCTGTTCAGAGTAACCACTTTCAGACAAGGCTGATTTTGAAGCAATTTCAATACAAGATTCAGAGGAACCAATACGAATTTCAGGTAATCTAGTAGAATTTTCAGCTCCAGATGTTTCATCATGTTTTGATGAAACAAAAAAAATTTTCAATCCAGACTTTGAGTCTTTATGTGGCTTAGAAGTTACAAGATTTCCATCAGATTTTGACATTTCAGATACAAAATCCTTTTTCTTAGGTGAATCATGCTTAAAAGAATCGAACATTTTTGTGAAGTTATATTTGGAATCTTTAGATGAGCTATCAACTTCTTTATAAGGTTTACTAGAGGAAGGAGCATTCACTTCTTTAGTTTTATTATCAACAGGAAATTCAGATGAAACATCTTTTTTTCCTGAAGAGTCATGTTTAAAGGAATCAAACATTTTCTTCATATTGAATTTAGAATCTTTAGCAATGTCCTTAGATTTACCATCTGATTCAATGGGAGAGGATGGAGTTTCTATTATTTTAGTTCCACTTATAGAATCAGATGTAACATCTTTCTTTTCAACAGATTCGTGTTTAAAAGAGTCAAACATTTTTTTCATGTTAAATTTAGAGTCTTTGGAAGTTTCTTTAGGAACAGTTTCTAGAAGCTCATTTGGAGAAGGATTAACTTTTCCTTTAGATTTTTCTTCAGTTTGTGATGAATCTAATGCAATATCTTTCTTTTCAGTATTATCTTGTTTAAAGGAATCAAACATTTTTTTCATGCTAAATTTTGAATCTTTAGAAATATCTTTAGGTGAAGTTTCTTCACCTTTTGGAAACTCATTTAGAGTAGGACTAATTTTTCCTTGAGACTTCTCCTGAACTTGGCATGAATCAGGTACAATATCTTTCTTTTCAGTTGTCTCGTGTTTAAAAGAATCAAACATTTTTTTCACGTTAAATTTAGAATCTTTAGAGGTATCTTTCATCTTGGCATCAGGTTCTTTGGAAGGCTCATTTGGAGTAGGACTAATTTTTCTTTTAGATTTTGCTTCATTTAAAGAAGGATCAGGTACAATATCCTTTTTTTCTGTTGTATCATGCTTAAAAGAATCAAACATTCTTTTTACATTAAATTTTGTAGTATCCTTTGAAACACTTTCAGCTTCTTTGAGAGGCTCATTTGAAGTTATATCAATTTTTTCTTTTGATTTTGCTTCAACCTGAGATGAATCAGATAATGTATCCTTGGTATCATGTTTAAAAGAATCAAACATCTTTTTAACATTAAATTTTGATTCTTTAGGAGCATCTTTAGTTTCACTTTCTGTTTCTTTAGAAGAATCAATTGGAGTAACAGATACTTTCCCTTTCATTTCTGGTTCATGTTTGGAAGGACTAAATAATTTCATTACACCATGTTTGCCATCTTTTTGTGCTTTTTTAGGATTGGCATCAATACTTTCATGGTGATCGTCTAGGGTTAATGGTTTATCTTTAGTATCAGTAGAAGTATCATGAAGTAAATTATCGAAAAAAATTTTCATGTTTTGTAAGCCATCCTTTTTGCTACTATGTTCAGCATCATGCAATTTCTGACTTTCTTTTAAATCAAGTTCTTTTTTGCTTGACAGAGCATCAGAAGATTTCTCATCTTTTCCTGAGGAATGTGATTTGGAGAAAGAAGGCATCCACGAAAAACTGGATGACTTTGGCTTTGTAATTGCTGAAGTCTTTATTTCTTCATCTATAATCTGTTCATCTTCTACTAAAGCCTCTTCTTCAAGGTCCTTCCTAAAATAATATATTTAAAAAGAAAAGGGTTTCATAAAATTGAGAGTAATTGATGAAAGGGGGGGGGGATTCAATGAACTGATTAATAAGATATCCAATACAAATATTCTAACATAAAAATAGAAAATTTAATCCTAAACTTATTCTAATAACAAAATACTTTCCTACCACAAAATATAATTTAGCATGAAGATAACAACCAACATTTTTTTTTTTTTTTGGGGGGGGGAGGAATTAATACAAAAGCTGAGGAATTTGCATTAAAAAAATTAAATGCATAAGTATAAAAGTTGTAACAGCATTTGCATACACATTATTTTTCACAAACTTCATTGGCATTAAGATATTTTTTATAATTTTCATTTATGGCAAAAAATCTTACCTTCAAATGATCGCAATTCAAAATGCTGCATTTAAAAGGGGTGGAAAAAAACTTAATTACACATTTGAACAGCAGTTTAAAGAACGTAATAAAAAGGATCAAATTGATATCTATTTTATTCAGTGTTTTAAATGTAACATAACTGAATACAAAATTAATTTACAATAAAGTAAATTGAAGTTTAATAAAAATGCATTTAAGTAAATAATTAAAAATTTGCATTTATTAAGTTCATGAAATAACTTACAAAAGACGTAACAAAACCAATTAAACAAGTTTTTTTGAGTCATATTTATATAAACAATAAAAATAGGAGAAAGATTCTATACCAGATTTAAAAATTTTTAATTTTTAAAGATAAAGTGTGGCCCCTTCATTATATATATAACTGAAATAAATTCTAAACTTGAACTAAATATGTTAATGTAGTAATAATTTTTACTTATTATTTTTAAGTAATATGTTTAAAACATATTTTAAAAAAATACATGTAAAGTATGATCTATCCATCTACTAGGTCTATCTATAAAGTAATGGGGCCAGCTCAAAAAAGGAGATTTATTAATGGCAAATCTACTATCTGTTTCCTTTAATGTATTCCTCCTGAAGAATGAAACCATTTTGACAAGTTTCTGGGTATTTTTTTCCTAACCTTTTCTCTTAACTTAATCAAAACTACTTCATGGTCATTCAATAAGTCCTTAGTAAAATATAAAAAAAAAACAAATTATTTTAGGTATATTTTTTCATTTTTCCAACATAATTTCCTTTTAGCTCTATATGCTTTTCCAAGCATTTCTCCAACTTTTCTAAGCCATCTAAAAAGTATGATTTCATAAGATCCTCTATTGGCATCTTTTTAGGTGATGACCTTTTCAATCGATGAGAAATGTGGTCCACTGAGCCATTTTTTAACATTTGAAAATAAAAATAAGTCACTGGGGCCAAATAAGATTAATGTTGTAATAATTCAAACTTTAATTCTAAAATTTTAGTCATCAAAACTGGACAGGTGTGCACCCATACATTATCTTGATGGAAGAGGATCTTTTTCTTTTTCAAATAAGGGCCTTTTTTCCTGATTTCTTCCTTCAATCACAGCAATAATGACACATAATACTCTCCAAATATTGTTTTTCATTTTCCCAAGTAATATGTATAGATGATTCTATATGCATCCCAAAAAACTGTTACTATCACCTTGCCAGCCGATTTCCCCGTCTCAGCTTCCTTTACAGTTCATTCACCTTCAAAAACCCATTGTTTGGAACTGTTCCTTTGTCTCTGGAGTGTAGAAGTGTATCCATGTTTCATCTACAGATATATTTCAGTGCAGAAACTCGTCAGAATAGCAATGAAAAAGCATAAAACAGTCTCAAGATCGACTACACGGTTGTGTTTATTTTCCACTGAGAGCAAACATTGCACCATTCTTGCTGAAATTTTTTCCTAACCAAATTTTTCCTGCAAATTTGAAAACACTGTACCTTGCAATATGCACTGACCACAATTATTTCCCACATTTTGATTTGTTGGTCACTCAAAACCATATCCTAGATTTTGTTAATCATTCCAGAAGTAGTTATTTCCTTTGGATGTCCTGAAAGACGTTAATCTTTTGTGGATATATGGCCATGTTTAAACTCATTTACTCAATTGTAAACAGTTGCACACATAGGAATGGATGTGCCATTAACTTTATCCACCTCAGGTTTGATCTCTTCTAGTGCTAAGCCTTTTGAATATAAGTGTTTAATCACTACACAAAACACGCTTTTTTCCATTTTTCTAAATAAACATGAGTTCCTTGCTTCAATCAACAATAAAAATAGAACCACTTGATGGAAATAACCGAGACTTAGACAGCTGTCTAAAGAGTCAAGATGCTTACTAAAAATATGTCATTATTGATGGTACGAAAGCTATCCTAGGATTTTCTAAGGACTTATTGAATGATCCTCATGTGAGTGTGTTTTTACATGGTGTAATTGTACATATCCCTCCATAATCCTTTAAAAAAATCTCTCATAAAAATGACTTCCTCTAAGCAGAGTCTGTTGGAAAAATCAGCTAAAACAATTTAATAGTTTACCTTTCAATTGAAGAAATCTCTGGACTACATTGATCTAAAGTTCCTTCAGATGCCAAAACAAAAATATCTGTTTGTTGACTAGAAGCACTGAAATGAAAAAAATACAATATGTACTGGAATAATAAGTAATAAATAAAAAGAAATGAATTAAAGTACAACTAAATATTGGTACAGTTCATTATGAATAAACTAATTAAATAACTAAATTACACGGTAATATCATGGTCATATTTCTAAAATATACAGGTTACTACAAGATGAAAATTTCTTGGAAAAGCAGTAATTTTTCTTTTCAAACATCTGTTTTATTTTTCAACATAGTATCCATCAAAGAGAATACACTTATTATAAAAGTTCTCTTATATTTGTGTACCTTTAATACAAAACAATTTGTTAAAAGTTTTAAAATTTGGAACAGTTCAAATTCAACACCTCCATTTAAAGAAATTATCTTGCCTTGCAGATACCTCTTCAAATTAAGAAACAAATAATAATCACTGGAGACCAAGTTTAGAAGTAGAACAGAGGAAAAATTCACACTTCAGTTCATTTAATTTTACCATTGATTTCAAGTATGTGTGAGCTGGTGAAAGAGCACTTTTTTCTTCACCATATATATATACTTTTTCCTGATTTCATAGTTACAACAATCCAATTTTTCCTTTCTAAAGGTAGTACAAGAACATTAAAAGCCACATGCATCACCAAAAAAATATTAGTCAATACCTTTCTAGCTAATTGTTGCATTTTTGATGGTTCTAGATGGCTTTCACCCAATTTTAGCCAAATTTATGTAATAATAGATCTAAATTTATCAATTGTTATGAATCAATGAAAAAAACTCATTTGGATTATGCTTAAATAGCTTCAAACTATCTCCTGAATCATTGACACCATTGACATTCACAAAGGAGAAGATATGTCATAATATTTTTCATCCTACTCTTGGGTTTGGAATAGAATTTTTTTTCCCATCAAAAAGCAATGCATTAACAAAACACAACATTTTTTTTTTTGGTCCAATGTTTTCATGAAAGCAAGAGCAGAGCCCCTTCAGGACTGCAACTGATAAAAAAAAAATGGTCAATATAACTTTGACTTGAATTTTTTGAAGACTGCTACTTTCTATAAATCATATTGTTGATAGTGTCATCATGAAGCATATTCTAGTAACTTCCCCTTTGTGTAGCATAAGTTTAAAATGTATAAAAGAAAGAACATCTGTTTAACAGAGAAGAATCAACAAATAATAAATAATAAAGAAAGTTACAAACTTCTTATATGTAAATATAAATAAATTATCTGTCTGAAAATAGGACACACATACACATATATATTATTTGAGTATTAATATGCATGAGAAAATATTTTGTTTTTGGATATAACTTATTTTGATAGATTGCATAATTTAACAGCAATCATCTTCATAAAATGACTCTATTTTTATCTTTTATTATTATTTAGCTATTATTATTTATTTAATTACTAATTTTTATTTTTATTTCATAACATATTAAAAATTTCAATAGCAAACTGACTACAGAATGATATGTACAGCAAATTGTAATTATTTATTATTATATATTATTCATAGATAGATGAAAATTAATTTAACTGTTAGAATAGAATATTAAAATAAACCTCAAAAACTGAAGTCATGAAAGTAAAGGGTAACATGTCAAATATTATCATACGAACTCAATATGAACCTTGCAGATTCAACAACTGAATAAAATAAATAATTTAATATTTTTTTTGAACATTAGAGAGCCTAATTGTCTAATATTAACTATTAATAAGTTTTATCTTTTATTTTAAATAAATATAGCATTTTTTAGGATGATCAATTTAAATGTTACACCATTCTCACAACTTTAATTCAAATCATTACTTTTTCTAAGTCAGAGTGAACAACGGTAGTAGGCTTCAAATAATTTAACAATCAGTTCATTGCCCTAATAATTGGTTTCAAGTATAAAAAAAAACTTTACCTATTTAAAAATGATTATATACCATTTTTAAGGAAATTGACAAAAATAAAGTAATGTTCATGTTGAAATAGTTTATTCCCACTGCTTTTCTACAGCAATATATATTGAAAAAACGAGAAATTAAAAGTAAAAAAATAATAATAGTATGATAAAATAAATCATGAAAACTACTTACTCAATAACTAATGGTCTTTGCATAGTAGTTGGGGGTAATGAAGGTGGAGGTGATGGTGATTCAGAAGTTTGTACGTTAGGTTCTGTGATATTGAATTGGGAAATACATTTTTCTGATCTAGAAATACAACAAATATTTTATTTTTAATAAATGTATCTCTTTATTTAAAAAAATTTTTGTTTCTTTATATATAGAACTTACTCAATGATAAGTGGTCTTTGAATGACAGAATGCGGAACCGAATCTTCATGTTTGAACTCTGTTTGATCTTGAGGTATGGATTTGCTGTGGGCCACATCAACAGATCCTTCCACAGCTTGATTTCTAGAGAATAGATTCAAAAAGAATACTTAAAAAATGCACAAAACAAAGATTTCCTTTAAACTAATTCAAAAATAGCTTAATCAGGAGTAAACATTAACATTTAAAAATTACATTTATAATCTTATTAGTTGTATAATACATATTTTAACTTTTAACAAAGTAAACATGACATTTTTAGCAATCTGAAATTGCTAAAAGACAAAAAGTTTCATCTGAAAACAATACCATTAAATGTTAATTATGTATAAAATTAGAATTGGATTATTTTTTAAAAATCAGCAAAAAATAATTTCCTTCATCTTTCCCCCTCTTTTCTTTGAACTTTTCACATATGCTATCATTGGAACTATTCTAACATAGACAACCACAGTAACTGGTAATATATCATACAAACTTTATACGTTATAAAAACTTTTTAGACAAAATCTTTTAACATTTTTAGGTGAAATTATTCTGCAATTTAAACTGTAACAAAGTATTTTCTTACCCATTTTGTAATTGCTGTTCATGAACAGTTTCTGTTGGTACATGAATGTCTTTCAGCTCTTTAATTTGGATATCAGTGACTGGAGTCTCAAATGTCGAGACTCCGGGTTCTGGAAGGCTCTCTGGTGTGTCCTGAATTTGTTCAGCTTCATCATCAGCTGATGTTATCACCATTTGAGGGATAACATGTTCAAGAGGTTCACTGGAAGACACACTCAAGCAAGGCTTAGGTAAGAGGGGAGGTTTATTTGTATCTGTTGATCAAAATCAGAATTATAGAATAATCAAGAAAATCTTGATTTTTAGTAATTAGAATTCATTTGTAACATTTAATAAACATTATTCAATGCTTTTAGATAGAAAGTAAAATTCTTCAAATGCTATAAGAAATATAAAAATTATATAAAATGAGAATTGGATTAATTAAATAACAAGGAATGTCAAACAAATAAAAATTAAAAACTGCAATTTCTAAATTTAACAAAAGATAGAGAAAAATTCAAGGTTCATTAAAAAGATCTCAAAATTTCAATTAATCTTTTACTTGAAAAGAATTAAAAATATCCACCAAAGCCATAATTTAAAAACCAAGTAGATTTACTAAAAATTCACAAGTTTTAATACTGAAAAATAAAAAAATTTCAATTTTTATTTAAAAATAATTAAACCAATTATTTAAATAAATATAAAAAAGCAAATTTGTGAAATTTAAATGTAAAAAATTATCCATAGATTTTTAAAAATAGTTATGAAAGTAATATTTCTCATATTTATTGGATCTTTTATAATTTTAATTGTTTATTTTTGAAATATATTTCATAATTTTAGTAAATTTTCTAAAACACTCAAAACATTAATATGAGCAAAATGGATTCCTTTATACAACTTTTCAAGTAATAAATCATATTTTTCTGATTAACCTTTGATACTTTTTTTCTAAAGTACTAGCATTTCATATTGAGATTGGTATAACACATAAAAATTATCAAATCCTCATCAAAAGATTTTGTAAATATCATCATAGTCAATGTCTGATTACAATATTTAATTTAAAACCAAATTCTACAGCAGAATTATTCTTGCAAATTCATGAGACATCTATTATAATACACAAATGCACACACACACATACATATATATACATATTAGTTTTAGGTTTTTAGTGGTTATAATTTTAGTATGATTTTGTACAATTTAAAATTATGTTTAATTAATGTTTAAATATTTGTGTGTGTGTATATATGTATGTATATATATATACATTTTTCTCTCTCTCTATACACACACACACATATATATATATACTTGAGAACTTAGAAAAAATTTCAATTACAAGGTGGGGAAATCTAATCATTTTTATAGGTTACTTAAGTATCATGTAAAAGTAAAAATTTTCACTTGAGTAGTGTTTCATTTAAAATATACAAATAAAAAATAATAAAATAAACAGTAAAAAAAAAATTTAAAACTTTTTTTTAACAAAAATATTGATTTAATGTAAATAAATGAATAATATAGCTGTCAATGCATAATCCTTAGAATAATGCAACATTTTAAGAAAATAGAAGTGCAAAGATTTATTTATCTTTAATTTTAAATGATTAATTATCCTAAAAGAATTACTTCCAGCAGTTCAGATTATCAAAAAGTTAAATAAAATAACCAATATATATATATATATATATAATATTAAAAATCATTAACAATTTTCACAATTGAAAATGTCTTAGATTTTAAATTCATATCTTCAGGTAAAATAAAATAGGTAAAATAAAAAAGTTAAAATTCAGCATAAAAAAGCAAATCATCAATATTTAGTAATAACACAAGAATAACATTTAAGAATCAATAAAAGAACCTTAAAATAATCTGAAATGAACTACTTTGACATGAAGGGTAGAATTGGATTACTGCCAGTCAAGAATTGCGTGGTTTGCTCCATTTAAGAGGCAGCACATTTTTAAGCATGTCAAAAAATAAAAAAGAGGGAAAAAACAAGAAGAAAAAGCTGGCAGAGAAAAAGACAAGATCTTTAAGTACATTTAAACTGAAACTCATGGTCTTGAAAAGTAATACAAGCCTACCAGCAATTTATTTTAAAAAATCAAGTTATGCATTTTCTTTGAATTTCTAGCATAGTATGAATTTTTTAAATTCTATTTTATTCCAGATATGCATGAGATAGAAAAACAGCTTACTGATTTCAGCATTTGCAGCATCCATTTATTTGATATAAAGAGAGCACAAAAAGCCTGAAAAACATTAATGATCAAAATTTATAGAAATGAAATGAAATATATTTTATGAAAAGAATTTGTCACAGTTAAGAACTACAGAGAAAAATATGAAGAAATAATTTGCTGAAAATGTTATTAGAAAAATGCTTGTATAGTGATTATTTGAAATATAGGAAATCAAAGAAATATGAATTTTTAAAAAGTATACTTTTACAATAATCAAACAAAAAAAAAAGTTATTAGAATAAAAATACAGTTAATACATAGTTAATTGTTTTTAAACAATTATTTAATTTTTTAATTTTGAAAGATCTATATCAAATAATATTGATAGGAAAAATTATAGTGACACAATTTTGTTTATACTTATGTTAAAAATGCACTTACAGAGATGCAAGATTTTTTTAAAAAAATTGTCTAAAAATTCTTTAATCTATGAAATTTAAATTAGTTAATTATAAAATAGTTAAATAAATATTCAAGTTAAGACTATCAATAATGATTTATTAAAATAAACATATAAAATAACTAAAATTATTTGTATGGCTCACACAGGAAAAAATAGATTTGTTTTTTTCTCATTCAATGCATCATTTTTTTTTTTAAAGTATAAGTAAATTCCATGGGAATGAAGCTATTCAAAAAACAGCATAGAACCTATATTAATTTACAATACATACCCTTCTTTTCCAGTTTCATTCAAAAATACAAAATTGAATTTCATACAAAATAATTACAGGCAAAACAATCTTATTAAAAAGTATATAATGTAAAAAACAGTCTACACAACTTTTTTTATAAAAAATTGGACCAACAGAAAAAAAAATAATGCACTGAATAGCAATTCTTCAAAATAAAAATTCTAAAAAATATATCACTTATGAAAGAATAACATTATCAAACATTACATTAATTTTAAAAAATTGAATACGTTATTTTATGTTTGACACATTTTAAATCAATAACATTTTTCATATTAGTAGTTTTATATTGAATAGGTAATGACAAAATTGAATTTAATAAGTCAAATGTCAGATGAAATGAAACTTTTTCTAAAAAAATCTGTTGGTTCAAAAAAAATATGATAAATATCAAACATGGAAGGGGGTGATTTGTACATAACTATCAAATTCAAAATAAACTAAAATTTCATGATTTCATATATAAAATAAAATTAACTTTGTGTGAGCAAATTTCATACTTGACCGTAATTTAGTGAATAAACAACATCAAAATATGATCATAAATCAATCGTCTTTTAAAAATTATGAAATGAAATGGAAAAAAGAATTAAAACATTCATGGTTACATTAATAATTGATGGATTATTTAAAATATTGTTTATATACTGCTTCATACACATTAGAATATGTGCTCTAAGTATAGAATAAAAACTACATAAAAAATTTGCTTATTATTTCATATCAGAATAAATTTTAGAGGTTTAATCTATGTAAATTGCAAATGAATGGGACAAATTTTTTTTTGGAGCTTTTAGCCTGTGAATGAGCCCTGATCTCTGATTATGGCTTATTATATGGATATTTTTCTTTTTGTTTGTTTGTTTCTGCACTTGCCCAGGTGTTAAAGAAAATTAGGGTAATTAAGGAAAATTGCAGAGAAAAAATTTCAAAAAGCTGCTTCATTTATAAAATGCAAGATAAAATTAAAATTTTAAAGGTTAAATTAATTATTACAGCACCTACCAACATATGATGCAGTGTTTTTTTAAAATTAGATAATTTAATTATGATAGAGAAAGAAAAAACTGATTATTGATATAATTTCAAATAAACATTAAAAAGAGAGAGAGAGAGATTTTATTCCTTCCCAAACATTAAATGCCCAAGGAGTTTCAAAAAGGCTAAAAAAAATTTTTGTCCTGATTATTCATTCCTTTTAACTAGGATAACATTTCAATATTATTTTCAACATAAAAAAAATATATGGTCACCATTTCTACAAACTATAATTACATAAACAATGTCAAGAAATATAATTTTTTTGTGCCTTTTCAAAATAATACATATTGAAAAATTATAATGATTACATTCTAATGCAACATTACTTTTTTTAATCATATATATATATATATATATATATATATATATATATAAAACAGTTAGACATTACTAACAATGAGAGATACTTAATGCAATTACAATTATATACATATTATAATTAATTATAATACATATATAATGTTGAAAAGTATCTTACCAAGTTTGATTAATCATACAGATATAATTGGAAAGCTGGAAGCATTTAACTAAAAAATTTTAATAAATTCTAAAATACTATTAAAAAATTATAATGAATACTTCCAACTTTCCAATTATACTTGTATGATTAATCAAACTTGGTATGATACTTTTCAACTTTTAAATGTATAATTGGTACTTACATAAAGTTTAAAAATTATAAATGTTTCAATTCAATTTATTAACTCAGTTTTCCAAATAATTATTTTGCATAATCTCTTAAAGAGTAAAACGTATAATACAAATTATGCAAATTTTAAAAATATTTATTATTTTATTAATAATTGCAATTTAAATAAGTACAAAATACATAACTTTATTCAAAAAAAATTAAGTCAAAGAACTAAACATTACTTCTCAACGTTAACAGGTAATTCAAGTAGTAGATTTAAAATATTGGTCACAGATACACAAAATATTCATTAATCTAGTAGAAATTATAATTACAATATTTTCTTATCTTGAAGAAACGAAAATATGCGATTACTATAAAGTAACAATTTGATGATCACATACAAATTATTACATTTATATTTTTAGTTAATTATTTAATTTAATCGGCTTTTATTTTACAGTTTCGCAATCATTTTATCGTCACATAAAACGCAGAGAAAAATCAACAACTTCTATTTAATTTCATTTTTCTCAAATAAAAAGAAATGCAATAGCTGATTGGGTGCAAATTTAACTTAATTATTATTACATAAGACAGATCTTTTGAGTTTTAGCTCACCTCCCTCTATTTTCCATAAGCTAATAAATCAGCGAGATAGCAGAACTCACGATGTGTTGTTTACAAATCAGTTTACTATTTCATGTTGCCTCCTACGAATAATATTTGTGCGCAAAAACAAAGTTTATGAATACTTACACAAACAGCGCATCATAATTTAGCAAATAACTAGGTTGTATGATCAATATTACTCATTGATCAAAATTTTGGGAATTTAAATAAGTTCATAATACTTTTCGGGTCGTAATGTCGCAAACATTCCTATTTCAGAAAGGGTCAAATTACATTCATGACTTCCGCCATATACGATGCAGTTCAGAAAATGGTTACCAGATGGCACAAAAAAAAAAAAGGAATTAATCACAAGGTTCGACTTGGTCTGCAAAGAAAGTCTAAAATATGATTTTAAAAATTTAATTTACTTTAAATCTTTCAATTAAAATGTTTCCATTTTGTAAGTCTTATTTGTAAGTATATTAAATAGATTCTAACTAATTGAGTTAAAAATACAAATAAAGTAATTTTTTTCTCCACGCACTGCGCTTGTTGGTTTCGGTTTTGCATAATTGAATTTTTGAACTGTTTAAGTATCGTACTTTTCGGAAGCAAATCCTTGACATTTCAGTATTTAAAACTGGCACTCTTAGAAAGTCCAGCTTTTTATTATTATTATTATTATTATTAAATCTATGCAGTGCTTACAAGCACTAAAAAAATATTTCGTTAGATGTTATTGTTAATAGCTTGGATAATTTTGGTGCTGCTCCAAAACAAAAGACAACCAAATTGCTTTCTGCGTACTTTATTGTGTGTATATTTTTTCCTTCAACGTAATAGCATACCTTATATACCTTAATCGAGATTTTGAAACAGTTGCTTTCTTCCCTTGTTCAAATCAACCATCACATCAGTTTGAATAGCCTCTGTTTTCTGTCCCAGAACAAATCATCTACCTTAAAAATCTATTCTGTAAATCTATAATATAAATCTATTCTGTAATTCAACCTTGTAAATATATTTTGATTCTATCCAAACGTGGATACGACTCCACTTTGTTGCAATTACGAACTCCATCATACTCCTTCTGGCTGCCCTTTCAGCACGAACCTATTTTTCTTGGCATTTGCCAGCTACAGAGCCTGTCAACTTTGGTATAAGTACTTTTTAGATAATTTTCAAGAGGGAATTTGAAAATGGAACTTAAAAAGGATATAAACTATACTGATAGTTTTAAGCTCAATACTCGTTAATAAGTTACTCTTGATGAACAAATTGAAAATAGAGCAGCAGCTCGAGAATGTGAAATGGACCAGTAATACATTCAAAGGTAGGGAACAGAAAAATAAGATGAAAATATACCACAAAAGAAACAAAACAAGTGATGCTATAAGATAGCTAATACCAGAAAACGACTTTCAAAGTGGATAAAGGAGCAACGAGAAACGGGAATATCAGTTTTGACAATAAAAATTCACTTACAGGCAAAATTTTTAATTTAACACATGAACATAATAGACTTCAAAGGAGAGCTTAACTGATGCAGCAGTTTATGGGAGGAAATCTGTGCATACTAGATCAACAGGTCAGTAACAATTACCAATGGACTAACAGGATAAAAGAAGCATCTTTTCTAAGGTATGTAACAAATATTATCGATGGGGAAAAATTCTTTTATCACATATAATAAATTTGGATAAAACACGAATAGCTTTTGACTCTGCTGAAAATAGAACTGTTGATGAAATTGATGCAAAAACTGTATCCATGCTTACGACGAGGCATGAAAGAACTTCATTTACATATATATTCAATTGTGTCGTTAAAGGTAACAAGCTAAAATGGATAATCATATTTAAAAGAAGGGAGATTTTCCTGATGACGTAATTATTTATGATAACTAGAATGGATGATGTCGGATTCAATCATGCATGAGTGACTACAGAAAGTTTGACACGATAATAAAGGATCTTTTTTCAACCAAAAGGATTGTTGAAAATGGATTCGCAGTATTCTCATTCTTGATTCAATGAAACCCAGATGTCAATATCTGTATATGACTTTAGCAATAATTCCTAGTGGCTTGAAAAAAATCGTACTAACCCTCAGATTTTTGTCAATTAATAAATCCTTCAAAGATGAAATACGAAAAAGCTGAAAGTATTGGATGATTAATGGATACACCGCAAAATGTGAAGAGTATCTTATGAAGAAGTAGAAAAATTTGTAGTAAGTGTTCGGAAATCAGTGGAAATATCGTCAATAATACCAAGTTTCAAAAAAGCTGAAATTATATCCCCAGATAAAAAAGACTGCAGAGCAAGAGGTTGAGTATGACAGTCTGGCAGGCTAGCACTATTTAGATCAGGATTTACTAAGTATTTTTAATTCGAATGATAGCTTCATATGGTGTACAGTTTGCTGTAATTATTTTTGTTGGCAAAAGTAAATTTTAAAATTTTCTATCATTCAGTTCAATATCTTGATGATGGGAGTTTATATAACATAGTAGGAATCTTACGTACAAGAACTTCTTCAGTAGGTAAATATAATTATACATTCTCCTGAACGTAATTATATTTTCAAGATTTCTGACCTATAATTTATTTTTGAACTGTGGTTTCATTTCACGCATTTTTCTTAACTGATATGCCATATATCACTAATTAGGTCAAGATTTTGCGACTGTGATGTTCACGGCGATGCCACAGGTAATTTAACAAAGTGTGGAGTTAACGCTTGTGCACTGTTCACGAAGCTGTTTCAGACCTAAGCAATGTTATTACAAATAATAATAATACAGAAGGGGTATAGTAATATTAAACTGAAAATTATTTTAATTTCTTAGCTTAAACACAACACATCTTAAAAATTATTAAATTCAATACTATTACTATACGCATAAGATATGTTTAACTATCAATGAAAAATATGCTTAAACATGTTAAAAATTTATTCTAAGGTATCTTTCAAAAAATTTTATTTGTGTAAGCAATATATATTTTTATAACTTGAACACAACAAAATATTTTTTTTCTGCAACTTTAAATTTTTAAGCGTCAATGTTAGAAAATGTTGCAGGTAAGCGTCAATGTTGCTTCTCGCAAAGGAAAGAGTCAATATAAGTTTCAAACTGTTATTACAGAGTTTCAATCTAAAGAGGGAACACATTTACTGAACAAAAAAAATATTCCTCCCTGAGTGGGCCTGAATATAAATATCAAATTCTGAATATCCGAAAACTGACAATAGCCATTAAATAATATTTTCCTTTTATTATAGTAATACGATGAATATTGTTTTCAAAGTTCATTTAATAGTATTTTGAAGCTGCTTTAAAAATGTGTATCGTAATCTAAAATATAAGATTTTCTTCTGGAAATTTAAGGAATCTAAAAATTTCCTTAGAAGAAAATCTGATAAAATATAAGATTTACTTCTAAGGAAATCTGCATTCATATAAGGAGAATCTGAGCATTCAGGTCCAAACCATCGATACATTTACATTGCTCATTTTATGGGTTCTGGTGGCGCCTCAGCCCCTTCCTATTTCGATGTAATGCGGTGCTCTCTATATCCTGTTTAACTATCACTCTACCTCTTCGCTCACACAGAGCGGCAGCCTACTAAATGCTCTCTTTCTGCTTTATTACTAAAATAAAGTGAACTGTAAACTATTTCTACAGTCTATTTTTTTTCTCTTAATTGAACCATCGATGACATATTTCAAATACTGGTATACCGCCTTTTGAATTAACTTACAATCCCCTCTATAAACTGGCGCGTCCATCATCCGAGTTACGAAATATGTCGATAACAGCTTTAAATCGATAACGCGGTGCGTTTAAAACAAAATTTATTAAAATAAGAACTTTCGTTAGTGAGTTCCAGAAATCTGAAGATTCCATAAAGGATAAAATTAAACTGAGAAATAAATTGACTTCAATGACTTGTATTCAACTAAGTTGATTTTTAAAAGGTCTGGAAAACTTAAAAATTTCGTTTTGTGCCCTACCTGAGGATTGTGGATGTAAAAAAAACTTGGATATAACTATAGATTTAGAAGAAGAAGCAAAGCAAAGAATTTAAAGTAAGCCTTCTTGTATTTCTATCTATATTTGAAGATGAAACACAAGCTGTTAATACTTTACCAAAGGGCAGTATTAAATTATCGGATTTACCTTTACCAACTTTTAGCGGTAAATTATAGGAATTTGAGTTATTTAAAACACAATTTATGAATATAATTGGAAATAATTGTATTTTAAATGAGACTCAAAAGCATTTTATTAATACCTTAAAGGTGCTTTTAGAAATCATGCTTCTTTATTTCAGAGTGGTCAAAATACTTTTGAATTACTTATGAAAGCTTTAGAATCTCGATATGAAAACAAGAGGCTTTGGTAGATATTCATATTGCAGAAATACTTTCTATTTCAAAAATTCGTAATGAAAATCCTGCCCAAATCAGACTATTAACGGACACTGTTCGAAGTCCTCTATGCTCTCTGAGAAATTTAAATATGATGTCTAATTCACTTTCCGATGCTATCATACTCCATATATTAATAAAAAGGTTGCTAGAGAATCTATAAGATTATTGCAACTAAGCTTAACTTCTACAGATGTACCAAGCTTAGAAAGCTTCCTTTCATTTTTGGAGAATCGATGCGTCACTTAGAATCGGTTAAAATGAGCGATTTCCTCTCAAGAAATTTTCCAATACAAAATAAAAGCACTGACGTCAAAGCAAACAATTCACCACGGTTTAAATCTCTACCAACTAAGAGCAAGCAAAATAACAAATGTATTATCCCTGAGTGCGATTGTTTTACCCCACTCTATAACTGTGATAAACTTAAGAGTCTTCCCATTTCGCAAAGACAAGAACTGCTCAAGATTATTAAAATCTTAAAAAGGTTTATCTTCCGATCATTGTCCCAGTAAATATTCCTGTCTCAATCGCAAATATAAAACATTTAATGCTATGCATAATATATTACTTTGTGAAGATAAATTTATGACTCTCTCAAATGCAGATAATAAAACAACACCAACCGCAACTCTTGATTCCTTCGCTATTCCAGACAAAACGGAATCACTCCCACTCGTTTCGTTGACCTCGAAACAAGTGGAATTAATCAACAAATTGTTAAAGGTTTGCTTCATATAGCAATAATTTACGTGCAAGGAGCTAAAGAAAAATTAAAATTAAATTTGTTTTTGATTCCGCATCGGAGAATAGCTATCTGACGTTAAAAGCAGCTGAAATGTTAGGATTATGCAAAACTAAAATAAATTCTACTGTTCAAGGTTTGAATAATGCCAAATCAAAAATAAATTTTTTGACTAAAGCATCTGTTTCGAATTTAGATAATACAATTCATTTAGATGTAGGTTTTTTCCCCTCACTCCTGAGATAATTAAAATGCATCCTTCAAAAAGGATAAATATTTCAGAAGTTAACATACTAAGGAGTTGCGTTCTTGCTGACAAAGATTTTTATCAGCCATCAGAGATTTCTTGCTTTTTAGAAAGTGAGCATTTATTTACTTTATATATATATATATATATATATATATATATATATATATTCAGCCCAAAACGAATACAGTTAAAAAACTGTAATATTAGATTAGTTGAATCTAAATTCGGTTTTGTTGCTGCTGGATCTCATAATGAAGAATCTTTCTCTCTTAGTCATTGCTTTCTTTCTAAAGGTGCAAGCAATTTGGATAAACTCTACATCCCTTTTGAGAAACGGAAAATATTTCAGAAGAGAAACCTGTAATTATTGATGAGCTTAAATTTTGAGAAAATCATTTCAAAAGAACACACGTTTGATATTCTGTATCCCTACCATTCAAACAAAATATACAAAAAAATATAAATCTTGGGGATTCTAGGACTATTGCGTCCAAACGCCTCGGTCAACTTTGGAGACGATTAAACTGTGATCCCAAATTAAATGTTCTTTATACTCATTTTATTGAAGAGTATGTTGCGTTAAGTCACATGGAAGAAAGCTTAAATATAGACGAAATTACATCTGATGTGGATTCTTTCTCCCGCATCATGATGTACTTGGATCTGGAAATCATGCTAGTCCTTTAAGAGTAGTGTTCAACGGATTTAAAAAAAAACTGATCTTAATATTTCGTTGAATGATGTTCTCAGTAAGGGTTGTGTTATACAAGAGGATTTGTTTTCCATTATGTTTCGTGCTCGAAAACATGCTTATTTCTTCAGCTGTGAAATCCGTCGTATGTTTAGAGAGAATGAAATAAATTCCGAAGAAAGACATTTTCAAATGATCCTCTGGAAACGGGATCCCAATGAACCTATCCAAATTTATAAATTAAAAACAGTTACTTTCGGTACAACACTTGCATGTTATCTATCTACGCGAGTATTAAAACAACTTGCAATTCATGAAGAAAATAACTTTCCCATTGCAGTTAATATCGTTCAACAAGACGTGTATTTAAATGATATTTTAACTGGATGTTTCAATTTGAAAGAACTTAAAATGTTTCAATCAAAATTTCTGCAGCTTTTTGCAAGTGCTGGAATGTCTCTGCACAAATGATGTTTCTCACATTCAAACAGTGATTTGCCTGATCTTCAATTTGATCAATTGTCTGAATAAGGCACTGTGAAAACTCTAGGTGTTTTGTGTAATAGTTCTTCTGATACCTTTTGTTTTAAAGTTCATATCGCGAACAATTTGGTGTCCTCTCTCAGATTACCCGCCTTTTCAACGCACTTGGTCTTTTAGGACCTGTCATCAGTAAAGCCAAATTCTTTATGTAAGGTTAATAGCTTTTGAAAATAGATTGGTGGGTAAATAATAATTGGTGGGTAAAAAAATAGTAAAACTACCTGCCAATGAATGGTTTACATTCGTGCAATCCTTACCTGCCTTGCAAAAGTTTAAAATTCCAAGATTTGATCTTTTTGAAGATCCTGGAGAAATCTTACTCCACCGGATTTGCCAATTTGTTGCAGTTTCTTACATATCAGTGCACACTATCAAAGGCGATAAATATAGTGAAATTTTGTGTAGCAATTCAAAAATGGCACCACTTAAAACCCTAACACTTCTTCAGTTGAAGGGTTCTGCCTATCTTCTGCTTTCCAGACTTTTGAACAAGGTTTTGAATGCTCTAAAAATGGACATTTCCCAAGTTAATTTGTATTCTGATTCCACAATTGCATTAAGTCGGATTAAAACCTCACCTTCTTAAAAACTTTGTGACTAACAGAGTTTCAAAAATTCAAAATCTAACTGAAAATTTTTTGTGATATCATATATCTTCCGAAAACAGCCCAGCGGACCTCCTGTCTAGAGGCTTGAATTCTACAGATCTGGGAAACTGTCATTTATGGTGGAAGGGTCCCAACCATTTTCAGACTGACGATGTTGAACATTCTCAGAACAATTTCACTGAAATCCAAAAAGAACTAAAAACTTTATTTCTAAAATTTTGCTTCTTTCAAATCAACTCGACTTTCTCAACATGATTGTTTCTGTAACCAATAACTTTAGTAAATTAATTAAAGTTATAAGTTTTAATTTCAGGTTTTTCAAGAATGCCAGGTTATGAGGTGAACGAGTCATTGGTCCTCTTTCACTTAAAGAACCCGAAAAGGCCGAGCTCTGGCTACTACAGTCTGTACAAAAAGCAGAATTTTTTGAGGATATTAAAACTCTAAAAAAAAAAGGCTGAGCCTGTTTCTCGAGACAGTAAGTTAGCTTTATTAAATTGTTTTATGGAATACAATAATATTATTCGTATTGCAGGAAAATTGCAAAATTCATCTTTGTCATTCAATGAAAAATCTCCTATTGTGCTACCTGGTAAGCATACAGAAAATTTAATGGTCATAAAATATTTTCATGATAAATCCCTGCACTGATAACTTGTATCATATTCGTTGTAAATATTGACCACTTAATGGCAGAAATCTAACACGTAAAGTTGTTCATAATATTATTACATGCTTTAAATACAAGCCTATAGCATTAAATCAAATTATGGGTAATTTGCCCAATAAAAAGTTACTCCCACTTTTCCCTTTAACAACTGGGGTGTGGATTTCTGTTGATCTTTTAAGGTCAAATTTAAAAATCAGCGTATAAGGGAGTTTTCAATAAAATATACGTTTGTATGCATGGCTACCAAAGCAATCAATTTAGACCTTGTGACCTACCTTACTTCGAAGGCTTTTATTGCTCGTTTAAAAAGGTTTTACGGGAGACGAGGGAAAAGTTCTAAAATGTTTTCAAATAATTGAAAAACTTTTATGCAAATATTGAATTAAAAAAGCTTCATGAATTAATTAAATCTCCTGATGAAACGTTAATTAATTATTTTAATGACGAACACATTGAATGGCGTTTTATACCTCCTAGGTATAAAACGCCATTCAATGTGTTCTAATTTTGGTAGATTATGAGAGTCGGGAGTGAAATCCTTCAAATTTCATTTAAAGAGAGTAGCTGGAAATTCAAATTTAATTCTCGAAGAATTTATCGCGTTATTTGCTGAAACGGAAGCTGTTTTAAATTCACGATCTCTAATTGGATAATTTTGAGACTTTGTCCCCTGGCCACTTTCTTATTGGTAGACCTATTACTGCCATTCTCGAGCTACAACTCATAAATGTTAAAGAAAATTCATTGTCAAGATGGCAAAGAGTTAATTGGTTATCCCAACAGATTTAGAAAAAAAAAATTATCTAAACAGTTTGTAAGAGAGAAGCAAATGGAAAGTTGCGAAAGATAACTTTGATATAGGTATTCTAGTATTAATAAAAAATGATTCTCTTTCAGGTACGAAATAACTCATGGCAATAATTGTAGAAGTTTTAAAAGGTAAAGATAGTAAAATAAGAGTTTAAGTGCTCTTTTTCTGCTTTATTACTAAAATAAAGTGAACTGTAAACTATTTCTACAGTCTATTTTTTCTCTTAATTGAACCATCGACGATATATTTGAAATACTGGCATACCGCCTTTTGGATTGAAGAAAAAATAGCAATTAGCTAACTATCTATAATTAATGGTTCCAGTAACGGACACTGACACTCACTAATTCCATACACAGTTATATTTTAAAATATTTAATAAACATCTATAAATTTGGCCTATTAAATCGACCCGAAACGAATTACATCTTTCTTGTACAAGAGCAAACAAAGAAGTGCCAGATAGCTTATTAAAAGTAATATCGTTATGATGGAGAGCAGCTCCCTCGAGCATTGAGGCAAGATGGTTACATTGGTTGCGGTATTTCCCACATGGACTAACTTACAATCCCCTCTAGATACAAATTCACAAACATCACTAACTAAAATTTATTTTTGCATATTTTGCAAGTCCGTGATGGTGGGGTATTCTTCTAAACTATAATTCGAGCTAGCCTTCTCTATGGTGAAATTAAATTTCATAAATTAAATACATATTTTTATAGAAGCTATAAAAGTAAATAAAAAACTCTGGTATTAAATTCGTCGAAAGTCGTGGAAATTGGTATGGAGCTGAAAATTTCGTCTAGAAAAGGAGTAATTCACTGCTACACATATTGAGTAGAAGAATGAAGAAAAGTGTATAAAGTTCAGATTAAAGATAAAGACGAGATTTGACGAGCCGTGTTAAAAAGCACATTGAAAATAAAAGTCAAATAAATGAATAAATGTCAATGTTAAAAGTCATAAAATGGAGTTCAGTTTTGAATATGGAAGTTAATAGTATCTCTTGACGCAGTGGAATTACGTCCTTAACGGGAAAACATTGACATCTGCCAAGTAATCAAACCGGTTGTAATGAGCTGGTGTCATTATGTATATTAAGAAACAGAATTGCTCAATTAATATCAGTTCCAAAACTATTTACGTAATTTGTTTGGTCTTGAATAAATGATATCAGAATAATTTAATAATATGGAGCGTTCTCCAAGTCATGTCAATTAACCAAATATAATAATTGAAAATTCTACTTATCTTAACTATAGAAAATAGTAGGTTTGGATAAACCTAAATAGACTCTAATTCTATTTTTGTTCTAAGTAGATAAGCTCTTTTATTAATTAAAGATATGGGTGCATTACAAATAATACATATCATTATTTTGTTTACAGAAATAAAAGTTTAACGATATTTTCACAGATTTGCTTTTTATCTTCTTAAAATACATACAGGAAAACATATTGTATTGAAGAAAATGAAAAGTTCTTTCAATGTATAAAGAATATATTACGATAAAAGATTTTTCTTAATGTGTTTAAATAAAATGCCATTTTCAGATGTTGCAGATTTCTACAATGAGCATAATATATAAATGTGGAAAGTGATATGTTGTGGAAGATGATTGGTAAAAATCACCCGTCATTTTCGTGAAGGTTATTATATCTGTCAGCGCGCCTTTTTTCATTTCAAAAGCTTTGTGTATAATGAATTCGGTGACAGCTTTTCAAAACACGCTATGCTAAGTTTTTTTGTTTAAGTATGCTTATTTGTTAAGTTATAGTATGCTTATCTATAGTATTTGTTAAGTAAGTATGCTAAGTTTTTCTAAGTTTTTTAAGACACGCTAAGTTTTTTCTATTGATTGGCTGTAGGTTCGTGGTGGTTTAGACAGGAAAGGAAATAATATCTGCTGTGATGAGACCTGATGAAGGCATAGTCTCTGGATTTTAGTCTCTGGAGTTCCAACTTTTTGATATCAAATTTTCAGCTTCACCTCAAAGTTAATGAGCCGCAAAATGTTGTTGGGCCTCTCTCAAAAGACGCAGCTGCGTTTTAGCCCCTCGCCCTTTCTAGGAATGTGAGAAATACCATAAGCGAACCCGGTAGCTTACGTGTGGCAGCAGCACAATTATTTTTCTCAAAATGAAATTTTTTCGTATTCTAGATGCTCCAAAGCGATTGAAATTTGGAAAACTGCGTTATTTTGAAATTATAATTTTCATTCCACAATAAAAAGAATCAGACCTGATTTTTAGATTATTTTTGATATTTTATTAAAAAAATTTACAACCGAAAAGTATTTGGAGAATTTTTTGGGAAAGCAATTGCACAACGAAGTTAAATTTCCCATCTCCTCAACTGATCACTCAATTCATAGTCTATGTGTCAAATTTTTTATTTTATATTTTAATTTGAGCAGAAACGAAAGTATGGTGAAAACTTTAAGCAACTCAAAAAGTTGTGAACATTTTTCCAAAATATTTTTTTACCTGTATATGATATAATTCAATGTTCAACAATTTCATGATGATCAAGCAAATATTTTAACAATTTGTGTCTCCATTTCGTGAACGTGTTTTATTTACTGCTACGGTAGTAATTAGATATGTTAATTGTAAATTTGTATGCTTCTGTTATTTACGTTCTTTGAAAATTATTAATAGTTTTTTTATTTGCACCAACATTTTTTTTTTTTTTTTTTTTTTGCATTCATTTTATTTGTCAAAACATTTGCTAATTAATTGTAAAATAATATTAATCTTATGTTGTGATGATAACTGTAGTTAAATGGAGTTAAAAATTCGATAAGCAAAATTTGACGACCAAACATATGTTTTTGAAAGGTTATATAAGACAACGTAATTTTTTTTAATTGCTTTAAATCCTTTTTATCCTTTTAAATGCCAATTGTTCTAGAATATACATACTACATGAATAAAAAACTTAGATTAATGAATCATGCAATTAACGTTCGATTCAAGAATATGTAACTAGTTAGATGTTACATTGCATTTTATTTAAAAATATTATGAACAATATACAATACTTTCTTGTGACATTATGTTCAAGAGAATAGAACTGAGGCGGCTAGCTTCAACAACGACAATAGAAGTTAGAACACCTTAATAACTAGCCTAAAAAAGAATCTCTTTTGGTCTAGCTGATAAGAGCGCTGCAAAAGCACCCGGATTAATTCTCTTCAAATACAAAAGTCGAAGCTTCGAAATGCCGCCGGCACTCTCAAGACCAACCGAGAGTCCTCCAAACATCCCAGAAATTCTACACTAGATGGCAGCACAGCCTGGGACTACTGGTTGCCTGCATTCATTTTTTTTTTTTTTTTTTTTTCAACGTTGCACTAGAAGTAACACTAGGGCTATTGGTGACGAACCTCGTAATCTTGAAATTCGGTCAAGTGACGAGGGCGACGCCTGAGCTGGCACCTCCCTCTCCAAACTTAAACCGCCCGCCAACGGGATGACTTTGAGCCTCGACAGATTTAATGTGCATCAGCCCCGGCTACCCAGCTGGTCTTTGGTAGCATTAATGCTAGAATCTGCGACCTGATGAAACCCGCCGGCCACGAATTCGTGACCATTACCACTAGGTTACCGC
This sequence comes from Nephila pilipes, assembly GCA_019974015.1. Taxonomy (NCBI): domain Eukaryota; kingdom Metazoa; phylum Arthropoda; class Arachnida; order Araneae; family Nephilidae; genus Nephila; species Nephila pilipes. The sequence continues at coordinate 911,058 of BMAW01120756.1, read as the reverse complement.
GGTTGCATACAACCCCGACGCATAAATACTTGCATCTGTGTGTCTAAGAAAACTGCATGTAAAGCACAGCTAGTGATATACCAACTACAGCACACGTGTCAAATAGACTCACCACTCAACAAGAGACAGCCGATGGTGTCAAAAGGAAACTGTCCCAAAACGAAAACTCAGTATAACTGGGAGGGGATGTATAGCAGTTGCAATAATGGCTGGAAAAACCTCCTTCTCAACAAATATCGTTCAGACGGATCCTCTTCGTATCATTATAATAATAGCAGGTTAAGTATGTTTCGGCTCTCACTTCAGCAACGCCAGAAGTTAAAACGCCTTATAATTAGCTCACAAAGGAATCCATTTTGGGCTAGTTGATAGCCATCGGCACGCAAGATCAACTGTACTCCCCTGCCATTGAGTGGAAAACTTCCCTCCAATGTAACGGGGGAAATATCACCCGCCGAAGAACCATGACAGTATTTAACACAAAGCGCCGTGGGTACTTAAATTAAGTAAAACTCTCATTATTTTTTTTGTAAGACAATCCTTAAGAATGCCATTTTTCTAAGTTACTCTTTTATAATTTTCAAACGGCGTTTAATGATATACACGTTTTCAATTAAATTTTATGAATATGCCTTTTATTTTGATTACCGTATTTTATTTTTTATTATCACAACTGATGTTTTAGTATTTATCTTATAACTTGTAATAGAAAAATAAAAATGTCTTACTACTTTTAATACAAAACATTAAAGCAAATATAATAACTTTTAAAATAAAAATTAATTTGTGTTAAAGAAATATAAATTCATTATTATTTTCCAAGTTCTTTATAAGTCATATTTTTTGGAATATTCCATCATAGTCCATAACTGATTGGTTGATCAAAACTGAGAATTAATACGAGGTAATTTATTCTCATCTGCGCATGCGTTTTAAAATAGTACACTGTTAAAAACATTAAAAGGAAAAGAAAATAGAGAAAGTGACTTATTTTGGTAACAACTGATCCCAAAAGTCAAAATATTAAGTCTTAAATAATATTGATTACATCGCAGTTTTGCTGATTTTTTTTCTTCGGGTCTAATCTAGGATTTTGCTTTTGCAACAAAATCGAACGAAGAATATATTCACAATCTATTAATTTCTTTAAAAAAATTTCCCAGAGCTAACTTTGAAAATTCATTGGGAGTCAGTGCATTTCAACTAATATGCACTGATAGTTACAGATTATTCAAAAAATAAAGAATACAAACATTAAAATTCGAATAGACACGAAAAATTCTTTTGCCACACTTAGTTTTAATAATTTCTTTTTAAAGACATTTTGGACAATTGTTAACTACCAAACTTGAATATTTTTGGCATGTGTGTATTTTTTTTTATTTGTATTGTTGTTACGTTAACTAACATTCATTTGACTATAATCGGCGCTTACTTTTAAAACCAAAGTCTTCTGAGGCTTGTTCACCTATCGTTACAAAATAAGATCCAAGCTGGAAACATTTTGATATACAATGTTTTACAGAAGAATCAAAAGGTTGAAAGCGAAAAACAAATCCCCACACCATTAACCGTAATGTAATAAAAACATGCTGGGATTTGTTTGGTTTTATTAACGCAGCAGTAGAAGCAACACGAGGGCTATTGGTGATGGACCTCGTAATTTTGAATCTCGATCAAGTGACGAGGACGAACTGGCCTCCCTTCTGGTAACTTTCCCACCAAGCTAACGTGCATCAGCCCCGGCTACACGGTGGGTCTAAAGAAGCATGAGGGCTCGAACCCACGACTCAACGAAAACCGTCGACCACGACCATGACCACTAGGCTACCGTGGCCATAAAAGAAAAAAAAAACATGTTAAAACAATCAAAAGCAATTGAATAAAATCTAGTACTCAAAAGTTTAAAATAACACACAAACATTTGTGTGTGTGTATAAATCTCACCTGTAGAGTTACCATAGTATGGAGTATACAAAAAACTCGGAGAATGTGAAATAATTTCTCGAAACTATGACCATACCCATGAAATGGTTGAGATAGAGTTAGTTTAAATAATTTTGCATAAAAAGCAGACTTGTTAATGAATCTTAGTTTTAAATTATATCATTTTAGTTGGACAATGACATCAAAAACATACAAAATTTACTTATTTCGTTTTATGTATCAAATGTCGATGTTTTTCTCTCTAAAGAGAAAACATCCATGAGGACAGTGCAGCGAATTGTGTCAATGAGATATGGATGTAGAAGTACGACTCGAGAGCCTTTACTAATAACACGAAATCAATTGCAGTGCCTCTGATGGGCTCGTGAAAATATCGATTGGACCCTAGAGGATTAGATGAGTCACGATACCAATTAATAGAGCTGATAGTAGGGTTCGAACGTTGGGCAGACGATGGATCCGTCAACAAGGCGCTTTGTAAGCTGGTGGTGGCTTCATAATTGTGTGGGGTGCTTTTACGTGGCATGGACTGGATCCTCTAAGCAAACTGAACCAATCATTGACTGGAAACGGTTATGTTCAGATACTTTCAGCCATTCACGGATTTCATGAGCCCAAAAAATGTCGGAATTTCCAGAATGGCAGTGCACCATGCTACTGGGCTAAAATCAAATGGAATTGATATGAGGAGCATTCGGGATATTTCCAGCTAAAGATTTAGCCACCTAGATAGCTATACATGAATACTATCGATCGAACATACATGAGACGTGATCGAAAGGTTAGTTCGCGCACGAAATTCCGCTCCTGAAATACTTTCACAATTATGGACGTACACGGAGAAAAAAGAAATACTCAAAAATGAATACCTAGACGTACTCATTTTGAAATGAGTATGTTTGTATCAGATTTGAGCGTATACCTTTATCGAATGTGAACATTACAAGTATTCAAAACCAAAAAAAAATGGGAAATCAGCATTCTCAAAAAATTATTACAGATATAAGGACTATAAAAGTTCCTTTTATATACTGACTACGTATTTTACAAAGTGGGTTTCAAAAACAAATATGGTTTGCTTTAATATTTCGAACTATATTTCGTATTTACCACGCTACACGCGGTAGAATACAGGAATATTAAAATGAGTAAGTACGCATACTCATTTTCGCGTCTGTGTTTGTTTACATTTTTTTTCCCAGTGACTCACTCACCACTACAGAAAGATTCTTTTATTTAAGATATAAAAATGTTGTTGAAATATTATTGATCATGATTTCTGATTTGAAAATGATTTTCTGTGAGTAGTTATTTGTGTTTTGCAGGTGTTTTTTTGTCTGTATTCATATTGCAACGTAATCGTAGCTTAGTGACTTCTTACTTTAATTTGCATTAAAATTATTTTCATGCATCTAAATATTTGTGTATGAAGCTTATATTTTATAGAATAACATTACAGTATTCAAAAAGCAGTGTTATTAAAATTTTGAGCCATTTTGCTACATTTTTTTTTAGGTAAAATCCATTCCAGGTAAAATCGAACTTTGATGGATCCCCTTGGCGATTTTTTTGAGATGGCGCCAAAGCGGGTGTTTCAAACTCGGAGCTTCCGAAAGAGAGAGATTGGCTCTTGCGCCATAAAACCTCACAGTCACTCACTCACCGAAAGAGAGAAAAAAAGATGGCTTCGTGCCTGGAAGGCAAATGAAGTACCAGAATGACACCAAGGCGGGTATTTCAAATGAGAAGCGAGAGAAGATGGCGTCGAATCCCCTTTTACAGATTTTATAGGGTTACCATAAACAAACCTGCATGGTAACCACATTAGCGATTTATCGCCAAAAGAAAGTTAAAGTTCGCCAGGCCCCCTCCAACTTCGATTCAACCGAATTTTGAATCGGAAGTTTTGTAACAAAAACTTCATAAAGTGTAAAATAATATATAAGATGAAGAAAATGATACTTGAAAATAAAAGAGCGCTTATTTATTTCCCTGAAAATTTTAATTGATATATATTTTTCTGTTTAAAATTCATTTTCGATACAACAACACAGTATCGGAAAATAAATTCAAAACATACTCACTGGATTGTTTGATTCTCATATTTGATGCAGTAACAGATTCACAAATAAATACATGACACTCATTTTTCTATTCTACACTCATAATTGATCCAAAATTATATTCAAAAATGAGTATGTGAAGTTTCCATTTTGAGTACGTACAAAAATGAGTATGTGCGAGACTCAAATATGAGTATGTTGGGATAGGAACTATTTTGAGTATGTGACGTATTCAAAAGTGAGTACGTGAAGTTGCCATTCTGAGTATGTGCTTGTTACTAAAAATGAGTATGTGCGAATCTCAAATTTGAATACGTTGGGATCGGAGCCATTTTGAGTATGTGAAGTATTCAAAAGTGAGCACTTTCTACTCGATTTTGCATACCCGTTTTTCGCAGTGTACGTCTGAATTTTTCTTCAAGGGACTTCCGATTACTGTAGAGTTAATCCACGTCGAGTTGCTGCAATTCCCCTGGCAAAAAGAGGTCCAACGATATTAGGTAGTATCCCATAACTTTTGGCACTTCAAGGTATTATTTAATGCACACATTACTCATTTCCATTTGAATCAACAATTTTTCTTTACATACGGTATGTTTTCTTTTTCGTCTCTAATACTTAAATATATGAAATTAAAAATAATTTTTGATGAAAGTAATTATGAAATTTGAAAATAATTAGTATATTAACGAAATGTTAAGGATTCGTTATTGTAAGTAGATATACATCTCATATTCACACTCTCTCTAATATTGAAGCATTTCATTGTATAAAAATGTCCTTTTTAATCTTATTTTCTTATATTAAAAGAAGACAGCCTTATTATTATTTTTTTCTTTTCTTTATCCTTCACTTGGTATCTGAAAATAAATTTGATTGATAAGTCATGGAAAAATTTTACCGAGCATATTTCGCAACTTATTCACCACAATCAAATTAAAAATTAGTACCATAATCGAAGGCTGTCACAGTTACTTTGCTTAGAAATATTGAAAGGAACGAAAAACAACCAAACGTATTTTATTTTCGAGAAATAAACGATTATTTATTCATCTGCCGGATTGTGCGAGATATGAATGGAAGTGCAACGGTGACTCATTGCGACAGCTCAGTGTCACGTTTGGTTGAAGAAGTTGTCAAGTTGATCTGTTTTTGTTGCACTTTTTACGTAATTCGTATTAGTAGAACTCGTCTTATGTTAGTTTTAAATCTTTTCAGTTAAAAATAATTGGTGTGTCAATACAAACTTTTTCTACACCAATAAAATAAACAGAAAGGATGGGATATTATCTTTGAAGAGAAAAGTTTTCTGTAAATAAGACAACAGAAATTTTTGCTGTAAATATTCTGTACAAATAAATCCTATCTGTGAGGGATGATGTATTACTATAAACTCTCGTATAACGCATTTGCAATGTGAATTCGTATAAAGCAACTTAAAAGGTTATCATTCAATGTTATAAAAAAAATCCCTTGTGATCACATTCATTAAATAAATATACAGCATACTGTTTTGGAAGCGCACTATGCATAGATATATTTACAGTTAAGTACACATTATACATAATCTTCGTAATTTGACTTCTGACATAGTAAAAAGAAGAGTAAGATGTCACATTACGAGAAGCACTTTATTCATTTTTTGTACGGCATAAAACTGATTAAAGTGAAAGGAAATTAAAGATATCCTAAAATTCATTCCATATATGTAATCTCTGGAAATATTGCTGATGCATTTACGCATATTAAAGTCACATTAGAGCCTCTTAAAGTTTTTTGATATACCAGTGTGGAATAAAAAAAACACCCAAGAAGAAAAATGATTAAAGAAATGTACTAATTGTTAATTTTACTAAATGTTAACATCTCATTAATAGAAAATTCAAAATCTTCAATATTGATTTATTGGAATTTAAATTAAATTTGGTTATATTAATGTTGGATTACCCTTTTTTGGCAAACCACTTTTGTGACAATTGTGTAACTATCAGTTCTAAGAGAAAACTAGAGATCATGCCATTAATACTTTGTGTTTGAATGGATATAAGAGCAGTGGCCGTGATAGCCTAATGATATGGTTTCTAGCTCCTGGCCGGCGGTGTTATCACCGAGTCGTGGGTTCGAGTCCAGATACCACTAAAGACCAACCATATAGCGAGTCTAATGCACATGGAATCTGCCAAGGCTCCAAGTCCTCCTTTTGGTGTAGTGTGGAAGTTTGGTGAGAGGTCCTAGCTCAGGAGTCATCCGCGTCATTTGACGGAAGTTCGAAATTGCTAGCTCCGTCTCCAATAGCCCGCTTGTTTCTTGTAATGTGACGTTGATAAATAATCATAACATAAAAAGAAAAACAGGTTTTGTTTTCTTTCTTCAAAACAATTCTAAATGAAGAAATGTGTTTAATTCGGTTTTATTTAGTTTTAATCTAAGACCGCTTTAACTGCTGAGCATTATATAAATTAATATTTTAGTGTCTATTAATATAGGAGAATATTGCTTCCTTTTGAAAAAAAATTAGCTCTAGGCGTCTTCACTAAATTTATAATTTATTTTTAATAGCATTTCTATGTTGTTATAGTTAATCACCTCGTGTATTTAGATATTTCTACGTCAAATATTTTTTTCTTTGGTTGTAAATAGAATTCCTTTGTTTTTAAGTTCTTAAACTGATAAAAGAACCGGAAACATTTCAGTAAGAAAATCTCAAGATGAAAAATACATTTGGAAATATAAGTAATGTGTGTAATAATTTATTTTTTCATAGAATTTTTACTTTCAAATCCTTATTTTTTAGTATTATGTGTGTTCAACTTTTGTTTCCTTGAATAAGAAAATAGCATCATTATATAAGGTTGAAGTAATGTGTTCTTTTTTCACCAATTTCAATTCTCGATTATGACCCAGGCAAATAGCAAGGACTGAACATTAAATTGGGAACTGGATTTTGTTGGAGGCGCGAGTTAAAATATACTTCTTAAATCTATTATTTCTTCTAACTTCTAGAGTTATCTGGAACTAAACTTTATATATGAATATCGTTATGCATTTGATTAATTTAATAGAATACAGGACTCTAAACGCATATTAAAATAGTATTGCAACGATTGGCTATTCTCGATTTTCCATTAATTACCTTGGGGACTCTTTATTAATTAAATTATGAAAAATAAAACCTCTATCCAATCAAATGAAAATGAACTAGGGAAATTAGTTAAAGGAGTATTGAAGTGGTAGTGAAAAACAGAAATGTAAGCTATATCAAAATTTTTAGATGAAGCAAGAGTGAGAAGGAATTGAATAGTTAGTGTTATTTACATTAAACAGAGAAGTCACAGTAAACATGTTTTTCTTATCAAAATTAATGAAGATATCACTCAAAACTTACAGTTTCATGTTTTTCTATTGAAGATACATAATTATATACTCCATATTTCTCATCTGAATAATCTCCAGCTTCTGTGCTTGGTCAATCATGACATGTGCTCTTTCAGAATTCTAACCTGAACTCCTTTTAAGTTGTCTAATTTTTTGCTTTTAATCGGCACTTTTGATACACAGGCTTTGGTCAAAGAAAGTGACACAGAAGTTTGAAAGTTTTTTCATCAGCATAAAAGAGTTTTTTACGATTCCATCACTGCACTCCTCGGCTATGAAGAGGCTCTTTTGATCAGAAACATAATGAAAACTTCTATATGTAGAAGGAGCAAATGTTTCTTTTCGCTCTTTTGGAACATTTCTCCCGTACGATTCTGATGACAAAAATGTTTTTCATATAACGTGGGCCACCATTTCATAGATTCTAAGACATCTTCAATTTTCAGTTCTATGACTGTAAATGTTGAACTAGGTTTGAGTATTTTTTTTGGGACGGAGTTACGATCATGTTTTCCTACAGTTTTTTTTTTTTTTTTTACTCCAAAATCAGAATCGTCTGGTAAAAATCAATGACCGCGTACAGGAAAATGCTGATAGTTTTTTTTTTCAAATCATTCTGTAATAAGTCAAAGCCAATATAAATTTGAATAATGTATTACTTTTGCTTTGATCAGAGAAACCATCGAAAAATAAATATAAATGTTTAATGTGTGGTCCAATATTATTTTCGATACAATGTAACAATATGGAGCAAACATCATTTGTCCACTTTGTTGATAGTGCCATCAAATTACATAGAAAACGTCGATTTACCTGTTTTCAGATCTTTTTTGTCAAAACAATGAACCTACAGTTACCATAAAAAATGTTTTAGATCGGTATGTGTGGCAGTAGCAGATTTTGCTCGAAAACGAATGTTATCTTTTTCGTTGCAAAGTTCTTGAACTGATGGATGGAAGAACCACTCAAGACTTGTGTTATTTACGCAATGAACGACTATTATACTACATTGTTTGAAAGGAAGGAATATAATGACTTGTATGAATTTCATTAAAATTGTGGGTATACGTTTCAAGTTGCGTTCGCAACAAAGAAAAAAGTATGTTTGGGGGGAAAAAACTTGACTTAAGTGGTTTTTGAAATGACCGATTCATTTCTTTACACACTTATTCTTATTCGAGCACCTACTTCTCGTTTCCTGCCGCTCATTACACACTATCAAAATCAAAAACGTGACTTAGAAATATCCAATCCCTTCTAAAGTATCACATTAATTGTGACGTCTGTAAAAGATTAAGCATCTAACTCCTTTGTTGTTGCTATATGTAGAAAGACATTTTAACCCCACCATTCTTAACATAGCGAATAGAGATTGCAATAGCTTCCCTGTTATTTCTATCTTTTGTCCCACTTTCCAAAGATAGAATAAGCCAAAACACAGTTGCATGCATTACATCTATATCTGCCATTTCTTCACATAGTCCTGGGATAATTTTAAAATTGATCATTTTATACTTCAGGAGAAATATATTTTGCATTCTTAGGTATATGTGTTAAACATTCCGAAAGGGTTTTATCTATCTTTAACGGGTATTCAAAATGGATTACGTATCACCTCTTTTAGTCCCTTCTTCTATGTTATAAATAATTATTTAGAGTTATGTTACTGATGACTAAAATCTGTAAAGCTTCCACTATCGATTTGACATAGTAACGGTGTTTTTAACTTCATTTACTAATATTGTCACCAGAGTATAGATTTCTAAGCAAATTTCTCGATTCTTCCGTACCGATATGGATCGAATATGTTTCATATATGTCATGCTTGGGAAACCCACGTTCGGTATCGTAAGCATTTTTTCCGAATAAATAATTAGTTTCCTTTGTGCGATAAAGCTGAAATTTCATGCAGGCATAACAAAATGCAGCGTCTTTTAAAACAAAATACTTCAACTAAGAAAACTGTTTATAACATTCAGATAGCAAACTAAACCTATAGCTCTGTTTGGGGTAAGTAACTAAATTAACTTCCTTAATTAGTCCACCTATCTGCAAACATTTTTCAGTACCAGCACTGCCCAACCTGTCCCCTTCTAATTACGGGCTTGTCATAACCACTCGGTTGCAAATACCAAATGGTCTAAGTCATGACCTCGTAGTTGGCTTAAGTCCCAATCGCCCTCGTATTCAAGTCTTGATTCCATTAATGACACGTCAGAAATTGGGATTGATACTCGTCAAAATCTGTCGTGGTTCCAAGTCCTCACATTTGGCATGACATGAATAAAGGGTCGGGATGCCGACTCGGGTGTTGATCACGTCATTGAAATGTGGTTGAATATTACGAGGTCCATTGCTAATAGCCCTCATATGGCTTCTAATGTGAAGTTACTAAAAAAGATCAGTCTCAATCAGTAAGGATACAATTTAAGCTTATAAACTTAGTATAGAACCTTTTTTAAAACAAATGTTATTATTATAAATGTCGAATTTAAAAAGTTATCTAGCTCTTTTGTTCGACTAAATGCCGTGCAGAGCCCTGGTTGATGTAATAATACAAAACAATTGTTTAGACATACATACACAAAAGAGAAATAAGTTACCGACTTCAAATTGATTGTCTATGTTTCAAATACGCATCTTTAAAAAAGCTACATACATTCTAGATAACAATATAAAAAATTTTACACATAAGAAAAATATTTAAAGAACATAATTTTTTCACAAAATTTTTTATGCAAGGTAATGGTTGTTTTGGAAGATGATAAATAATAATCAATTTCATAAAATTTATTTTTCTAAATCACCAACAATTCTTTCGTAGTAAGCGATTCGATGTTGGGCCGAACGTTGCTCCTATAGGTATGAGTAATCCTAAAGAAACAAATAAACATTTAATAAAATAAATGGAGCATAAGTCTACTATGTCAACTTGTTATACTGATTTTAGAATGGTTCTTTAATGCGAAATTCCCTTTTAACAAAACTTTTTAAAATATAGCCAAAAATTAATCAAAAGAAATGTTGTCAAAACAGTCATAGAGGCTTTTTTACTTTAAAAATCCCTATTAATTCACATTAATGTATTAGAATAAGATAGATTAGATTCACATAAGTTAGAATAAGACGCACACAATCACTCACTCACACACACACAAACACACACAAAAAGTAGAGTATATTTAATATTATAATTTTGAAATAATTATAATATTAAATATATTCTACTTTTGGCTGAAAGAAAAATGAAATAAGCATTCTAAAATAATTCTTAGCAAAAGATAACAAAATAGATTGTCAATATTTACTTATTTTAAAAAAGATATTACTAATTATATAATGAAGAAATACAATATCAAAGATAATAATAATAAAGTAAATGATAGCATAAAATATTTTACTTTTAAGTCTTATGAATGAGTCTGTAACGCCCGTTCTTCATTGTTTAATTCTACTAATATCTTTCCTAAACACAGTCATTAATTATTAGACTCCAAAGGAGGATAATTAAAAGCAAGATAAAATAGTTTATTAACAATCACTGAAGAATAGATAAAGTCGATTTTTCTCGAATCCTACTTAATTCATCAATTTTAGATTATATTGTAATAATGATATCTGAGCTTACCAAATCACTCATTCTGATTCAAATAATTCTCCCTAACCTAGCACTTTAACTATAATTCGCTTCAATCCAAAAAGTTAATTAAGATACTTTAATCCAAATTACAAATATCTATCAGCATGTCGTTATCCTCCATGTCTCCTTCTTCTTTCTTTCAATTCCATTTCATTTAAAAATCACAATTTCTGATTCAATTCACTTAAATTCTACCTAATTACGTTTCCTTTTGGTTAGGGAAAAAAATAGTAATTTTATGCAATTCAATTTACTATAATGTCCCCGAGGTTAGAAACGCGAAAACTACGAACAGTCCAACGCCACAATTCCTTTTTAGAATTAAATTTACTGATATTTTTAAGAAACATAAGAAATTTTTCCCTATTAAAATAGTACAATTAAAAAAGCTTATAACAAAAAAATGTATAGATTTATTTAAATTATAATAACATTAAAGATATGAAATATGAAGTAAAATATAATTGCACAAAATGGATAGTTTTTATTAATAAAGATCACCAACATGTCATTACTGAAGATTTAAGCAGAGCAAAGAATAAAGTCTTGACACATACAATAAGTATGCGTACAGGTTTCTCAGGGTTATGATTTCTAATACTCTCCAACCGGATTAGTGACTTAATTTTAGATCACTTTTTATTACGAATTTTTTGAGTTTTAGATATTTTTAAAAGAACAATTATTTATAACTCTAAAATATTTTAAATATATTTTAAATGATTATTTTTCTAGGTATAAGGGTTTACTTAAAAAATTTAATTAGTAGGAAAAATAAATGTAAATATATATAATTTTTTTTTCATAAAATCAATCAATCACAGACAAATGCAGTCGTACGGTTAAAAGCACTCTGTAAAGCCTTCTCACACCATATTAGAAGGATTATTTAAGAGCATCTAAAGTGCTTCTGGTAGGTAAAAGTTTTACTACTCAATTTATGTTAAAAGTAAGTTTTTCTACACGTATAGATTATTTTAATGGATTACTTTACTTTAATTTGAATCAAATGAGTTTTTGTTTCCTTTGCATGTTTCCTCTACTTTGTTTGGTTGAATTACATTATAGAATTAGAATTTTCGCTTTTATAATATTTGGCTTTATGCCATTTTTTATAGAGTAATAGTTGATGGATAGGTCCATAATACACTAGAATAAACTAGCTATTGCATTTCAAAACTTGTATTGATATTTTCAAATTTGTTATAACGTTTTAAATTACTGGTTTATTTTTTAATTTTAATTACTTATACATGTTTAATATGTATTCTTGAATACCCTTTAATATTATATTTTAATCAATTTAAACACTTTTTTTTACATTACAATACTTTGGATGCTTTAAGTCTTAAATAACCTACTTTAAACTTTAAATGTTTTTTTTTTTTTTTTGTTTTACTATATATTTATTTTAATTTTGCAATAACTGCAAATTTTACTACTTTTAATATTAATTCATTTTATTTTGTTTTTTTAACATTTTAGCTATAATTTGTAATGTATTGTGAATTTATATACATGTTTATGTGTACAAGTTAATCTAGTTAATATTAATGATTACATATTTACACCAGATGGAGAGAATGAAAAAATATATACTGAATTTTACCAGGAAGGGCATTTTGAACACTAGAAAAGCAATAAACTGAAGACTAAATTTCACATAATATTCGAGTTGAATTCAATTTTCCACAACATTCTTTCACTTTATAACTAAAGCTGAAAAACCGCTTGTGTGTGTAAATGAAGTCTTCAAACGTTGAAATCTCTCTTCACTTCACCAGGTGGAAAACAAACCCATCTGAATTTGCAGAAGAAACACATGACTGCTATTTTTTTTCCAGTTGACTGACTTAATAACTATGCATTTTACAAGAATCCTGTCTGATAACTTCACAGATGCTATCAAATTTCGAGTTTCTATTGAGAATTCGTCCTCCAAAAACGGATATGATCGTATAAAAATAAGCAGCTGGTAAAAATACATCTACTTCCCAAATTCCCAAATATGTTTTTGATGATCTTCGTTCTGATCGTAAACGTCGAATGTTAACTCCCAACCGTTGGCATTTTTATTCAAGTTCACCCTTAGCACCACTTTCATTTTATGTAGGAAATATCCGAGGAATTTGTTTTTACAATTATATATATATATAAATGCGTGTGTGTTTGTATATATATATATACAGGGGTTGGACAAAAATATGGAAACAACTTTTAAAAAACATGTTTCTTTGCTTAATATGGTGTAGGAAACCCGTTGGCATCCAAAACAGCTTGCAGTCTTCTCGGAATGGATAAATACAGTTCCTGTATGTGTGCCAAGGGAATATTATACCATTCTTCCTGCAAAACGGTGGCAAGTTCAGATAACGATGTTGGCGGTGGATAACGAGAACGCACTTTCCGTTCCAATGTAGACCACAAAGGTTCGATAATATTCAGGTCTGGTGACTGTGGTGGCCAGGGGAGATGGGACAAATCCTCCTCGTGCTCAGAAAACCAGTCCTGGACAATGTGAGCTGTGTGAACAGGGGCTTTGTCGTCTTGGAAGACACCATCACCATCGGGGAACAAAGTTTGTACCATGGGATGAACTTGATCTGCCAAAATGTTCACATAAGTCTTGGCAGTCATGTGCCCTGACACAGTTATCATGGGGCCAGCAGAGAACCACGATATGGCTGCCCAAATCATAACAGAACCCCCGCCATGTTTCACTCTTGGCAACAAGCAGTCTGTATTATAGGCTTGAGATGGCGTTCTCCAGACGTAAACTCGGCCAGAAGTGGGAAACAATGTGAAAGAAGACTCGTCAGACCATATTACACGCTTCCACTGTCCTATAGTCCAGGCTTTATGACTTAAACACCACCTTTTCCTGTTACGGGCATTAGCATCACTGATGAGTGGCTTCTCAATTGCAGCACGGCCAGAAATTCCCTGTTTATGAAGCTCCCTTCTAATTGTTTTGGTACTCACAGGGTTCTGTAACACAACATTCATTTCAGCAGTAACTTTTGCAGCTATGGTCTTCTTATTTTTCGTCACAATTGCCCTTAATGATCGTCTGTCACGATCACTCAGCACACACTTTCGTCCGCGCTGTGATTTAGCAGATGACGTTTTTCCGCTTTTCAAATATGCGGAATAAATCTTCGAAACAGTACCTCTTGAAACACTAAACACCTCGGCTACCTTGCTTACGGAAGCACCTACCATACGTGCTCCAACAATTTGCCCACGTTCGAAGTCTGTTAACTCTGACATAATGCAATGACAACCTCACATAACAGTACTCCGACAACAACTGAACTGTTTAGCACATTTACGAAGTTGTATAGGTGGCGTTAGTAGTCAAAAACGCCAGCGCCACCTACATATTTCATTAAAATCAATCTTTCTTTTCAAACATGCATTTTACAAGGTGTTTCCATATTTTTGTCCACCCCCTGTATATGTGTGTGTGTGTGTGTGCGTGCGTATATGTATATGTGTATGTAATGATTTAACTTAATTCCTATTAGTTTCTCTTAATAAGAATTTAATTTCCTAATTTTTCCTATTCTCTCCTTTAAAAGATAGTGTTTATTCTTATTTTCTGATACGACTTTTTTTTAACTTTAATTTATGCAATCACGCGCTCTTAAAATCTGCGAAGTTAGCTTTTTCCCACCCTCCAGACTTGTAGGGATGATTCCTACCAGACTTTAGGTCTACGCTTAGATTTCCTTGAAATCTCTCCATCCATACCACATGGTCTCTGAATTTTAAAGAAAAGTTACCCTGATATATAACGAAAAACACAGCGAAAACTCTCTCTCTCTTGCTCATACACTCCTCTCTGATGATCATCTGAGATTTTTATGCTGTTTTCGCTTCGGCTTCGATGGCCGAAGTTCGACTAAAATCTGACAGAATAAATAAAAGCTTATTTCGGCCATGTATTGAATGTTTAATTAATGTTGAACTAACATTTTATATCATTCGTGATATATATATATATATATATATTAAATTTTAAGCTGATTATATATATATAACATAATTAAAATTGTCTTCTTCTGATGTCAAGGAAACGTATCAAAACTTGGAACATATTTCCAGAGAGAAAATTGTTTCAATACTCGTGAAAATTTATGACATTGTAACATGTACAGCCTTTTGTGATGCAATACTATTAAAATTTACAAGCGTTCTAAAAACGCATCATTTTTCATTGAAAATGTAAAGTTCGAAGTCCATTTAATATTATTGTATAAGGATAAGAAATATTGTGCACATTTTGCTCCAAATAATAGGGATTAATTCAAAAATAAATTATTGATACTGAATATGTAAAATATGCTGCTCTCTAGACGATAGCGAAATCAGAATATTAAATTAATGTTAGGACGCTTTGTTATTGAAAAAGGAGTTCCAATTTCGAGGTCTATTCTTCAACATAACGTGAAGACAGGCCTTTTAGAAAAAGTCAAATAAATTTATTGATATTTCGCTATACTTTCAAAGATAAAGCATAGATTAATATTTAATTTTTGAAATGATTTATCAATTTTTTCATATTATTCTATATTCGACAAATAATGAACTTTATACAATAACATATATATGTAACGTTCACCAGTATGTCCTTTATTAAGATATTTTGTATAAGCCATAACCCCATCTCTAAGATGATTTTTTCTGTTTCTTTTAATATAGTATTTTCCTCTATTAATGTAAGTAATTGGCCCCGTAGAAACAGTGCATAAAGTATATGATACCCTAGCTTCGCTACTATCACGTATTTGAACCATAATAAAGTTCTCATAGGAAAGAATAAGTACAGAAAATCAAACTATTTATTAGATGCTTAAAATGAACCAAAGCTCGATTATTGCGAATGGGGAACAGAACCCTTCAAGTGTCCTCGATTGAAAGGTATCTAAAAGTTTTACTTACCAGCCTAATATTAAAGATGGGCCCTAGTCAGGAACTCACATATAATTTCCTGCATTAAACATCGAGTTCTAAATTACTCTTTCTTCTTATCGAGTGCTAAATTACACGTCAAAGTTTCCGTTCTCTGTGTACCACTACCACTTCAAACTCTACTATTTCATATTCCACCAACCATTTATCTTCATATTTTGTTTTCCTAAACTTCAATTTACACATAGAGGGAAGCTAATTTACACAAGTAGAGGCTCTCGAATCAAACAACGTCATAGAAATGCTCATAAGGTCAGTTGAAGGGAAATGCGCTTGTTATCACTTTCCAAACGAACTTTTTAAACAATGATCCATTATACATTCTCAAAATTGAGATAAAAAAGATTCATTTTTAAGTTTTTGAAAAGTTAGCTGGCACCAAATAACATACTTTTTATTTGACTATTT
This sequence comes from Nephila pilipes, assembly GCA_019974015.1. Taxonomy (NCBI): domain Eukaryota; kingdom Metazoa; phylum Arthropoda; class Arachnida; order Araneae; family Nephilidae; genus Nephila; species Nephila pilipes. Next base: position 894,651 of record BMAW01120756.1, on the reverse strand, counting down.
AGTTCCATTGTTTAGTATTATTTATTAAAAACCACTCTCTTTTGTTGTACTTCGTTCAGTTACGTATTGCTGATGATTGTGCTAGAAAATCAATTGTTAAATTAAATAATAAAGTAAGAAACGATAAAATTTTAAAGTAGATATATAATATTTTGCTCGGATATTAAAAAAGCAGCAATAAAATATTAATTTCATATATCTTAGCAATGTAAAATACTTTAAGAAAACTAAATGTAACTATTATAATTATAATGAATTTAACGGCAATCTTTTGAACCTAACACCAAGTAATTCCTTGTTTTATGCCCATGCATTTTTTGTTGACAACGTTTTCTCAAAATAACATGTTATCACATGTTAAAAGGAAAGGGAGGAGACCGTTCATCTCGAAATTTAGTATGTAAATTTATTTTATCAGCAGCCAGCAAATGGTTAAGTTTCGCAGTCAAGAACGTTAATCACGGCTTTCATTTCTGCCACGAACTCACTCTTAGAAACAATACAAATAAAAGATATTAGAATTTTCTCATCGCGATCTTTGCACTTACTATAAAACTACTAGTAATGTGCTACATACATTTTGGACATCATATCCAGAGTCTTCAAACTTTCTTTCAATTCGACGTAAACAAATTTTAATTCTTTTCAATTTCCTTTACTACTGCATTAATTCCATTGTCTCTTAATGACGATCGAAAGTTTATTTTAATCAGCAAATACACATCTCTTAACTGTGACGATCTAAAATTTTTTTTGTAATATATATATATATTTTGTGTGTGTGCGTGTGTGCATGTATGTATGTATATGTATGCATGTGCGCGACGTCAGAAGCAAACCCTCAGGATCTATCTATACCACGTGATCAGATACCTACCTATAAATTCGAGGCGAGGTAAAATTACTCTCTTCTGTAATAGAGAGACGAAGCTATTCAATTACATTATCCATTTAATAATGTATTTGTTTCATCACTCTCTGATCAAAATGAATAAACAACCTTAAGTGAAAAGGTATTCTCATTACAATTCTGAGTAATATATAATATATATATATATATATATATATATATAGAGAGAGAGAGGGAGGATTTGAACATCCCGAATCTCCACTGGTTTGCTCTTGTACAAAGGGCTGGTTGTCTAGGAGTGGGGTTATTTCATTTCCGGATTCTTGGATGACTTAGATTTATTTACTAATCCAATGATGAGGCTCGAAACTGAATCATTATTTTTATTCGTGATTAGATGAAGTAAGACTATTTACAATATTACTATGTACAGGCTATTTTGATTTAGAGAGCTAGTTCATCGGAGAAAGATAGATGGCACCCCAAATTTATAGCATATTGGCGATGGACGCTGACGTTCGGAATTTGCTGCATCGGGAGAAGAGAAGAAGCGGAAAATAGAGAAACGATGGTCGAGAGCTAAGCTCTTCTCAGTTTTGTTCAGGAATAGGGGCGCAGCGTGAGCTATCATATAACATTGATTCGAAGAACCATCCATCGAGCAACTGAGGAACTAGTTTTACAATATCATTGGAGTTAATAAATTGATAATTAGCTGGAAATTCACACGTGTGTGTGAACACTATATAATACTTATTTCATGCTGTGTGTGTGTGTGTGTGTGTGTGTGTGTGTGTGTGTGTGTGTG
>BMAW01120756.1:825730-879591 GCA_019974015.1 Nephila pilipes | reverse complement strand
TGTGTGTGTGTGTGTGTGTACAGTAGTACCTCCCAATAAGAGATATCCACCGGACCAAAAATGTTCCTTCTTCATACTAAGAAATGTAATTTAATTGAAAATTCAAGTTGCATCAAACTTTAAAAAATTATATATAATAAAGGAAGATGAACGCAGGAGTTATTATGAATTTGAAAGCAACAGAAAATAAAAACTTTTGATTAAAAACTTTTAATCATTGCAAAAATCAATGTAAGGATCAATAGAGTTTTGTACTTACAGAAATTTAGTGAAAATAATTCGTTACGCAGGTTTGTTTGAAAGTCTGAGTCTTGCAAGTGTTTTTTTCCATGTGTGAGTTAAAGTCAATCTCACCAACAATAATCATGAATTTTTTAACTGGCAAGTGCATTTCAAGGCATCCGTGTAAATTTTGTTTGTCAACTTTTAATCCACCTCTTTTTTGTCTTCCTCAATGCTTTTTCCAATATATTTTTGTAAAGCTATCATCATCAACAACAGTGGGAATTAAACATTTTATGTTGACATTGGCGTCTTCAGTACAGAACTTTTCATTACTTTATAAACATTCTTGCATTTGAGCACTGCCACTGATTTCGCAAGTCCAACCAAATAATTTCCATCAGTAGTATTTTCAATGAGGGTTCTCGAAACTGGAATGTCAAAGCCTGCTTTCTTAATAGGCCTGTTTCCCTTTAGTCGTTGTCTTGGATTGCCTTACCACTTCTACTTGCTTGCAGTGTTTTTGTTTCCTTCCCCCTACTAAGAACTATAGCAAGAATAACAGGAGTTTGAATTCTATTAATGGGAAATCATTCTGAATGCCCTACATCTGGCTTTTTCTTAATGTATTGTTCCCCTTTTCCTTACTGAAAAACAATTTTCAAAAGAGAGGGATTAACTTTTCACTTTATAGTTCCCTTGTCACAAAACCATCTTTCACTGAACACTTAAATTGCCTTTGAAATCTCAAAAGATTAATAACAAAGAGTATTTCTATATTTATTTCAAATTCTAAAAATTGCTTAGTCTTATTAGATCTAATATTGATTAAGTTATTCGATCGAATTTTGAATTAGCCTTTTAAGTAAGTTTCTCTATTTTTCTTTATATTATCATATCGTTTTTTAATATTTATTAATATCATGGCAAGATACCAATGAAAAGTTTTTTAAATATTTGATAATATTTAAAAAAAAAGTAAATAGTTGAGGATATATTAAATATTTTAAAAATTTTATGTAAAATTTCGTAAAAAAATGATTAAGCTAATCATGAAAACCATTCCTTAAAAAAATTCTTTATAAAAAATATCTTTGCCTGCACATTAAAATTAATTAATATTTAAAAAATGCATTGACTAATAATAAAATTATAATCTAAATGCAAGCATCACTACCACCATAAAAAAATACGCTGTGAAAACATGCTGATGAACTAACAGTATAATGGAAAACTATATTTATTTCACGGTATATATATATATATATATATATATAGTCCCTTACTCAAAACTCATAATCCATCATATGTTTCATTATAAGCGCATTTAAGTTTTTTTTTTTGCAAAATTATCGTATAAATGTTTCAGTTACCCTTTTGATGTATTTTTGCCATTTATTTTCAGAATTGCATCTATGAAATATTCACAAATCCTAAGATATGCAGTTTGGGAGCTACCATTTTAGATAATTGAAAGACTTTGAAAGAGCTCGAACAGTTGGAACATGCAATGCAAACTGATCAAATTAAGTGAAAGTCATCCCCTGGGGTGTATGGACAAAGCTGTGTAAAGGTACTGACAGCAATAGTTTCTGCTTGGTACGTACTGGTGAAATGAAGGCACTGGGATTAATTGATTGATTCTTTATTAACGTCGCACTAGAAGCAACACGAGGGCTGTTGGTGACGGACATCGTAATTTTGAACCTAGGTCAAGTGACGGGGACGACACCTGAGCTGACACCTCCATCTCCTAACTACCACACCCCGCCAAGCCAAAGGAAAGTCTGGAACCTCGTCAGATTTAATGTTCATCAGCCCCAGTTACACAGCGGGAAAAGGCATTGGGAAGCCAAAGCGCACAAATGCTCTTTCTGGTTTTAAACGGTTTTAATCGCAATTTTTTCAAATGTGCAATAATTTCTTAAAACACCTAAAATACCACATCCAGAATTTCAAAACTTCCAACTCCTTTAAGACATCAGTCTTCTTTTATCATTTCGCTCCTTCCTTCTCTCTAACGAGACTATCTGAAGTGATTATGTGATTACCAGACCAAAGTCACAGTGTTTAGTGAGGGATCTCTCTTCAGTCTGGAAACAGATTACTGTACGGGCGAAAGAAGTCATACTAGCACTCCCAGTTGACTATGTTTTGAAGAGGTCCCCAGACCTTATTCCTGGTGAGATGGGGTCCGAGATAATATTTCTTAAGATGGAACATCATCTCAATAGTCTTTAACAGCTTAACGACATTGCTCTGAATTGATATATCAGCAATGTATACATAGATTATAATATCTTACAACCATTTATGCTACTTTTTAAGGTACATCATTGCGGTTGATTTACCAGCATGTGACAATGCCCAGTCTCATATAGTACTCATATATCTGAATTGAACTTCCTCGACTAGTAAGATTACCAAACATTTCAACATTTGTAAGTTGGAATATTACAGGACTACCTGTTTCGAACACCTCGAAATATCAAATTTTGGAACAACATTTGAGAAATGACTTAATATATGATAAGTAGGATGAAATTTAAACTCTCATTCTCTTTACCTAGCGGCATACAAGCAGTCAGAGGAGATTTCATCAATAACTAGTTGCAACATTCAAGGCGAAATTGTTAGCTATTGATACGGTTAGCAATCTTGAAATCGCAAGTATTTCGATACTGATACATGCGATTTTTTACAACGTTTTTATGTATTTCACTTGGTGTGTGCGTGTATCAGTGTGTCATCAAATTTTTTGATCGATAATTTAACCAACTTCCCTTCAAGCTAGAGCTCTGAAACTTTGGGAATCACTGTTACTTGCCTAAAAATGCAATATTTAGGCATTTGTGACAAGTTTTAACTAATATTTCAATAATTTTTTTGGCTTACAGCAGCACTTGGCGACAAGAATTATTTGGCAGTATTTTGCCAAATGTGGTTACCCTGGTCCGATTCGCGGACTTAACGTTCAGCCAAAATGTTTTTTGGTAACGTTTTTAAAAACGTTGGTTTTTATCTCGAATTATTTTTGTTTTATTGTACATATTAATTTTGATAAAAAACGAACATTTTCTGAAAGAAAAGAAAGGAAAAAACGAGTGAAAGAAAAAGGTCAGACATGTACATGACAATTCCATAAGCCATAAAAAGGGGAGGGGGGCGAGGAGGAAGAAAGAGGCACAAGAGAAGAACAATTTTAACAAGGATTTTCTTTCTTTTCCTAACAGCTTTTTTTTTTTTTAACTTTAGTGCAGTAACCGGTGTAATAACTAGCTTTCTAGTGAAAAAAATATTGTTGATAATTTTATGAAGACATATGGCTAGTGTCAGATAATAAACAGACATTAAAATAGCAATGTTCTGTTTACTACTGAATTAAAATATTTTCCGCGTAGTGCCAAAATATCTAAGAGCTATGTTATATTTTTAGTCAAACCATGGGACGAATTGATAAAAAAGTTTAGGAATATTTTGAGGTATTCTCTCGAATATAGGTTGACGGATCAACTGGAACACTTAAGCTCGTTGGCTTTTAATCTCCGTACCTTTTTTAATTGTGGAGCATGACTTCGGCCTTTATCTTAACAGAACTGAATTTGATCAAAAAAAAATAAATAAATACTTAAGCTGAATATTGCCTGGATGTACAGAAAAATATGTGAATTTGGAAGATACGAGTGAAGTTGCATGCCATGGGTGGCTCAGAGTTGTGGGTGTGTGGTTATGTTTGTGCTACCTGTCGATGAACTCTCGAATGTGCAAGAATTTTACTATCAAAATTTGAGGCAAAGATTTTCACTTCTTCAAACCTTTATCAATATAAACTATTTTCTATTTATGAATCAATAAACATATGATATTGTTGAAGCAATGAATGACTTCCTCGTGATATCCTCACACATGAACAAATATCCTAAATTTTTTCATTTCTATTGTTTTAATTTTTACAATGTTTTTATGTATTTCACTTGGAGTGTGTGTGTGTATGTGAGTGTGTGTGAGTATCAGTGTGTCAGTGTATCATCTAATGTTCGATCGTTAATTTAACCAACTTCCCATCAAGCTAGAACTCTGAAACTTTGGGAATCGTTCTCACTCGCCTAACAATGCGATATTTAGACATTTGCGACAAGTTTTAGTTAATATTTTTTTTTAAATAATGTAGTTTAACCTAACCACTTGGCGCGATTTCAAAAATTGCCAAATTTGGCGGTGTTTTTTTTTTTTTTTTTTTTTTTTTTTTGGCTGAACGTTAAGTCCGCGAAACTGACCAGGGTAGCCACATTTGGCAAAATACTGCCAAATAATTCCTGTCGCTAAGAGAGATTTGGCTAAACTGCATTCCAGCCATTTATTTTACCGGATTAATTAATTAATTTTAGTTAGTTTTAATGTTTTTATGTATTTCACTTGCTGTGTGTGTATTAGTGTGTCATCAAATTTTCGATCGTTAAATTAATCACCTTCCCATCAAACTAGAGCTCTGAAACTTTGGAAACCGTTCTTACTCGCCTAACAATGCAATATTTAGACATTGCGACAAGTTTTAACTAACATTGCAATTTTTTTAAAAAATTGCCACCATATAAAAAAGTTGTTTTTAAAAAAGTTGGTTTTTATCTCGAATTATTATTATTATGGTAGCAATTAACGAGTCTTACAAGCATCTCTCTCTGATCAGGATCACCTATAAATGCATATAAAAAGATATAAATAATCTTAAATCTCTTTGTTCGAAAAAAAGCTCTTTGAAATTACATCAAATCATATTTGAAAAGATATAAAAATTGATGAGATTTACAGTAGCACATAAGTTTCGCAGCTTTTAATCACCTTATCAGGATGCTCTGTCGTAACTTTGCTTTCACTTGTACCTTGTCCAAGATTAATTTAAATTAAGTGAAACGAAATAAAATAAGAATGCTTTTTACTTTTCAAAAAAGAATTTAAAAACTTTTAATTTGCAGGAGTTAAATTTTAAAAAATTGTTGTGGTTGCAAAAGATATTTCCAGAATAAGTTTCAATAAGAGGAATCAGAATTCAGTTGCTCTGTTCTGCCATTGGCTGCTGGTGAGGTAAGTGGGAGAGTGAGGATAACTGAAGCTCTTTTTTCTTTTGATCGGACAGTTTGTGGGGAGATTCTGATGGAATTGAGTCAAAAAAAATTTTATTTGAGCGATAGATAAATTAAAATTGGAGATTATTGAAAAGAAGAAAGTAAAACAATTTTTAAAAGGGTCAATCTGAATCCAAATGTAAATTGATGCTCATTTTCCAGAATTGGAAGATGGGCACATGATCTGCTAAAAAATATCGAGCTTTTAAAAAGCATCGTTTGTCTGGGACATTTTATAAATTATATCTAAGAGATTTTGGAAAAGATTGAAATAATTACGTTCTTTGGTTGCTGCAAATATGTCAGGTTGAATGTCATAAAGTGATCTCTGTTAATGAAAAACAAAAGCAGACTCGTAGAGAAAATTGCAAATCGTAACGTTATAATTTTTTCATGATAATTTAATATTTTCAATGATGCAATTTTTATGGATTAAATTATGATATTGAGAAATACCCTGTTCTTTAGAGATGTTTAAAAGAGATCAATGAGTTAAATTTGTGAAATATTTCGTGAGATGTAAAATTGTATGATTTCAATGCGTGACGAACTGCGTAAAAGATAAACAGAGTCCTTGGAATATAAAAAACACGATTTGTACATTGTCAAATATGAATTAAATGAACTAACAAATGGCACTACCAAGTCATTAATTCATTAGTTATCAAACTGTCACTACGTTATGACCTTCACTCGTCAAATTTTACAGATGATTTTCGATCATCTTATTTTGAACGAAGTTCACTCTGGATTCTTTTTCTTGTTCGAAAGAACAACAATATAGGAATGAATCGCAGTGTTAGTAACGCGTAGAAAATAGGTTTAATATAGTAAAAATATTTTAAATTTGAAAAAAAGTACTTTTAATGTTTTTTTTCAATGCGTGTGTTTATAATTTGCTTCTTCTTTCATAGAATATAAAATTCTATAGTTGAAATTAAATTACATAAATTGTTACTATTTTAGAAAATTGTTTAAAAAATAAATAAATAACGGGATAAATAATTAATAATTCCTTTAAAATTTTAATTTCATTAAAGCATAGTGCTATTTTGATGAAAAAAATACTTACACACACAAAACAAAATTACCTAGAGAAAGTAACCAATAAGAACATGAATCATCCTAGGAATTTATTACAGAATGTCAAAGGGATTACTGTACTTCAGCATTACTTCGAAAAGGGATTACTGTACTTCGGAAGCGGCATTACTGTACTTTAGTGGAAGTTAGATATGTTTCGCTTTATTACCATTTTATAAAAATGTATATTACTAAAAACAGAGCTGACTGTAACCTTCTTGATTCCTTAAAAGTATTTAAAAATGTATTTGATATTGATATCATAAATAAATCTTTAACAACTTCTATTTAACACCACTTCACATTTAAATTAAAATTCAAAAAATTTAAATTATTAGTTTAATCTGAAAATAATCAGAGGTAAATAATAGATGCTAAAAATAATCAGAGGCTTTGATTTTATTATAATCTCTCTGATTGAATAATAATAACAAAGTAAAATAATTTTTTACCTCCAACAACATTCTATACCATGCTTGTCTAAAGTGCGGCCCAAAAGCCTTTAAAATGCGGCCCAAACGCAAATTATGAAAATATTTAAATTTACAAATTTTTACTAAAAAAATAAATGTTTGTAATATTTTTCATATATAACCGATTCGTTGGTATTTATTTTGAAATAAAAATTTAAATAAAAACACCTTAGTATGACATGAGAATTTACGTTTCGAATTATGTTTGTATTCACTCGACGGCGAATTTTTTAAAGAATTACAATATTTGTATGCAGTATATTGCCCTGTATTATGATTTCCTAATCCTAAAATCAATTTATTAATAATATGTTCCAAACAAGCAACAACAACAGCGTTTGAAAGGAAGTTGAAATTTTGGCACAATCAAATAAAAATAAAAGATTTGACACATTTCAGTACTTTGGCTGCACATAAACCTGTGAGTTGCACAAAATATGCTGCATTAATTTTTGATTTAATTCAAGATTTTGAAAGTAGATTTCACGATTTTCGAAAAAATGAAGAGTATTTCAACATATTTTCTACCCCATTTTCTTTAGAAATAAAAAAAATTACCTTCAATTCTTAAAATGGAATGCATTGAACTTCTAAGTGACATTCAACTGAAAGAAAAATTTGAGAATGTTTCTTTACTGGAGTTTTATAAAGATTACCTACCCCACGATAAATATCCTAATTTTCACAATCATGCTTTATTAAGGTCTTCAGCTTTTGGCAGTACCGATATTTGTGAACAATTATTTTCAAGAATGAAGCATACAAAAAACAAAAATAGGACAAATATCACTGACAAACAACTAGAAAATGCAGTAAGAATCGTAGCCTCGTCTATTGAACCCGATACCGATTTGCTTGTTCAACAAGAGCAAATTCAACCATCTCATTAATTCGAATTATTTCCATCTTTATGAAATCCAAACTAAATGAAGCGAAACTTTTACAAGTTTAAAATAAACCTATACATATCTAATTCAAATTTTAAAAAAAAATTATAGTAATAAGAAGTTAATTTATTTTAATAAAACTACATAGAGTGAATTTTTATTTCAATATGTTGAAAAAATATTGTATGTGCGGCCCTCAAACTGTCATAGTTTAGACATCCATGTTCTATACAAAAAGAGGAGTACTCGTATAAAATAATTTATGATTTTACTCTTCATTCAAATACCGAAAAATATATATTTAATAAAATAGAATAAACAATTAGCAAACATTTAAAATAGCACCAAATAAAATATAATATGACACAGTTTAAAATCAAAAGTGAAAGAAATACGGAAGATTATTTTAATGATTATGTAAGAAAGAATATTTATTCTAATGCACTCAGTTTAAAATTGATTGTACAACAAAAATTATATTAAGGCTTTTAAACGAATTGTTAAGGGATTCACATGATTGGTTATGAGATTTAAAAAGACTCTTTGTAATACATGTGGAATTTTTCATATACCTTTTATTGTGACAGTGATTTTCCTCTTAATTGTATAACTTTTATTACATATATATCGAAGAGAATATACAATAGACTTGAGAAAAGACTTCTGTAGTAGACACCGCTTAGGATGATCCTAAGAACATAGATCAACGACAGCCTAAAAAGCCTTGGATCCGTCTTCTGGATAAAGGAATTCATTTCGTCACAGGGAGAAACTAGAACACTCTGTTAAGGTTGTCATGCGTGGAATCTGTAACACTTGTCAATAAATAGTGTTTTTTCCCTTGAAAATTATTTGAAAAGAGGGAAAAGTTGCATTCAAGAGAGGGAAAAAAATTGTGCCTTTTAGTGTAATGAGGTAATTTAATAAGCCGAAACACATTATTCCACGCTTACCAGAGATGAGATAATAGAAATATAAGATGCCAGTGCCATATGAGAAACCAAAGCTCTAGTAGTGATCGATTTATACCTCATCAACTACTTAATAAAAACTAGCAAGTATAATGATTTCAAGTCGTCTCGTTGATTTATTCGTAATTTGAATTTACAATTTCTTTCCAACTCAAATGAAACGTGATTACGTAAATTAGATGAAGACAGAAATGAAATGAAATTGTTAAGAAAAAAAAAGAAATAGAATTAATGAAAAATGAAGGGATATAAAGGCTAACGATTTGGTATCAGAAAAATACTATTCGGATTGAAATTCTTCTATTAGTTTGATGGACTGAAGAAAGTTCCACTAAAAATATTAATCAATGTAGTTATTGTTGAAGTGAGTTGTTGAATTAAGAACGAGTAAACTGGTGAAACAAGATTTTTTATTTAAATCATAAATTAGGATTGTGAGTCAGGTTGGGATCCTAGAAAGAACGACTTTATATATTCTATAGTGATAACAAATAAAGAATTCTGTTATACTCTTGTGTGTCTTTAAATGAAGTTCAGTAATTTTTGACCAATATGTATTTAATTGAGATATGGCACATGAGGTTTGTAATGTAGGGAAGAGGTCATAAAGTACATCGTAAGTATAACCAATTATAACGAATCTAGAGTAATTTGAAAATGTATTTTTTTCAGTAGAACGCATGTATAGGTATAGTTCTCAAAAAGAAAGTATAGTCAGACATATAGAGAAACATCCATTCAGATTTCAACTTTACTGAAATAGCCGATTAGAATTTTGCTATAACGCTATGCTCGAACAAGAAATGGCGAAGTAAATGTGCAAAATGAGACAGTTATTGCATCAATATATAAAATATGTTTCACAAGGCATGTGCCTAAAGTCTTGCATACTGAGAGAGTTCGCGCTTGAAATACATTTAAAATTGGAAATAGCTCATTATTGCTCGAGTATAATTTCTTCACGTGTCAAAATATTTAGCTTTATATTCTTGATCTCTTTGAAGTAAAATTAAATTTGATATGAAGACTTATTTCGTATACAATCACAAACAAACTTCAACATGCATCAGATAAAATTTAAATTAAAATATAATTATTGTTACCATATGCCAATTATATCTAATTATTGTCCAAGATTAAAAATTCATTCAATAATCAGAGTTAGAATTATTACGAATTATTTTCATGGAGAGAAAAAAAAAATTTGCTTTTCAAGAAAAGTGAAACAATTGCAACAAGTAAGAGTTATAGGTAATGCCCCAATTCTACTTCAAGTTATAAAATCATTTTGAACTCATAAAGCTTTTTTTTTTTTTAATGAGGATATTCAGTTATACCTGTAATTTTAAGTTTTCTATGAAAGGCAAGTATTCAATGGAGAGTGAAATAATAAAAGAAATATTGCTAAAAAGGTTACTGAAATATTATTTTATCATGGCATTAAGGCTCCCGTCTACCCGCCATTTTGATTTCGTGGACGTAATGTTAATCCTATGGAATTTTGACTTTAATTCTCACATCTTTACTATTCGATCTATTTGAATGTAATAAAGTGCATTTGAAAGACCAAAAAAATAATGAATGCTTCTGTGGAATTACTTTTTTCCTAAGATTTTTAAAAATATTTTTATTCTTATTTTAATTATTCGTTTTTGAGTTTCCCGGTCTTTAAAGAACATTTTCAAATATTTTTAAAAACTGAAGGAAAAAAGTAATTCCACAGAAGCATTCATTATTTTTTGCTCTTTCAGATGCACTTTATTGCATTCAAATAGATCAAATAGTAAAGATGGGAGAATTTAAGTCGAAATTCCATAGGATTAACATTAAGCTGATGAAATCAAAATGGCGGGTAGACGGGAGCCTTAAGTTAAAACAAATGTATATCCAAACATGCTTAGCACAGAATAGTTAATTTTAAAAAAAATATTTAAGAAATGAAGATATAATGAAATGCAAAAATGCAAGGCAATGGAAAATTACCGTTAAATGATATTTGGGCCTATTGTGAAATCTTTTGCCTTGAAGGGACTCTATTTTTAGATCTCTGTGAATGACTTTACCTGGGATGAATCAGAAAGCCAATTACATTGACTTGCTATCTTACTTTTTCAAGAAATCAAGTGGCTGAGCAAATAGATCGTAAGTTGTATTTTTCTATTCGAAGCATTTAATATGTAAGATAAAAGTTTATTTTACGTCCAAGCCCATTTCCAAATATTTTTATTCATTTACTCAGGCTGAAAGTTAAGACGTTAGGTAGAAAATCCGATAAAATCCATTGGACTTTCGGATAAAGTCCATCTGGTGAAGAGGAGCTGCAAACCTTTAGATATATTCACATTTTATTCTACACCAAACTGGCTAAATTCTAGTTATACCCAGTAGATATGTCTTACCAAAATTATATTATTCGAATTGCAACTCACATGCCCCTTTCACATTTTCCAGGAATACGTATACCTCAGTATGAGAACCACCGCATCATTCAGTTGAAAAATTAGCAAATTATGCGAAACTTATAGAATTCTGGCCATTCAGCGTGCTTACATATTTCAACTCTGTTGCTATAATTTAGTGCATTGCTTCATGTATTATTCTTTTTATATGGCCATTTTAATATCCCTTCAAGTATCCAGTCCCATGGAGAACGGCCGCGGTAGCCTAGTGGTCATGGTTTCAGAATCGTGGCCGGTGGTTTTCGTTGAGTCGCGGGTTCGAGCCTTGGCCACTAAGGACCCGCCGTGTAAAGGTCCAAAATCGAGGTCCAAAATCCTCCCTTTGGCGTGGTGTGGAAGTTAGGAGAGGGGGGTGCCAACTCAGGTGTCGTCCTCGTCACTTGACCGATGTTCAAAATTACGAAATCTGTCGCCTTTAGCCCTCGTGTTGCTTCTAGTGAGACATTAATAAAACCAAACCAAACCCATGGCGAACGGTTCAGAGACGCCAACTGTATTTTTCAATCTTATTTCAAATATACTTCTCCAATCCTCTTGTGATCCTGTCGACCAACAGATCATAATTCTACAGAGCACATAAAATAATATTACTTGTTTGACTTACATTTTCCATGGCAGTAATAGAAAGGTGTTTCTCCCATTTCTTCTCGCTTGTATCTTTTGCCTCTTGAAGGCGTTTCATATTTCTTATACTTATCGTATTTAGGGTCTTCCGGATTCAAACATCTCCACATTTGAGATGATGGTAATCCTGCTGGTCTCACGTCTCGGTCGTAGACGCAGGTTGCACACTTTTGGTTTTCAGAGTCTCCTCTTTCTAAGTTAAGTGGTCTCACTTCCACTTTCAAGCACGGAATTCCAGTTATTTGGGGTATTCTATCGCCTTCATAGTGATGATACTCTCTCTCCTGCTGATCTTGCAGCCTGTATGAGTTGTAACTATGCTCAGGGATTTCCGATTCAAATCCAGCAAATCTGCAAAATATGTAATTGTATCACTGTATTATATAATGTTTGTATGACCAGATATATAGCAAGAAAATTGGTTTGATTTTTATTCAGAAAGTTATTACAGATATGATTTTAATGCGATAAATGTTTTTAGATTTTTTTTCGTGAAAAATATTTTAATTCATGATAAAACAAACTTTTTTTTTGAAAAAAAAAAGTGGGGGTGGAGGCAGCTCGAAAACTTAATTACTTTATCATAATTTATTCCCATAAGAAATTTCAAATAGGCTTCATCTGGGTTAGGAGGATTTAAAAACAATATTTGACAATATATTTCATGTTTTCCAGATAGATATCGTTTGGGTAGGATTTTATTCTATTTCACATATTTCTAACAATGAAATTTTCATTTCTCTTTCTCCCTTTTAAATTATGGCTCAATACATAAGGCGTGTGATTTACAATCGGATTCAAATAAGCGGCTTAAAAATGACAATTTTTCATCTTGACCAGTTAAAGACTAGTATGCTAAAGGAAACAAAATCACCCGCACAAGTATTTATGCGTATCAGCATGCATACATATATATGTGTGTAAAAGCCCTCAAAACTCTCATATCGCCTTCTATTTTAGATTCAGAATCATTTCAATGAATAATCCTTACAGAAAATCAATAATGAAAAATGTATAATCTTTCCAGAATGAATTTCAAAACTTTGATGTGTTGGTTGAATTAGACACAGAAATATTTTTCGGTACATTATTTTTTCGTTCACTGCACAATCATTCTGTTCTAGAATTACTTATAAATGTTATCTCATTGGGTTTTAAAATTCCAAAAAATTAAAAGGCATCATCAACCACATGACAAAGTACCTTTCCCATAACATTTATATCTACATACTGTCGCGTTTGCCTTCGTTTATACAGACGCATATGAGTTAAATGTTTACTTCGTGTTTCATAAGCGTCAGCAAATCTGTAGAGTTTGCAAATTATGAATGAGGAGTACCCAAAAGTTATCCGAACAAAGCTGTCTTAGGTGGAGCTTACACAGCACGCATTTCTCTTACTAGAGGCGTGGTACGCTCTCTTCTCGTTTTTCAAGACGTTGAGCAACGCGCAGCTGTGAAATTTTGCTTCCTGAAGGAGATCAATGCTTGAGTAACTGTTGTGAGTTGAAAAAATGTACAATGAGAATGCTTCAGGAAAAACTCAAGTAGTAGTACACTATAGTAGTAGTAGTACAACGAGTAGTTTACTCGTTGTAGTAGTACAATATAATTAGTAGTAGTAGTACAACGAGCAGTTTACTCGTTGTAGTAGTACACTATAGTAGTAGTAGTACAACGTGCAGTTTACTCGTTTCAGTGTCGAAATATGTCAGTTTATGACAAACCTTAATCTGGTCTTTCGTAAACTGCCCGAACGGAAGAACATATCGAGAATATTCGTGAACATGTCCTTGAAGACCGACGACGGATCATTGAATGTATGTTAAATTTAAATGGATTGTCTTGGAACTCGGTTCAGCGAATATTGGGAATGAGAAGGGTTACTGCCAAATTTGTGTCTCGGGTTCGGAGTAACCAGCAAAATAAGCTGACTCTGGGCTCCAGTTTTTGGCCATAAACAGCATGATTCTCTCGTCCTATGCATTTTATTCATCTGACCTAGCTCCTTGCGATTTATTCTTGTATTTGCAAATGAAAAGGGGCTTGAAAATGACATCGATTTTACGACGAAGGAACGGTAAAAAAAAAAAAAAAAAAAGACATGTAGATTGAACTGTCAACCATCACTGCAGATGAGCATCAAAAATATCTCTAACAAAAAAAAGGAACTGGACATACATATTAAGTAAAATTGAAGAGTAATTTGAAGGTGATATAAAGTCGTCTTAGAAAAAAAAAAAAAAAAAAAAATTGGCGTTTTTTGATATCCCCTCGTATCAGAAATCTAATTTAAATGGAAAAAAGTTTATTTTAAAAATGTTTAACAAAATAAAACTTCTTTATAATATTAACACATTAAACGCAGGAAACAAGTTATCGCGTGTCTATTCTATCTAATCTATCAGGATCCAACGCTAAATCTCTCTGTATAACGCAAAACACGAATAAACCCGTAATCTTTCCGCAATGTGTTAAGAGAATATATTTGAAAAAAAAAAGAGTTATTATTTGTTGCTACATATATTTTTATAATGTGTAGTTCAGTAGCATCTCTCTCTCTAAGGTTGTAACTCTCTTCTATTATTGCTATCACTTTCCATCATAAATCTTATTTATACAAAAAATTAATAATAGTCTAATGAATAAAAATTCACGCAGTAGTAATAATCAAGCTCTCTTATTCAGATCAAAGAGTATTTAATATTTTATTCCTAGTCTACGTAGTCTGGAATAATAAATTCTATACGTATTTGATCTAATTTTTTAAAAAATTAAAGATACTTCTTTTTATCAACCTTAACAGATTCGAGGCCCCAAACGAATAAAAGATAAGGGTTCCAGTTATTGACCATTCATTGATCTAATTTGGATTTACTCCAAAGCTCTTTATTCAACGCAGGTCTGTGACTGATGTTTCACTTTTTGATTCCCATTATCGTTATCACTCTCTAAGCTACTCACCTCAATATTAAATTCTTCGCTGTTTATATATGCATCTTCCAAATTCTATTCATCACATTTCACTGATCTCGATCTAATCTACATGAGTTACGTTTCATCCATTGGCAGGAATTTTTAATTCAAACATATTCAATTAAAGGTCCCCAGAGTGTTAGTTGAATGGGAAAATGCGTTATAATCCGTGTCCTAAGGTGTTACAACCGTACAAATGCCGAAGGACCTAATGAAATCCCCACATTGACTTTGTTAAATTCGTTTCCCGTTCTGGTTCTTAGATTGGCTTCATGCAATAGTATGTTCGAATCTATATTAATTAACTGAAGATTTTTGTTCGGGAGCGTGTGTAGGGACGGCGTAGTACAAAGGCCCTGACGCATGAAATGTGTTACGCACAAATTATGGGTGATGATGGTGGGCTGTTGGAAATGATTTTTTCAAAATTTGCTTTAAATATTCAATGTTTAAGCGATTTTTGCATACTTTGTGGTCTACTTCTAGAATGAAAAGTGGTGGGATTATGATTCTTGTATCATCTGAAAGTTTTAAGAATTTTAAGAAGACTACTTTTGTTTCGAAAGTGCAAGCTAATTGGCCAATTTTTAAGACTAGCGATGAAAATTGCTCATTTCCTTTTTTTTTTTTATAAATCCAAACGACACGATATTCATACGTTATACGGATAGACATTTATTCTCTTTAAAATGACTAAAAAAATGTTAACACATCGATCAATAACTCCCGAGTCTAACATTGAAAACAACATTTTTTTTTGCAAATTTTTTTATTCATCAACATAACACCTTTTGTTAATCACCTTTTAGGGATTGATACAATCGTTCTAATGCTTTTCCAAATCTTTATCCCCCTTTTTTTAGCTCTTTTTTTTTTTTTTTTTTTTTGCAAGAAATATTTTTTGTTGCGAGTAAATAGCGATAAACAGCTTTCTGAATCATCGACTCGTTGCTGTTTTTGTTCCATCGAAAGCAATCGCGGCACCCACTTGGAAAAAACCTTTTTCACTTCACTTCAAAAAACCTTTTTCCTGGTCCGATCGACTTAAATTTTTGACACGTTTTAAGCAAAGGTTAGTACTCTAGAAAGACCTGGTTACTGGTTTACTACGAGCGCCATCTCTGGGTTAGTCTCGGGAGTTATTGATCGATGTGTTAATTATAGGATTCTGTGTAAAAATTTTCCTTTGAAATTAGTGAACGAAAGTTTTTTTTCCCTCTATTTTCTTTCATTATACATAACGATTGCTCAAAATACATCACACGATGTCATGGTCTACCATTGCTTCCGACAATTTATTCTTCAAGGAGTTTATTGGATATTTTTACATTTATTAATTTTTGCTCTCGGTAGCAGAATTGCGATTCTTCGAATAAATCATCACAAAAATTAGTTTTCCAAAAAATAAATTTTCCTTTCAAAAGCTAAATTAATTTTTTTTTTCTACATAAAGGAGTTTTATTTTTCTTCCTTACTTTAGTTAACGTTGTGATTTATTTTCAAGCTTAAAATTGCCTGTTTGTGTGTATGTGTATAATATAATATTTAGTTGCGACTTATTTATTACAGAATTTCGTGGACTACACCATTCTTAATTCTTAGCAGTGATTTTACAAATTCTAAACTAAAGTGGCTTAAAAATTATACTGGTTTACAAATTATTGATACATATTATTTATTACTACAACAATTTTGCATGTCAGATTTTGCTTTTCACAAAAAAATAATGCATAAAAACACTTAAATTAAGTAAATAGATAAGGTTGCTGAGAATTAAAGCAAAGAAAATAAAGTTATATAAATTTTATTTTTCTTTCACTTTATAATTGATGTGTCATTGTAAATACTGCATAATGATGAAATATATTTGTTTCGATTTAATTTTTAAAATGTTTTCTCAGAGTCTTAAGTTTATTCCTTTTTTAGTTTTTTTGGATATCCGCTCCTTATTCATGTTCGGGGGCTTGAAATATAAAGGAGGGTCAGGGCCAACAAGAGAGGGATGCAAGCGAAGCAAACACTCGGGGTCCAATTTGACTGAAGTCCGGGCACGAATTCGATATTTTTATGTACTTACAAGTATTTAAATAATAAAAAAATTTCGTAAATTAGAGCAAAAATGTTTTGAGATTTATGTTCTATTTTTTTTCTAACCCAGCTAAATGCTTTTTGAGGCTATTTGAGTCTGTGTTGGGAGAGTGTGAGTTATCGGGTTTTTTTGCTTTTGGTGGCTCCTGGGCACATCAGCGTATCTCTATAAGATGACAAAATTGTACCTTTAAAACCACTCTTAATTCCTCTTTTTTTTCCCCGCCAAATCTCTTATCAGTCACTCCTACGGTCTGTGCTAATTTCATTTTCATCACCGCCGCCTCTAAAACCATCCTATACCATAAATTAATTTAAGTTGCACCCTCTCACAATCATACACTGTATAGCTTGCAAGACCTGCCTCTCTTCGATCAGCATTTCTACATGAGGGCAATAGTCATTTACTCTTTTTTTTGTTTGTTTATTTTTTATTTTTCATTCTTTTTTACTTCCACTTTTCATTCTCTTCCTCTTTCTTCGCCTGGCACTACGTTTCCCTTTTGGTTTGTAGTACCATACCAGCATTTCAATGTCCTATCTGTTTGGCTGTCTGTGGTAACGATAATATAATGAACTTTTGCATTTTTGATAGATGAGTTTTATAAATATTACTCGATAAATATTGCTTGAAAAATATACTTGAGTTTTCAACAAAAATAGAAATATCAAAAAGAAGAAAAGGAAAGAAAAGCAGGAAAAACAAATGAAGGAAAAATATTTTTGAAGAAAATGAGTTTTTTTTTTAATAGGCCGAAAAACGAAAAAATAAATTCTCAAATGATGAAGCGAGTAGTTCTGAAGACGAGAACAACTAAAAATTAACGAAATTAACACACTATTTTGAAGAACCAATTTCTAATTTTGATCAATTATGAAAAAAGATTTACCAGCGTTAGATGATTGGTCAGCGTCAGAAAATTTGCCAGCATCAAGACAGTGAACTTGAATGTGATGCAAAGTTATTATTTGATATTAGAAAATTCTCATCCGAAGTTATTGTATCACAAAGTATTCTAGTCAACCAAAGTTGAATTTAATTTCCCAAATTCCATCTGCTTAGAAATTTGACTTAAATTTCTCTTTTCTAATAGGAAATGTAATGAGTTTATTATCAAATTTCGTTAATATAAAGTGAATTCAAAAGAGTTCTATACGGTTTACTTTGCCACCTTTTTTCAACTTAACCAATAAATCAAAGATGCTGACATCGAAGGCTGGAGTAATTTTTATGTTAGAGAACTAGATCACGAAAAAAAAAGTGTTTTGCATCAAACAATCTACCTAAAATGGCATCAACTTTAATGTTTGGTGTTTTAGGGTCATATTAATTAATCTTAAACGATATTTTGATGTTATTATACACAAAATTGAAAACATTTGTTCACAAACATATTGTACTGTTCTTCATTCCTCCCCCCCTCCCCGGACAATGGTTCAGGAGCCTCCGCTACGTAGCGTTAGAAATAACACTCGTGAGGAGGGAGGAACGATTGTATTAGAATAGTGTCGAAGGTGGAATAGCTAGGGAGCAGCAACAGTAAGCCTCTCTGGTAGCACTATAAGCTTTTTAGTCCCATAATAAAGTATTTGTTAAGTTTTAAATGTAGAAACTAATTTCACATTATATTAATGAACAATTAAGCAGACATCACACATATGGTGATCCAAATTGCGAACAATATCTAACAACCGTGACCGCGCAGTCAAACGCATCTTTGTACTGGAGTCAGGTAGTGCCGTTCTCCGAAGCGATTGATTCAGTAGCGCGTGAGTAGAGTCCTTACGGATTTACGGACAAAATTCTTGAAGACGATATTATTTTTCAACCTTTTAAGAAAATTTTCGAGAAGTATCCGAGTGCTACTGTTTAGTGGGATAGGTTGTAGTGTCACGCGTTACTACAACCTATCCCACAGTGCCATAGGTTGGTCATCCCTGATCTAGACATATTAAGCATAGAACACAAGATAATGCAGACAATATATTTTTTTAGAAGTTACTAAATATTTTGCTAATAAAGAGAAGCTTTCTATATGTATTAAAACATGATATTTATATGAGAATATAAATACAGAGGAAACCTGAATTACAATTTTTTATTTGGTAAAAAAACTCCCGTTTCAATTATGAGCCCAAAATTTGATATGATGTTTGAATAATTTTAGATAAAAAACAGCGTTTTTAAAAACAACGTTTTTACATGGTGGCAAAGTTTATTAAAAAAAATTATTAAAATATTAGTTAAAACTGGTCGTAAATATCTAAATATTGCATTGTTAGGCAAGTAAGAACGGTTCCCAAAATTTTCAGAGCTCTAGCTTGATAGGAAGGTGGTTAATTTAACGATCGAAAATTTGATGACACACTGAAACTCACACACCTAGTGAAATACATAAAAACGTTAAAACTAACTAAAATTAATTAATTCATCCGGTAAATTAAATGGTTGGAATGCAGTTTAACCCAATCACTCTTGGCGACAAGAATTATTTGGCAGTATTTTGCCAAATGTGGCTACCCTGGTCCGTTTTACGGACTTAACGTTCAGCCAAACAAAAAAAATTAGCCAAGTTTGGTGCCAATTTTTGAAATCGCGCGAAGTGGTTGGGATAAACTTCATTATTGAAGAAAATACTAGCTAAAACTTGTCGCAAATGTCTAAATATCGCATTGTTAGGCGAGTGAGAACGATTCCCAAGGTTTCAGAGTTCTAGCTTGATGGGAAGTTGGTTAAATTAACGATCGAAAATTTGATGACACACACACACACACCAAGTGAAATTCAGAAAAACGTTTTAAAAACGTTTTTAAAAAAGAGAATCTAATGTTGCTTGGGGCCTGATACAGCTCTCAGCAGCCCAGAGGGGACCTTGATTTAAATTATTGCTATCAAAATAGAAAAATTGTATAACTTTAAAAAAAATTGCATTTTTTGAACACATATAGCTAAAAGGAAACATTTTATAATTTTTTCAATACATATAAAACCACAACTTTTCCAAGCTGCAGTTATATCTCTGTAAAAGAAATATGCGATGTATTTAAAAACTGTGTAATATGCTCGTAGCACATATCCATAACACGTTTTGCTTAGGCAGATGAAAAGAACATAATTGTCAGTAAAATAAATCCATCCATTCGTACTCTTTATTATCTTTAAAACAATAGAACATTATTTCAAATAAATTGCTTATAGGAAATTAATTTCTATCAAAACAAAACAAATAAATGAAGCATCAAACCCCCTTTGTATTTCAAATGATTTAGACTTAGAAACAAAAATTTTGAAAAAATATTGTGTTACTTTTTTACCCAATTAAAATTATTTAAATTTGTTTGCCATCAATGAGAAATAATTATTTGATTGATGTATTTTCAAGAAGCACATAAGATGTGTAGATTTTAATCTCGAAATCTGGTATGTTTTTGAATATTGCTTCGGCTTAACCTGCCCCAGAATTGCATATTTTATTATATTAATAGAGAAACTTTTGCTTTGCAATTTAAAAGGGAAAAAGATAATTCAAAAAATATATAAAAATATTTAGTTTAAGAAATTTAATCAGAGAAAATTAAGTTAAGGGTAGTGGCACGTCACTAGAGGTTAGGCAGGAGAGGATATGTTCTAACTTATGGTCGCAGTCAATGAGGTAGCTGCGTATTATATCAATAGATCAGAGGAAGAAATAAAATTTAAAAAAATATTAAGAAGTACATTTCGTGACCTTTTAATATTGACTGATACGAATAGATGAATTCCGAAATTCTGATTTGGTTTCAAGAGTTGATGGTGAAATTATTTTTGAAATAAATAACCATATGGATGATATTTGAAAACATTGATATTTAAAGAAGCATTTTTATTTGGGATATGATATTTACTCGACTTTGTGGATTGTGGATCTAATTATATTGATTAATTACATTGATTAAATATTAGTTAGGCAGAACCTCATTTTTTTAATGTGATTTGAAGCGATTTGAGAAGATTCACAAATAAGTTCAATTTCAAATCAGATTGATTTCAAATGAATGCTTAAAATGGTGGAAGCATTATATATTATATATCTCGCTGGCTATTATTTATTCCTTCATTTTTAGAGATAAGTATTTAAACTGTGCTTACCCGGGAACAAAATATAACACTTTTTTCACTTCAGCTTCACCCCACATATTATAGCTTTTCAAGTTAAAAAAAATGATTTAAAATAAGAATTACGTTTATAATTTTAATCAAAATTTTTTGGAATTACGTTGAATTTTAAAGTAATTAGGGAAGAAATTCAATGAATCAAAATATTGACAAAAAATAAATTAAAAATGGGGATTTCGTCAACTGCCAATTTTATAAAACTAAATAAATAAAAATGCTTGAGAAAACTATTGCAAGAGTTTTCCAAATTATTTTGATTAAAAATCATAGAGCTTTTTTATCAATTGATGCTTGAAATAGCCAATTACCGCTCATGTGTGATATCGGTGATTAAATTTTAATCCCGGAGGGTAAATATTTCAATCCTGCCTGAAATTAGCCAAAATTCTCCATTTTTAAGCATGACCTTTGCTAATCGAATTTCACAAGTAGAAACTTTGTTTTCCTTGTAGAAAAATAGACTTTCAAAAACCAACTCTTTTGTGGCTTTACCTGCTATTATAGTAGCATCGATTTTTAAAATAATTATTTTGCTAAAACAGCACATAAAGTGATTTCAAAGTTACACATAGCAAATGTAAATTGTTAAATTATGAGAAATGGTTCTACGTACTTACATTTCAAGTTAAACAGTAAAAGCTCTGAAATTCAGTATTTGTCTAAAATGCATATATTCCTAAGGTGTTTTAGCAAAAAATTGCTTGTGCTAAAACAAATCGATACATTTCTAAACGTTATAATTGAATTGCGCATATTCTCTAATGTTATCTGTATCAATAACTAAAGGCTGATATAAAAATTCGAAATAAATTTTTTTAAAAAAAAAGTAAGTTTTATTCCCTGTTGTGTTCGAACTGCCGTTTACAATATTCATGATTGATATTAAATGAGATCTAATTTTGATATTATTTTTGAAGGCTTTTCGTTGTACTAAACGTAACTTTTTGTTTCTTTTTGCATGTTTTACTGAAGTCTTTTCTCATCTTCTTATTAATAAATGCGGGAAAATTTAATTCACTCCCGCAACTTAGGAAAAAACAATATATATATAATTATTGATTGATTTATAAAGGACATAGAGCAACAATTACTATTATCGCTAAATTTGTTTATTTATGATACCGATTAATTGTCCTTTAATATTTATCAAATGTTCTCTAGCTGCCTATTTCTACTAGACACAAAGTCCGAAAAAACACAGCAAGAGTGACCTGTAATTTTTAACCAGGGTCAGATGACGAAGTCGGCATCTGAGCTGGTACCTCACTCTCTCTTTCCACACCCCACCAATGCATGGACTTCGAATTCCAATATATTTATCGCGTAGAAACCCCTCTACTTGACAGATGTTGAGTGGAAATAGCACTCTATCATACGACCCGTCTAAAATATTGCAACCACTTCAACTTTTGACTAGACTAAAATTAAATAAACATTGGTGAACGTTTTATATTTAATGATTGTGATGGAGTTTTAGTTATGGTGTTTCTAATTATATTTGATAATGTATATACCCCTTCATCATAATTAAATAAGAAAAATCGCAATATATTATTTTAAATTAAAAAGACTATTGAAATTATGAAAACTAATAGGAAATTAAGATTTGAGCTTTTTAAGGTGGATTTCAAAAAAGCGAAAAACTAAAAGAACTCTCTTTGAATCTAAGTTTTTTTAATTGCTCAAACAAGAGAGAGATTCGATCATCGGAAAACTATCCACCAGTAGGAGCTCCAAATCCAACTGAAGTAATTGAGACAAAGTGAGTTGGCGTAGCCAAAAGACAAGTTGTTAACTGATAGATAAGCGAATTAATAGGTAGAACTTAGGAGAAATCCCAGTTCCGAAGATCGAAAATAATTATTGTTGAGAACATTCAACACCATAAAATTTACTAATGTTCTGAAAGAGTAAAGTTTAAATTAAAAATATAGGTTATATAGTAGTTTTAATTTCTTGGTTTCATTTCTCCATTTAATTCGTAATTTTTCTTCAACATTATATCTTAAATATATCCATATAATAAAAATTAGACAACCAGGGAATTTTTTTTCATATTGTTTGTAACAAAAAAGAATTTTAATATTTGTGCAGTTGATTCTACTAAGTTTTAAGTGCGTAATTTTCATATTTGTTTGTATTAATAGATATTAACTAATGTTTTCACAAATTTTTTTTCGAACTATACATTTACCGTAATTTTAGAACTCTGTGTGGCTTGAAAATAATTCTGCTGCTGTATAGAGGCGTGGCTAAGAGTTAAGAAGAGTTAGAGTTGGCTAAGAACCCGGGACAACTGAAGATTTAGCTTTCCTTCCTGTTGGCCGAAATGCAATGGAGGAGGGAAAGAAAATTTCGTAGCATCAATTTAGCTCCTTCTGGTTGCTGCACACGAGGATAAATGTTCCCCCTTTCCGCCTAGTTACGCCAGAGCTGTTGTATATGACGTAAATGTCTTATGGCAATTTGAAAATGTGGTGGTGTTTTTTTTTCATTGACTTTTAATATTGAATATGTTTTAAAAGACACTTCAGATAGTATTAGTATGCTGCATTTAATGCGTCCATCCCTAACATATTTCTGACGGATGCAAAGATCCACTAAGCCCTTCTCCAGACCTTCCCAAACATAAAACACTCCTCAGGCAATTTAAAAGAATATTAATGCTTTTCAAGGTTCACATGACCGAAAAGCAGGGACTGATTCAGAGGATCTAAGCATTTATAAGATTTCTGTGCAGTTAAACGAATGCGTATACGCAATTTGAAATATAAACCAAAAAATAAAATTTTATTTATCGAACTTAAACAAAACTTATCTTAAGATGAAAAATAGTGTGTATTTTACATTTATATTTGAAAAGTTTCCTCCTATTTGTTACAAAATGTTTGAAGAGGTATTCAAAACTAACTTGATGTAAAATATCTGTTTTCATATTTATTAGAGATAAATCATCTCTAGCTAGCCCCGTTACAAGAAAATTTTTATGAAATCATTAATGTAGAAACTACACAAAAACCGATGTTTTTTTCCTATTGGAAGAGTATCCCCAATTTAGAGATAATAGCCTTTGCTGCTCCCTATTCCTCGTAAACCAATCAATCAGTTATACTCAATAATGTTTTCAACGATTATTTTATCAAGTTTATCTTGATTTGAATCTTGTTTTTATGCTTTTTGTTACTTTGAAGCTATGGTGGACAGATTAATGAAGTGACTGAACCTCGGCTGATAAATTACTGTTGAAATCCTATGGGTAAGCTTCAATCATCTTTTGATAGCACTAAGAATAAAAAATAAATGATGCAGTGTCATTGTGTAGCATATCACTTAGAAAAATCCCTCTATACTATTTATTCTAATTTTTGTTATTATCATATATATCTGCATATAATTCTTAATTTTTGTGGAATCCACTTGCTCACCCCGGTTCAACTGCACCGTAAGGACCATGGAAAATTTCTGCGGTGCGCTCTAAGCTCCCTTGATTCCCTAAGTACATGTTTATTTTGTTAATGGTTGTTCAACTCCTCCCAAAAAGCAATGAATATTACTTTTAACTTTTGTTTTATATCAGTTTTTAATTCTGTACATAGGAGATATTTATTCGATGACTATTACTTGAAGCGTCCTTTCAGTTCCCCGGTCTGCTTCTTTAATCTGAACAACGATCAGATAACTATGTTAACACCTGAGAATAAAGCCTTCTCTCCATATACCTGTCATGCCAACATGAAGATTTAATTCTTATAAATCAGGTCTATAACACATGGTTCAACTGAAACATTGTCGTGACCTCTCTGCTTTCATTGGCATCTAATCTAAATCAAAACTCGACTTTTCATCGAATCAAAACTAACAGCACTTCTTTTCTTAATACAGTAGAAATGATTAAGCAAATTGAAGTAATGGTTATTTTATAACAAAATAGGCTCTTACGATATAGTTTTAACGAAGCTGCGGAAGCCTGTACAGAACGATGTGTTCGGCAGAATTCTAGAACGCTACATTCTGATTTTTTTTTTATTGATTTCATGTTTGAGTGTTTTAAAAAATGTTTCTTAAAAATCTCTTAATATAGGTCAATGCTAAAAAAAAAAAAGAAAGAAAGAAAGAACCATAGGCAAAGGAATAATCCACTCGCAGGACTTTTTCTTTCATATGCTAAACAACACTCGTTTAAAAGAAATTATCATGAATTCAAGCTTCGTCATATTTTTAAAATTATATTCAACGTTTTTAATCATTTTTAAAACGTTTTTATTCATCAGTAAAATTTATTCTAATTGATGAAATTAAATTGCTTGGAAATGGTAGTGATTTGTCAAAGCCTCAAGTTACCACAAATGAAATTCATCAAGCTGAGGGTGTAAACTTGTGTTTTTGTTTTGTTTACTTTTTGGGATATTTGATTATTTTTGCCGCGAGTTTTAAAACTTAACTTGGTTTTGTGCTCTGAATAATCCTGATCATATTTTGACATTTCTACATTTATATTAAACACAATGTCACCTATTAAAATTAAATTTGTGTCCAGGAAAATCAGCAAAGTCAAGTTCCAACCTAAAAGTTCATCTGTGTTTGTAACGGGATCACATAATGATGATGTATGGGTTCTTTTAGGATTGAATCATTTTTACCTTAAGTAGTTTTTGCCACTATAAATTTTAAACCTGAAAAATTAACTTTCATGTTATGCATTTATTTACTTAAAGATGTTTTGTTTTATACAACTTTCTATCATTTTTCTTCCGACTTTAATGTTATTCTGCTGTTGTGTTTCTCGAAAAATATAAGAAAAAACCAACTAAGATGTAAAATTAACAACCAGGGGAAAATTTGTGTAATGCAATAGAATTGTCAACAGCTAAAGTTGAGTTCTTCGGCTGATTTAATAGAATAATTTTTAATTCTTATTTGCACTGTTGAAAATCGTTTGGCATGATTTCAGTTCCAATTTTTTTTAGAGACAATTCTTTTCCAGATTTATGTTTATTGTTTTTAATAACTATGTGTAATATGGAGATGTACTTAATAGAGAATCTATAAGATATTTTGTTATAATTAAGTTGTACTTAGAATATTGTTATTTATGTAATTAAAAATTAATAACCTCTATTATTAAGTTAAATCTCTTAGTATAAAATAATAAGATTAGTCATTTTATATATTCAGTTATAGTTGAAATGTTTGATAATTTCCATTAGGAGAATAAAATATGCATTTGGAAATTTCCTACCCCCGTGTCTTCTATGAACGATGATGCTGAGAATGATATTGATGATGATCCTCAAATTATTTCTACCATGTCATTCAAAGGATGTGTTACAGACCTCAAAGTAAATATATTTTTTTATTCAAACTTATTTTGACTAATTTTCAAATGAGAACAGCTAGGATGTGAAAGCTAACCTGAAAATCATCAAATATTTTGGCTAAAATTTGTCTCCTAGAAATTATTAGAACACAAATATAGTTCTTATTTTTCCAAAGACCTTAAAAAATTAGAACTTATTCAACTTTCTCCGTTAATTTGGAAAGTACTATAAAGGTTGGAATTCCTCCTCTCCCACTTACACACTATCTCTTTTTCATTGTTCAGTCAACAAAAATAAACACAGAATTTTTTTTTAAGACTTACATGATCTAATTTCTCACAGAATTTTTATTTCCATTTCATTTTTGTTATTTTCTTAACTATTTCTAATATTTATTGAATATGAAAAATATAAAATTTGTTTACCTTGTTGTGTATTTGATTTTCAATACATTCATTCTTGATATGAAATTATAGAACAGTTGTTTTCATAGTCATAATCAATTATATAGTAGCTAAAAAAGGATACTGAAAACTTCCTAGTATTTTTTTTTACCTACCTATATTATAAATGTGTGGGCATATATATTTATACTGAAATAGATATCTATATAAATATAAAAACATAGACCAAAAAATAACTTAAATTGTAAAAAATATAGATGGAGTGAAAAAATTTTTTAATAACTTTCTTACGAAAAAGCACTGAAAATATGAAAAAGAAGTTGTTGTAAGACCTAAAAAAAGTACAACAGTAATAAATTGAGTAAATTGTCACAAAAAAAAAAAAAAAAAAAAAATTACCCTTTTAAAAGCATTTTAAATTTTTCTATTTGGTTTTCTGTCCTCCTTAGTCCCTAAGGGTTTCCAAGAATTGATTATAATAACTACCTCCCATTGCTTCATTTAATTTTCTCAATAATTAAATAACCAAATGAATTTTAAAATGTTCTTGTCCATTATGAGATGTTAGTCAATTTTAACTCGATGTTGCATTCTTTCAATTATATTTGTATGGTAATTTATGCATGTACATAACTATGATCTACTATAACTTGTTCACATATTCCTAATCCTTCCTGAACCAGAGGTGTGTTGGTTTTTCAGCAATCTGTATGAATATTTGTTTCAGATTCATTCAAATCCTTGATTATGCTCATTAGTGTCTGATGAGGCTTATCATGAACAAAAATTAAAAACAGCATTTGCATTAAATTTTCCAAAAAAAAAAAAAAAAAAAAAAAATCAGTTTCTACTGAAAATTATTAGTATTTTTTTCTGTGAAATATTCACATTCAGCAGCTTGAAAATAGAAAGATTTATATCAACTTAAAATCAGAAAATGAATTTATTCCATTTGCAACATTCTTTTCTATTGTCACAGTGAAAGTACTTGTGAAGTGACATGGAATGGTAACAAGGAAATGTTCTGTCTCCAATCTCACAGCACAATCTCCTTCTAAAACCGATTTGGAAAAAATAAAAAAAACATAAGCTGTTTTTTTTTTCTTTAAGTTTTGTTTGTTTTTATAAGTTTTCTTCAATTGTTGTGTCCATTTAAAAAGCCAAATCAAATGATCATCTAGAAAATACATCTAAACAAAACAGCACCACGTGATAGGCTTTGATGTAGAAGCTCCTTTTGTGTGTGTTGTGAAATAAATGTTCATCTCTTCACCTATTTTCATCCAAACCATAGACTGAAAAGAAACTATATATTAAAATTATTTTACTTTTATTACATTAACTGTACCCTGTAGAATTAAAGCACAATGCTTCTTCTAAACAGATATACTTGGTAACTTATTCTACTTTTCCTTTAAATCTAAAGATATAAAGAATATGTTTTTCATGTTTAATAAATATAAAAACCATACTTTGTATTTCATAATGTGCCTTTTGGTGAGATATATCTTTTTAAAACTTATTCTTTTTTTTTTTTTTTTAAGAAACTCTGTACATCATTAACAAAACTGAAGATTTATTAAGGCAGGATATATAAAATAAGATTTTAACAAATATAAAAGAGTTTTGTTATTTTATAGAATTATGTCATGTTACCAAAGCAAATTAAAAGTATAATCAATTTTTTTTAATCTTATTAATTTTTAATATTTTATATTTCTTAAGTTAGGAGTTAATTATTATTAATTAACTTTATAACTTAAGAAAGCAGAAATTTCATGTCTTGAATTCACAGTTAACTAATTCTTTTAATTGCATATAAATATATTTTCATAGTGTATTTAAACAGCTTTCATGAAAAAAGTTACTGTGTTTAAATTTTAAAATGTTTACAGAATATAAAAATATATCTTTAAAATCATTAAGAAAGTCTGTATTTTTAAATAACATTTTTTGCTAATAAGTAATTTTGAGTTCAAATAAAATTGCGTCCTTAAGTGTAAATGATGTGACATTTATTTCTAACTAAAGCACTCACATCAAACTTATGTTGATTTAATTATTTTTAGGTAGCTTCTGATGATCTGATATTTGTATCATCTTCGTTGGGATCTATATTTCTCTTTAGATATTTTGATGAGGTAAGAAATTCATTTACTGTAATTTTTTAAAATTTAATATAATATTATGTCTCTCAATTACTATCTTTTATAGAAGCTTCAGTGTATGCACACATGGGAAAAATTGCATGCCTTTCAAAATGGTATAGCATCTGCTACTGGAATATCTGTAAAAGGTCAAGACGTTGCAACTGTAGGCGAAGATGGAAAATTATGTTTACTTAACTTTAATGTAAAGCAGAAAATTAGAGAAATAGGTATGTAAAATAAAACGTTTTCATGGCTTTCTTTAACATTTCATTAAAAAATATACTAGAATAAATCTATTTTTGGCTATATATATTCAAGAAAAATTAAATTGTGACTGAATAAACATACTTATATAGCTCTACTCTCCATTCTTAAATTAAGTACATGTATTTGCAATTAACTGTTATATAGAAACTGTAATATATTTTATATTTTGTTTTTAGCCAGCTCCGATTTGTGTTCATTTACAAGTGTATCATATTTGAGACACCATGAAGTTGTTGCTGGAAATTCTCTTGGATATCTAAGATTATGGGATCTTCGTAGTTCTTCTGAGGCTTCAAGTAGTTTATTAACTCTGTGAGAGATATTTAATTTTTCTAAGATCATGTCTTATTTTAACTATTAACTCATTATATTTTTATAATTTTCAAAGTGTGTCCTTAATTTTTCAAATATATCTTTAAAAATTTTACATTCATAAGATTATCAATACTTCTTTTTTAGCTGAAGAATTTTTTTTTTTTTTTTTTGAAAATTTTTATAAAATGCAATTTGTAGACTCTATTTAATGTGTGTATTAGAAACACTTCTTAGAAATGTTCAAGTATAAAATATTTCTTGTTCTTACCATTATATTGATTTTAATACACACATATTTTACGCACATTAGATTTTTTTTGTGTCTTTTAAAATCCCCAAGAATTCGTTTATTTCATTCCTTTAAGCCTGTTTGTCAAACTAGTTGTTTTTACTGTGTATATTTAGCAATGAATTAAAACATAAATTGTTGAAATAGTGAATGTTAAATTTTAATATTTTTGATATTTAGTCATTGTAGGATTCTCTTTGTGTGTAGGAAACAAACAAGATTTCGAAGAAAAAAATTTAAGTCTCAAAAGAAAAGAGGCTTATTTTGTTTAAATAAGAATGTTAAAAAAAAATGTTACAAAATGTATTTTAACAGTTCGCTAAATGTCTGTGGATTAGTACAAAAGTAGAGGAAATTTATCTCTAATTTTATATTCTTAGAATAAACCATCCTGTAAAAGTATTAGAACAGCACAATGCATGAGTCATAAGCAACAAAAAGTATATGACATTTTGATTTACCTCTTATGATAAATTTATAATTTATTTATTTATCTAAGCATTGTGACAAGTGACACAAAACCTACCTAGATGAAACAGTAACTGAATACATAAAACATTCATGATTAATTAAAAACCAAAATTTAAAAGAGTGATAAATGTATTTTCAAAAAAAAAAAAAAAAACATTTTCTTTCTTTAATAGAAAATCCTAATAAGGAATATATTTGGCATACCTACAAATCAGTAGCAAGCAAAATATGGTGAATATTTCAATGAAGTAGCAAGAAATTTAATTATTTTTACTTTATGTGTCATTAAAAAAGGAGCAAACCAATTTTAATATCAGTCAATAACAATACCTTCTGCATGACATTTTTTCTCATGTAAGTGTACAAAATGAAGAACATGACACAAATGGCCGCTTCACAATTGTTTTAAAATATGCTATTTTGAACTCATTTTCAATACTTTTTGGATTTGAATTAAGGAATGGATGAAATGGCTTGTTAAATTAAGATATATCGATTTAATGTCTCCCCCCTCTTTATATATATATAATTTTTCTGTCATTTTAAACCTTAAAAAAAAAATGTGCGTTTTAAAAATAAAACTTTTTATACTCAAGAATAGTTTCACAAAAAAATTTCAAATATTATCCAGTTAGTCTCCACAAGAACCTGTTCCGTATGAAAACACTAAATTTCATTTGAAAGATATTTTTTCAAGGTAATGGATTTAGATACTTTATTTTATTATAGTTCGAGAGAACAGCAGAGTGTTACTTGTATGAACACACATCCAACCCAATCCCATATTTTGGGTACAGGATATGATGATGGATCTTTATGTATCTGGGATATGCGTCAAGAGAGGAAACCCATGTCTCTTCTTGAAGGACATTCAGCTGCTGTAACTGAACTGTTGTTCCATCCTACTAATCCAGATTACCTTTATACATGCTCTTTAGATAGTTCTGTGTGGCAGTGGGATGCTTCAAGTCTCAGAAATCCTATTTCTGCTTTTCCTACAACTTTAGGTAAGTTTTAATTTTTGTATCTTGTGTATAAAATGTATCAAATATGGATATTTTTATTTTAAAAAAATTCATCCTTTGTCTAAATTTGCTTATAGAAGTCACTCACACATTTACATGTAAGCAAAACATTTCGAATGAATCTCTAAGTTTTAAAAAGAAATACTTACATGGCATTAAATCAAAGCATTTAAAAGATAAAAATATGGTTTATTTCTTTTTATGTTTCTAATGGAGTAATAATTAATGTACAGCAACCTATAAAGTGATCCCTTCATAAAAAGTTCTATGTTTAAATGTTATTATTTGTATTTTTTTTATTTATGAAAAAAATTGTCTTAGTTTATTTAAAAAAAAAAAAAAAAAAAAAACATTTAATTACTATCGAAGCAAGCAACAAAAGTAAGAATAGAACACACATGCTAGGTGTTTATCTATAAAATGTGGATTTTTTCTAACAGATGGCATCACACATAAAATCTTATGAATGGTGATTTGTCTTATTCAGCATTTTATAAGGCTATTCTTAACCTCAAAACCAAGCATGAGAAAATTATGAGAGTATAAATTCATAATATTTTCTGCTTTGTAAATGTCAAATTTTAGACCAAAGAAAGACCATTTGTGGGATGTTTTGATTCATTACTTCATTTTGAAAAAAAACTGCTTCTCAAACTTACCAGACTGGTAAAAGCTTATGGTGAACATGCATAATCTGAAGACACTTGTGAATGTTGGCTTAATTGATTCAAATCTGGTGATTTTGATGTGAAAGACAAAGCTAAGGGAAAACCATTGAAAAAATTTGTAGATGCAGTGTTTCAAGTATTGTTGGATGAAGATTCCACTTAAATTCAATCACAGTTGGTGAAAAATTGAAAGGGACTCAAAAAGTGTTAGCAAAAGTTTGCATGCTATGGAAAAAAGTTCAAAAATGAGTACTACACAGTTTGACTGGAAGGCAAATAGAGAATTGAAAATTTCCTAGCAAACTCCTGCTGAAAAAACATCATCATGGATTTATCCATGATTTTCGCCATCAACATCGACTGCAAGACCAAATCTCATCAGAAAGAAGATAATGCTCTGTGTTAGGTGGAAACAAAAAGATGTTGTTTACTATTAACTTCACAAATCTGGTGAAAAGGTTAATGCTGCCTGCTACCAACAACAAACGATCTATTTGAACCAAGCATTGATCACAAAATGTCCAGAATGGACCCGAAGACATAAAAGTGTGATTTTGCTGTATGACAATGTGTTGGCCCACACCACACAAGTTGTCAAAGAAACTTTAAAAGAATTTAATTGGGATTTGTTACCTCATCTACCATATTCAACAAACATTGCTCCTTTGGACTTGTTCTGGTGAATGGCTAAGCAGCATTTTCCTAACTTTGAAGAAGTGGAAAAATAGGTCAATTCATGGTTTGCTTAAAAAAAAAAGGAATCTTTATCATCAGGAAATCCATCTTTTGCCAGAAAGATGGAATGTTGTATCAAATGGCACATATATAAATAGTTTTGACCATTTACTTCAAATTAATATGTATTTTTCCTTTAAAAAAATCAGCATTTCATAGGCATGTACCTGATACTTATAACATATGTATAAAATCAACATACAATATATATATTTATTTATTTGTAAACAGTAATAATGCATATGTTTTATAGCTGGTTTGTGACTATTAGTTAAATGTCTAATTCTAAGTTTACTTAAATTTTATTAAGTTTATTAAAGCTTTTGGTTGCAGTGTTAAATTCAAATTTCTAAAAATATATATAAAACCTGCAGTGGTTCTATAATGCTACAAGCTGTTAATTTTATTTGGATATTTTATTTCTTTTTAAAGATAAGTTTTCATCAATTTTTGAGAAAATTATGCTAAATACTTAGGGGTGGGGGAATATATGAATAAGTTATTGTATGCAAAGTGTTAACTTCAAATAGTTTGACATAACTTTTCAGTATGATATTTTTAATTATCTTTATTTCTAATGCTGGAATTGTAAACAGTGAGACAGTTTTGATTGTATAAAATATTGAAATTAAAGGTTAGTTTAAGATAAAAGTTCTGTTGCTATTTTGTTTGAATCAGCAACACTGATCAAAAGCATTATTAAATCAAAACAATTGTAACAAACAGCCATATTTACTTATAATATTAAATTGAAGATTCAATTGAATGATTTTTCTTATTGCTAATAACTTACAGGGGTTTTACATCTATTTTTTTTATTATTATTTGGACCACTAGAGAATAACAAGTTATTTTTTAGATGATTTCCCCAAAAAATATTTTATATCCTGAAGTGCATGAATTGGTTGTATTTCAGCCACTGTAACTGGGTAAATTTATCAAATATTTTTGTACCACATGAAAAGTTTGTCCAGTAAGCATCGGGACTGAAGTCATAAAAAGAAATTTATTGAAGATATATGTGCATAAAATTAATTTTCAAAATGTGACTCTCCAGCTTCAATACACCATTTACAATGCTTTTTCGAGTTTTCATACTTACCATAGAAAGCAGCAATCACAAGGCTTTTCAGGCACCCTTTCAAAGTTACTTAAATCACTTCAGTAATCCAAAAACAATGTTCTTTATAGCTTATTTTTATTCCAGAGAACAAAAGAAGAAGTCGGTGGGAGCCAGACCTGGAATGTAAGATTTTGGGACTGCTTGGAATATTGTATTTGGTCAGTACTTCCCTCACAATTCATGACCTGTGACTGAGTGTATTGCCTTAATGGAGAATTTAGATATCAATGTGTTTGTGTGTGATCTCATTTAGATGTTGGGAACCCTAGTCCTTCATTGTTTGAGTACTTTTACAAAAAATTTACTGTTTGCCCTGCAAACTTCTTGTAGACCACACCTTTCGCAGACATTGATGTCTTCCCTAACATCATTGAATTTTTTATGCCACTCAAAGATATGTGTTCTAGACCTTATTTGGTCCTTGTAAATCGGATGAATAACTATAATTTTCTTTAGCCGATTTGTTCCATTTAACTGAAAATTTGATCACACAACACTACTTTCTGGATCACAACATTTTCACTCAATGCTAGCACTAAATATACTTTCACTCCGGGCAGGATCTACATTAGTGATTCTCGTCTTCTTATAGTTGATGTCCCCCCCCCCAAAAAAAAAAAAAAATTAAGAACAGAAAATTTTCAAAATTTAGAGTATGGGGGAGAGAGGAGGATTACTGAATTATAAGAGACAGAATGTTTGAGTAATTTTCTTGAATAGACTTTCATACCAAATTTGTTGGGTTTAAGTCTAGACTTCTGAACTGGAAGTTATTACAGTCTGCTTGTTAAAATTTTAATGACTAATGCAAAAGAAAAAGGGAGTTTTTTTTTATTCTTAATTTGATAACTAAAAAAAGCAACAAGACAAAAAAATTTACTCTAAAAAGTAGTATCAATGAAGCAATCAAGTACCTATGTCTGTGAGATGGTTGTTTTTGATGGTTCAGAGCCAGTTTCTTAACATTTGATTCAATGTTTTTAGTGAGATGAAGTTGATTCTCACATTATTCAGAGTCAATTTGTCTTTTTTTATAACTAGATTTGTCACAGTCATGAATCTTCACTAGATGTGGTAGGAAGAAGGGAAGGCAATTAAAAAAAATTTGACAGACAACAGTCCAGAGTAGAGACAACTGGTGTTTCTTTGAGGCCAAAATCCTATAAGATGATCACCATTCTAAAAGCTAGATTTCAAAGTTTCATGAGTTGAAAGTTTGACCAATTCCTCCTGAATCCGAAACTTTGCTGTCTCAATACTCACAATTTCATGATCTGTCAATTAACTTTCATGGACAAAATATCCTCAAAAAGCTTAGAAAAGTCCTGGTGCAAAGATTCACAGTAACCTCGTGTATCGTTGAAGGGGATTTCACTGTTCTTATGCAGATCCCGTGAAATTGGAAACTGACTGAACTCTTTTTGACTAAAATTCTGCTTCCACATATTTAATTTGTTTAGAAAGGAAGAAATTACAGGTTTTTTTGTAATCCAACTTTCATCGTCTTGAAGATGCAAATTAATTTCATTGAATTTTGTGAATAAATTTGTCGTGTAAGCAATATCGATCATAATTTGTAGCAATACATCTCTTAAATCTACATCCTTCTCTTCAAGGAATTGAAGCACAGAGTCAAAAAGATTCCAGGGCCCTATTGAGGTAGGCACCTTTGGAGATCCAGCTTGGTATGTACAAGCAAATAATTGAATTCTTCATCATTGTCCTTACACAGCTGCCCAAATAATCTAATCATTAAGAGCATTATTGTGAATTTTGTTCACAACAGATTGCAATGCCTGATATAAAGAGTCACTGAGGTATTTTACTACTAAATATGGTCTGTGAATCACAGTGAACAGTTAAAATACCTGGTACCTCCCTCTTCAAAAGGTGATAAACCCATGATGATGACCCTCCATTGTAGAGCTCCATCAGAGACAACAGACATAATGCTCTTAAGGGGAATACATTCCTCTTTAAAATAATCTTTAACAGTATAAAAATAGATTCGCCTTTGGTGTCTGCCATCAAGCTTCTTGCAAAAAACATCTCTTGGATAATTTTTCCTTCTTTCAGAAACCAGACGTATGCCAACTCTAAAGCCTCATTACTTGGAAAAGGTTGATTTTTTGACTTGAAGAGAAAATTTAGTACGTATCAAAACTTTGTGCAAAGAAACATCAACTGCATCAGCCATCTCATCAATTCGATGTCTCAATGTATTGTTGCTAAGTAGGACAATTTTTATTACATTGGGTAGGTGATGTAAAACGATTTCTAAAACTTCCATGTCAGCTGGCAGTGTCAACTATTTGCCAATGATATGAACTTTCTTCAATTCAGCAATTAATTTTGATGTATAAAAGAGGCTGTCAAGTCAAGTTGCATTTTTGAGATAAAGTTGCTTATAAGCCTGAGACTGATAGTGGCATCTGAAACTTATCTCTGATGCTCATGAAAAACCACAAATCTTTATTTTGTTTGCCAGAATGAATTTTTTGCAAATGGTTTCATTGCCTCCTGAAATAACACTTTGGTACATAGTAAACACTTGGGTAGTAGCAAGTTTAGGCAACTGAACAATTCATAAATGCACAAAAATTCGAATTTCAAGTGCATGGCACTATATTGATGACACTTATTTTATTAATCAATATCGGTTATGGCAGCAAAATAAATAACTATTTTTCAAAATGTATGGTTCACAATCAAGAACTAATAAGCATGTGTACCAAGCCAGCTGGCCAAATAAACAATGAAAGTAAATCAAAACTGGGAGAAAAACAGAAATGCAGTGAACAAAAGCCATCAAAAAAAGCACAGGTCAAATCAAACATTCATAGTGAAAGAATGCTCAATGCATGTGTTGCAATCAATCAAGTATTCAGAAGCAAAAACTGTGCTGGTTGGGATCAGCCCCAAGTGTCAAGCTTTTCATAATCATCTTACTTTAAAATAAACTTTTCCCAATGGCAAAAGAAGATGTCCCTTCCCATTCTGAAAATTGCATGAGGGGGTCTCATCTCATTACATTTCCCGACATCTTCGTGATAGGGAATATTGAATATCATTTTGTGTGAATGCACACTAAAACAAAACTGTCACCAATTACCCAGAAGCAAAATACCAAACTCCTGCTTCTGTTTGCTGTTTCTTATACTATGGGAACACAATTATCGACGTTGAAAAAAAAGAAGACCCTGGAAATGTAGAGAATGAAACTTATTCCAGAGCCATTACTTAAGTTTGTTTTATCACTGGTACATATGGTGTAAATTGGATAATCTGTTTAATACATTTATTTGAGAATTTTAAAATTATATTTGAATGCCAAAAAGTGGTTTCCCCCCCCACACACACACACTTTCTTATTGAGAACCAATTACTACATACTCCAATGGTGTTACATATGTCTCCTAACTTACATCACATTTCACCCTTAGAGACTACCCTACACTCCTTCCCAATGGCTGGAAAAAATCAGTTTTTATTTTTACTGGACAAACCATGTATATGCTCTAATTAAAAATGTAAAAAATATGTATTCATTATTGAATGTTTACTAAGAAAAAATATTTTTTCCTTTCATTCATAGATTCTCAAGAACAAGGTTTTACAAAAGGGAATCCATGGCTGAATTGTGATGCACATAAACACAAACTAGAAATAACTTCATTATCAGGCCAAACTTGGGCATGTGTAAATAGTCTGGACCTAAGTGGATCTACTTTGATATGGGGGACAGATAATGAAGAATTATGTATATTAAATGATATTGCTGTGTAATTATTTTTCAAAGAATTTGTACAGTCTTACCAACATTCGATCAGTGACCAAGCATTCATTTTGTTATCCTGAAATTGTTCATTTCATTTCTCATGTTTGATCCATTGATGATAATTTCCTATAATCTTTTAATTATAAATAAAAATTTTAATGTTTCTATATTCATTATTTCTGAACTATATATGATGTTTGTGATATTATGTATATAATTATGTCATATTTTAAATACTTGAGTATTTATATTTTGTTAACAAGGATTTAGAAATGGAATTTTTATGAAATAGATTTTAAAAAATAATGCATAAAATTTACGTAATAAATTATTTTAAAATAAATTTTCTTTAAAAGAAATGTTTGTTTATGCTACAAAAAAAATTGTTTTATTATAATTCTATCAGATATCCTATTTAGAACTGGAAAACTATAAGTTCAAGACCCAATTCTATTAAAGACCATCAATATATTTAACAGAATATTTGCATATCAAATCCTGCGAAGACTAAGTCTTCATGTGAAAGTACATTCGAGAATTATATACTGTATATATCAGGTTTCAACTTATCTGAACCTAGATCATTCAAAATTGTAAGATTCTTCATTAATAGGTAATTGTTAATCAAATCCCTTTTGTTTCCATTAATTAAAAAAAATTTTTAGAATAAGCAAAAACGAAAAGTGTGTATTACAATGTAACTAATGTAATTTTTTCATAATATGCAAAGGAATCTGATGGTATAAATAATATATTCACTCTCATTTATCAAACTTACAACTATTTTTTCATTACCTTACTCAAATGTAATGCAAATTTGAATGCTATTAGGACATAAATTCCATGATATGATAGCCTATAGATATAAAATAATATATGGCTAAGTATGCAACATTCATCTTAATGAAAAAAGCAAAGAATGTTTTACTTATATATATATATAAAGCTAATGATGAAGGAGATCTAACAGTACAGTTTATTGCCATGTAATTCAATAAAACATTTTTTAATGCATGAAATTAAACTACTGATTTTCGAAACCAGTACAATATTTCTATAGTTACATTCTCTTCGCAGTGCTATTTTCAGCGCAAATCATTGATAAAATTTTGTTTGTCACAACTCTTAAACCAATTAGTACAATACAAAAAGTACCCCAATAGAGTTTATAATGATTTTTCCCTTTATTTGAGTATTTACTGGTAGTTTTTGCTGCTTCAGTTGGATTAAACTATTTTCTAACATCCAATAATAATCAGGAAGAGGTAGGTGTTAAAGTTAAATTAAAATAAAGTTATGGTGACTTAGGCAACCAAAGCCTAGCTAGCACTC
Source organism: Nephila pilipes (assembly GCA_019974015.1). Taxonomy (NCBI): domain Eukaryota; kingdom Metazoa; phylum Arthropoda; class Arachnida; order Araneae; family Nephilidae; genus Nephila; species Nephila pilipes. Next base: position 840,655 of record BMAW01120756.1, on the reverse strand, counting down.
ATTTGCTATTGACTTTTAAAGATAAATTTATCTGTAAAAATTTATGATTGGATATCATAATTTAACACAGTTCTGTTGATTGATGCACCATAATTATGTGGTGCTTTGAAGAATACCATGAAAATTTTTTAATGTTATCATAGTTTCTGAAATAAAATGTCAGTTCAGTAATGTTTACATATCATTAGTCGAAAAAGAGTTGAAGATAAAGGAATGTATGAAAAATATTGCTACTCTTTCCTCTAAAAAACCTGTTGGTGTGGCATGGAAGTTAGGAGAGGGCAACCTATATATATATATAGGTTGCTCAGGTGTTGCCCTCATCACTTGACTGAATTTCAAAATTATGAGTTCTGTCGCCAATAGTCCCAAAGTTACTTCTAGTGTGATGTTAATGCAATCAATCCTCAAAAAAAATTATATTGTTATAGTATTATTAGACAACAGGGAAATATACCATATATTTCTAAATAAAAGCCGAGAGTCCTCCTCCCCTCTTTAGAAATCTGTCCAAAATTCAAATCCCACACATAAGCCAAAATGAAAAAAAATTCCTGTAATGTTCAAATATGTTCTCAGGAGCAAAGCAGTTTTAACAGGTGGAATGTTTTCCAATCAAATCACTATAATGTAAAATTCCAGGTGCCAATAAAGAGGGACAAACATAAGTTTAGTTACCCAATCTGAAACTAACTAGCCCTATCTTTTTGTCTAAAGGTTGCATTCAAAAAACCCAAAATGCAACTTAAAAAATTAAAGGATTATTCCTTTGCCATTGTTATTTATTTTTTTGTGCGCATTAACTACAGTATTCAATTATTATTTCTGGTGTATGTTTTGGTGCTTTACCATTAGCAACATGGAAATTTTGCCAATATCAGATTTTTCAATTTGACAACAAACCAATAATATAAAAACTTTTGAAAATAAAACAACTCATTTTCATGAAAAGAAGTGTCATCTCAGATTTTTTTTTTTCCTCATAAATTTAAGCAATATAAGCTAAAGACAAAAATATATTATATTTGGCAATGCCACTCATACACAACTTTTGGGAAGAGTACTTCCTGGTTTTTTTTTTTTTTGCAAACATACAGATTTGTTAGTTCGAGCCCCACAATTTAGCTTAGAAAAAGTTCTTAAATTTCTCGGCTTAAACAGGAAAAATATACTGTACTTTACAGCCATTGGACATTAATACATAATTATTTGCTTCATTTGAATTGTTTTTTAAAAGATCAAAGTCATGCATTAAGAATATCTTAAAATGTCAATGCATCTGAGCAATATGTCTTGTTAATTATAGTTTCAAAAACGAGGGATACAATTACATATAATGTCCAAAGTATAAAAAATGTTTTTAATTGTGTATTTGACACGGCTTATAATTAAGCATATGTGTACATAACTATTAATCAACTAAACAGCAAAGCTAAAATTGAATATACAGCTACTTTTAATTCATATGAATTAGAATAGTGAAATATTACATAACAAGGACCTGCTAATTTTAGACAGAGGATCAAACTTGGGCATTAAAGCTGTCTTCGGCTAATGTGAAGGAATAAGGCCCAAAGTTCGAGCTAATTTTTAGATAGAAGAAATGCTTCAATATTAATATAAATTACTATGGATATAATACTTATTATTTATTCGATAGCGTCCTTAGAATTTCGAATTTTTTTTAAAAAATATGCAATTTTTCACCTCAATGTGAAATGGATATTCAATTTTCAATGTTAAAGTATAGCAGACGAAATATTCGAATACATTTTTTTACAAGAAAAAATTTATTGAATAAATTAGAAATATACGTTTCTCTCTATTGACTAGCGTGGCCAGAATATAGTTTTATGCTGCTATTAATCAATTTTTTAAGATTTCAAATTATTTTTTATAAATTATTGACGTTCTTCGGATTGTCTGCAACAGATGGCCCCCGCATATATTTTTTCTGGAAAACGTACTCATGGCAAGAAATGCTTATTTTTGGCTAAAATGTACAATAACTGAAATGAAATTATAGCAACTTGTAAATTATGACAAGTGTTAAATAATGGAGAAAACTTTATGATTCGCAAAAGCTTACGATCTATCCACTAATAAACTCTCCGATTTGAGAATATTTTGTGAGTGTTTAAAAATTTATTTTGAGTAATGGTAAATTTGTTATTGAAAAGATGTTTATAAAAGTAACTTTTAATTCAGTGAAGTGAAAGGAGATAATTTGAATTAAATTAATACCAAGCTTCTCCGAAATCAGTTAAGAAATTAATTAAATTTTTTAAATTCAAAATCAGTTAAGAATTAAATTTTTAGTATCTTTTAAAAAAATACTACAAAATACAAATTACTGTTTAGTGAAGCATAAAATGTGAAACTTTAATCTAGACACCATGAAGCACTGAATCAATTTGTTTATTCAACGAAAGTTATTTTTTTATATTTATTGTTATTTTTCAAAGTGAATTACGCATCTAAAAATTTTAATGTAAGAACCACTGGAACAATTATAAATAAAATATTGTTACTTAAACTGATTTAAAATGTTTGGTTAAAACTTATTTTTCCAATATATTGTATTCATATTTCAATTTATATTGTAACGTTTTATGGAAATCATGAGATGAAATTTTTCTAACTGCCCAATAATATTCATTGTCTTCGTAAGAAACGAACGAAACTTGAAAACATTGCTTCAATCAAATTTTCTCTTTAAGAGTATTGGCATATAAAGAAAAATGAAAAACAAATAAATAATAGTAAAAAATTGAAAATAATATTTCAATCTTTCGAGATCAATTCATTTGATATAGCAAATATGCATTATATTTGTAATAAGTATTATATCCGTCATAAATGTTTTTATAAGTATATATTATATTTTTAAATTTTTACTAAATAAATGTATTATCAAAAAATTATATAGATTAATTAATATTTATGAATTTGAATATCATCTTCTCACAATCTCTCTTTAAAATTATAATACATTTTTCAAAAAGAAAACTGAACTGAATCTCATCAAAATGCTTTCTACATTCGTTAAAAATATTACCATCTCTAAGCCAAATTATTGATGTTATAAGCTGATAATTACAGAAAAATAAATTTAGTTTGGTTTTATTAACGTCTCCCTGGAAGCAACACGAGATCTATTTGAACCTCGGTCAAATGACGAGGACGACACCTGAGCTGGCACCACCTCTCCTAACTTCTACACCACGCCAACGGGATCAGAAAAATAAAATACTGCAAGTTTTTCTGACTACTGCAAGACTTTTTACATCATTTTTTTCCCTTAATCCCCTCAGGGACATGCCTTCTTTAGGCAAATACGGGTATCACGACCCAAAAGCAACCTAGTGATATTTTTCTTTCTCTTGGGTTTTACTGTCTTTGGTGAACATGGTTGATATATTTCCATTATACCCTTGCAATCTTTCTCTATTTTCGATCATCCTTGTCAATCAATGTTTACCTATTTTTCATTTTTCCAAACGTCTAGACCTCAATTACTCCTTGTTTGGCACAATATAACCACATCTGACTCCTGCGCCATTAAATACTACTATCACATCACATTTCATTGTTTTTGTTTATACTTTTACAATTACAGTTTTATTGCAATGATTTCTGTAATAAACCCTGTCTGTGACCATAAATGATTAATTCCGTAATAGGAAAAAGAAGCAACTTATTTTTATGTAACTAATGTACGAAAACAAATCGCAAAAAGTTTTAATTAAATTAATGGAGAATTAAGCTAGGTAATTTATTAATCAGTATAGAACTTTACAGTGTATGTGCGGTTACATTCGATTTTTTATTATTAAAAATTAAGATCGGACATTTTCAATTTTCTAACCTTGAATAACTTTTTAACATAATAAGCGCAATAGTTTGAGGTCAATTCATTTTACACATATTAGCTTATAAATACACTCACGGACAAAAAAAAATTAGCGCATCAAGAAGGAGTCGTCAAAATTAAACGAAATTTTACTTACGTAATGACTACTTTCATATAAGTAAATGATTAGAAAATCAAAGAAAAAGGATCATTTATTTCAGAGAAAAAGGCAAAAGAACGGAGGATTTAATACCCTGTTGAGCCCCCTGTAGCTCGAATGCACGATGCGATACAATCGGGCATTGAGACCTACAAGTTCTGTATGATGTTTTGAGACATTTCGTTCCATATTTGCTGTAACCTTGCCTCTAGTTCGTTCAAACTCGTGGGTTGCCCAACTCGCCATCCCAAATGATCCCAGATATGCTCGATTGGAAACAAATCTGGGGATCGGGCAGGCCAAGGAAGGGCAGTAACAATGCGGAGACAGTCTTGTGACACCCTTGCAGTGTGAGGTCGAGCATTGTCTTGTTGAAAAATGGCTCCTGGGAGCCATTGCATGAGTGGCAACACATGTGGTTGCAGGATGTCATAGACATACCGCTGGGCTGTCATGGTGACATGGATCAATACTAGGGGTGACCTCGTGTATTGTAGGCAATGGCACCCCATACCATCACACCAGCTATGGGAGAGGTGTGTGGCGGCAAAGCAAAGACAGGATTGAGGCGTTCACCACGGGGTCTCCACACACGAACACGATTGTCATCACTGCTGATATTGAATCTGGATTCGTCGCTAAAGACGACCTGGTTCCATTCCACTGCAGTCCAGTTTCCTCGTGCGCGGCACCACTCCAAACGGAGGCGTCGATGGGGGGGCATCAAGGGCAGCACACGTAATGGGCACCGTGATCCCAAATGTCCATCAGCCAGGCGCCTTCGTATGGTTCGAGAAGACACAGGGGCCCCTAGTCAAGGTGCTACCTGTGCCTGGATGGCGGCCGATGAAGCAGTTGGCTGTAGGCGTGCATTTCTTTCGATGTGGCGGTCTTCTCGACGACTGGTCTGTTGAGGGCGTCCTCAACCTGTTCTTCGTGTAAATGACATCTCTCGGATCCACTGGTCCCAACACATCCTCACAACACAATCTGAGTGGCCTAATTGACGAGCTACTCGCCTAGCTGACCACCCAGCTTCCATCATGCCGATGATTCTCTCCCTCTCAAACTGCGACAGCTGCTCATATTGTCTTCGAAAATGGCGTAATGGCATTTCTACCTCAGCTCTTCCTTTGTAAACGATTCAGCACACTCAAACAAGCTTTGGTTACCTGTTTCATACTTCACGGAGAACGATATTAAACGCCCTCTACCGGCTATACGTAATGCGCAATCACGCTGCATTTCTAATCATTTGCATATCTCCCCAACATGTACCTTCATGCCAAGTTTCGTTACGTTCCCACAATTATTTCTTGGTGTGCTAATTTTTTTGTCCATGAGTGTATAATTGATTTCAAGAATCTCTATTCCAATTGAATTCAGCAGAATACCAATCTAACATGAAACATTCCATAACAATATTGAATTTTCTTTTTGATTCATCGGAGGGGCCGGGGGCGGGGGGTAGAACTAAGGATGGGTTTGCTTTCTTTCTTTCTATCTTTTTTTTTTTTAATATTTAAATTAGAAAACAAAATTAACTAAAAGGTTCAGATTCCTTTGGAGCATTTGAATGATTGAAAGTGAATTTTCTAAATAGGCAAATGTCTTAAATTCGAAAAAGCAAAACTGCATAATTTTCAGCTGTAGATGGCTCTCAAATTTCATGATTTGTCTGAAAAGCGATAGAGGAAATAAATGAGTGAGTGAGTGAATGTAAAGTTTATTGGCGCAAGAGCCAGATATGGCTATGCTGCGCCAAACAAGATTAAACTGTGGTCTAGACGTGAAGTTGAAAAAAAGATAAGAGATTGACAATAGAGAGACTTCTTGATACTTCTATATACTGTAAAAAGTTCTGGTGCTTTTTTCCCTTCACTAACTTTTGGGGCTACTTTAAGAGATTGTTTGATTTAACCTTGCCTTGTGTATAAACTGTGTTATGTAAATCAACATTGCTAAATATATAAAAGTGTAACAAATAGGAGATTATGAGATAAAGAGATTGGACCTTTTAAAGTGCTGAGAGGAAGTGTTATAAGGGAGATGAGTATTTTTTGAAAATATCTTTCATTTATTAATTATATTCTTGCATAATTACTGATCGTTGTAGCCGAAAGGTCATGGCGTGTTTACTTCTATCGAGGCATGGGTTCGAGTCCCAACTCCGTTACAAATCGCCATTTAGGCTGTTGATGTACGTTGCGTCTGCAGAGGCTCCAAGTCATCATGTTGGTGTGGTGTGGAAGTATGGAGAGTAGAATTTCAACTCACAAGTGTCCTGGTCATGGACTGAGTTTCAAAATTATGAGGTCCGTAGCCAATTATCATCTGTTGCTTTTAAGTGCAAATAACATAATTAATCCTTTATGACAAGGGTGACAGCTGCCCTATCTTTAGGAGCTCCATTTCAAAAAAGAAATCTTTGAAAGAGCCATTTATTCAATGTTGCCAGATGGATATTGTAAAATTTCTCTACATTACGCTCTCATTTTCCTCCAAAATGACACTATTTTGTGAATTTCCTCCCAAGACAAGTGAATGAGCGAAAGTAGAGGGGTTTATGGCACAATAGCCAAATATGAATATGCTACTTCAAGCAATGAGTATTTGTGATCCAGACGTCTGAAAAAAGATAATTGGTTGGCAAGAAAAAGAGTCAAAGTCTAACTTAAAAAATATTGAAGCTTGCCCGTGCTTTCATTACTCTTGTGTCTTTATATCTTACTTTTTTAAATTAATATATTTTTTTAAAATTTTATATGGATTTGGTAACAAAATAATTTTATTTTATGCAGTAATCCAGAGAATAGTGGTATAGTTATACATAAGTTATTCTTACAATTCTTATAAAATCCTGTTCGAGTATATGTAGACTTTATTAGAAAATAATGTCAGTCATTTTTTGCCTTTTGATTTTAATTGCTTCTACTTCAGATGGATCTCTCAAAGGCATTTTTGGAGGCGTTCTTCTATCAATAATTTCCGGTATATAAAGTACATTTAAAATAAAATTTTGTTAACTTTGGAATTGGGACTTTCTAAAATTCTTCGTTTCGTTGTATACGCAATATTTAAGTCTTTTTTACATTATATATAAAGATTACACCCTTTTTGCTGTGTAATGTATACAAGAAGCGCATCTATTCGTCATTCAAAAAGGAACTAAAACGAGCATGTCCATTTGATTTGGGCTGAATTGCAATGGTTATCCCTCGTAAGATTATCAGAGAAAAAACCGTCGAGCATGAGAAAAACCCCTCTTTCTTTCACCGGTTTTATTAGCTTGAAAGTATCCTATATATTACTCCCTTCCCCCCCCCAAAAAAAAAAAAGCTTCTAACTACTCGTAACAAGTGTTAATTGCCTTCCGTAGAATGAGAGCATTGTTCAAGAGACATTCAAGCTAGGTCAATTCTACACTTCCGCGGCTTTCTGCTTGCACTATGTTCGAGGAATAAACGATTTTTGAATATCAGGGATTCAATCAAGGGTCATGTGTTCAACCAACATTTGATTATATATTGCTAAGTCGCTCTGAATAACAATCTAAAAATGAGAGTAAAATTTTAAAATTTTACAAAAAGATATTTATGAGTATGGTTGTATTTGCAAATCACTAAAAAAAACAATAATTTGTGACAAAATAGAACCGTTATTATAGAAAGCGCGAAGTTGGAGCTCTTTGGCTGGTTCCCTGTCTTCCAGTAGGGGTTTTCACTTTTCTTGGCTTTCGAATAATTTTCCTTTGTTGGTTGGTTCGATGATGGGCGGTGATTGGTTCTAGGGGTTCTTCCTGTATTTCTACTATGAGCCAATCAGCTGTTTTGTGAATTCGAACTGAATTCGAGTAGTTGGCAGTTAGATCAATCAAACCATGGCTAGAACTAAGCAAACTTCTCTTGAAGAAAAGCAAAGTTCAGCTACGGATTTTCGGGCTAACTCGGATGTTTTAGGCGAAGAGGATGAAACTACGAATGTGGTCGAAATGACCGATATCTGAGCACCACAATCAGATGAAGATCCCCCCTCACTAGATGATGTCAGTAAATGTCAAAACATACAAACCAAAGTCATAGACGCACAGAGTAATGTTTGAAATTGAGGCAAAAATCAACAACATTCAGTTATTCCCATTCCTATGTGAATCAAATGAACAGGAAGAATTACAAAGTGAACTAGAACGCTGGAAAGAAGAGAAGATTAGACTAGAGGGGGAATTTAACTTTTTTATTTCTTGTCCTATCCCTGGATGCTTGCACCATGCACAACTTCTTAAATTAAAATCAAACCTAAAGTAAAGTCAAAAATCAAACACAAGTCAAAATAAAAAAACATCAATTATTCGTAAGTACTGATTTAAAATCCCTGCAAAAACGGCGAAACAGTCGAAAATCATTAAAAACACAACAATAACGGAAACAGTAAGCAAATTTAATACTTTATGCATTAATAATCAAATAGATATTGCGGAGGCTATTCCTCCACCCTCAGAGAAAATCCAACCGGTCATGTTGCGCCTAACCAGTGACTACAACCTAATTTTGCAAAGTATACACACAATAGTACCAGCTTCAGTCAACAAATTATCAGGTAACTACATAAAATTTAGGATTCACTAACCTCACAAGGAGTAGTCGTTGAAAAAATAGCCCAATTGAGGCGCTACAAAACTAAGCAACCACTCCCTATCTGCCTAACTGAAATTCGGAAGACCTATTACGCCACAGATATTTACTCCATTAAACAGGTGCTGCACATGCAGGTCTATATCGAAGATTTCAAACGAAAACCAGGAGTGACGCAGTGTTATAACTACAATTATTTTCATCACTCCTCGGTTAACTGCCAAATGTGGACAAGATATTTACAATGTTGTGAATGCCACAGCACTCCTGACTGCAGTATTAAGACAAAGCAAGAAAACCCTAAGTGTATAAATTGCAACAATTTTGGCCATGTAGCTTCGTGGGAAGGCTGTCCCTCTTTTCCCAAATTAGGGGAGGGAAAAGCTACCACAAAAACCTACAATAAAAATAAAATCACAGAAAATAGCATAATTAAACCCAACGTTACTTATGCTCAAGCTCTTAAACCCAGTGAACAACAACAGAGGGCGCCACTCGAAGAGGAAATAGACGAAACAACGGTAGAGTCAAGAAGGAATAAAACTAATTATAATAGTCAAACAAAAGAATCGAAAAGTGGATTCACCATGTTCGATGCAATATGAGAACTGAAAAGCTTTTTTCACTTATATCCAGGTCTGGTGGAAGCTTGCGAGCAAAAGAGTAAGACGTTGAATAAAAACGATAAACTCAACACCTTTCTCCAGGGTATATGTACCCAAATCTAATCATAAACGCTTAACTTTCTTGGCTTGAATATTATATCATGGAACGCAGACAGTGTAAGATCCCGTATTGTCGAGTTACGGGATTTCATAGACAAGCACCCCCCGCCGATCAACTTCTATTTCAGGAAACACATCTGAGACCAGCACACGAATTAAAAATTGCTAACTACACCACTTATAGAAATGACAGAAGCATCCCAGGCAACAGAAACCACATGCACGGCAGCACTGCAATTCTTATTAAAAATTCTCTCCCACACTATCGAATATCCACTACTCAATTAAGAGCGACTGAAGCAAAAATCGTTGCTATCAATCCTTCTAGAGGAAACCCCATCTATATCTCCTCCACCTATATCCCACCATATTCAAACTTAACTTCTTTAACTCCAGACGACTTAAAAGAAATCCTACGAGTAGGAACTCCGAGTTTAATTTGCGGAGATCTCAACTCCAAACACATTCGATGGGAATGTAAAAATAATCACCTCTGAAGAATTAAACTTCTAAAATTCGCAGAGACAAATAACATTGAAATTCTAGCCCCACACACACCGTTTTGGCCAATCATCTCAATCAAACATTGACATCATGCTCATGAGCGGCTGCCAATGACCAGCTCAAATCACATCCTTTCCCGAACATTTCTCAGATCATAATCCGATTCACATATTCATAGATATTCGAACCAAAATTCATAACTCAAATTATAAAATATCCACCAATTGGTGTATTTTCAGTCAAAATCTTAGAAATACAAACTTCACACTACCCAAGATAAGTAGAGGAGAGGGATTAGAAGAGCATGTCGCCATCATCACAGACAACATCCTAATCTCACACGCATCAAAACCTAAATCAACACAAAAAACAACTTACATCAGCAGGGAAGTTCGAAACCTCATCAAGTATAGAAATAGAGCCAGGAAAACCTGGCAATTTTCGAGCAACCCTGATGACAAAAACCACTTAAATAAAATTATCAAACTAATCAAAACAAAAATCAAGGAAGAAACCACGAAAATCTGGAACTCAGCACTCTCTTCGCTTGGCTCAGAAAGTGACTCCCACTGGGAAGCCGCAAAAGAGTTAAGAAAGAAAAAAGTTCATTTATATCGGCTCTAGCAGGGCCCATAGGTATCGCACTAAGTGACTAAGATGAATCAGAAATACTCGCTGATTCACTGTAAAAGCAGTCTCAGCTAAATAACATACATACACCAACACAAATAACTTTAATGGACCCCCCTCCCACCTTGTAAACCATCAAAGATTATAAAATACATAAGTAAAATTAAAATTAATAAATCCCCAAGTAATGATGGCCTCACAAATAAAATGTTAAACAACCTCCTACTCCCAACGATTTTCCAAATCAATAATATAAACCACATGCTAGAACTAGGTCACTTTCCTAATAAATGGAAAACGACCTCAGTCGTCCCTATCTTGAAACCCGGAAAAGACCCAACAATAGCTGAAAGTTACCGACCTATCTCTCTGCTTCCGATTCTCGGAAAACTAGCAGAGAAGATCATATTAAACACAATAGTAGATCATTTACAAAAATATAAAATAATAATACCAGAACAGCACGACTTTATGCCACACATCTCCACCACTCACCAACTTACAAGAATCACGAAATTTATCAAAGCAGGTCTAGAAAATGGAGTAAGTTTTCCTAGACATCCAGAAAGCTTTTGACCGCGTCCAGCATATGGTATTAATTTATAAATTGATAAAATACAAAACCCCACCCTACCTAATAACCCTCATAAACTCGTTCTTGAAAAATAGAAATTTTATCGTAAAAATTAAAAATACCTACTCAAATTAACGAGAAATAAATTCAGGAATTCCGCAAGGTTCACACATTGGGCCAGCCTTTTTCCAAATTTTCGTGAACGATATACCAAAACTCGACAACACAATTCTTTGCATGTACGCAGATGACACAGCAATACTTGCTAAGCACAGAAATTATAAAGTAATTGCACATCACATCAACAGACACAGCAAGCTTAAAAAAATGGTTCTCCAAATGGAAAATAGCCCTGAATGTATTCAAAACGGAGACCATCTTCTTCGCAAGATCAAACAGGAGACACACACAAAATATATTCATTGAAAACAAACAAATCCCCTGTCTCAAACAGCCAAATACCTTGGCGTCGTTCTAGACAAAGGTCTCACTTTTAAACACCATATCACACATATCCAAGAAATTCCGACTAGCCGCGAACAAATTTATCTCCTTACTCTGTAGGAGTTCAATTTTACCTATTAAATATAAGCTGCTTGTCTACACACAGTTTCTGCGGCTATCATAACCTACGCTTGCCCAATTTGGAACCCAGCTGCTCAGATCCACCACAATAAAATAAGAAATCTTACAAAATAATATTATAAGGATGATAGCACGAGCCAGATGGTTCGTGCGTAATGAAGATATTAGATATTCGTTACATATTCCTAAACTCTAAAGCTACAATATTTTTTTCACAGAAAAATTCACAAATAATATAATGAACCACCCAAAACCCCCTATTCAAAAAACGAAAAATTACGAGAGACTTTACATAACGCGTAGGAGCAAGTTGTTACGTACGTTCAGGGTCCGGGTTACACCCAAATATTAAGGTTCCTAATATTAATTTCACAGCATTCACAATAATTTCTTTAAACCTTTCAAATTAGAACTTTTATCAAACTGTAAAATTTATTCAGCGACATGCAATTAATATTTTTTCTTTTTGCCATAACGATCCATGGAACAATTCCAGAACACTGTTCATAATTTTCTTGGACAAGAAACATCGAAACACATTAGAGGCTTAGTTCTGATATTAAAAGATTTCAAGTACAAATTTTTCAATTTTTTGACAGTACATTTTCATGTGATAGCACTATTAAACTAGTTAAAAAATTCCGACAAACGAAACCCTAGTAACAAGATTAACAACATGGTAATTTAAACTATGCAGACTGGGAGAAGGTCTGTCTCTCTCTTTTCCACAACGTTATTATCAGAGACTTTGAATTTGGTGATTTTTATTCAACTTAGAAACTTATTTTATAGAAAATATTCTTACGGCTTAGTTTAACATTCAAATACTAGTAGGATCGAGTTACTATTCATGATATTTGCAATTTACAACTCAACACATTTTCCTTTTATTTATATGTTCCAAGAGTTCCAGTATTTCATCTGGATTCAGTATTTTCCACTGAAGAATCCAAGATTGATCAGTTTTGATAAATTTAGTTATATTCACGTGATCTTTAGCTTTTAATTTTTCAAAAGTATTCATCTCGGTGTAATCTCGATTTTAAAATAAATGAAATATATTCCAAAGATTTACCTTTAATTAATATGATTCTCCTGTATTTCAAATCAATGTTGGAGAATGTCTTATCCACTGTTCAAAATATAGGAGAGCAGTTAATTAAATTACATTATCAGGACCTACGTGCCAATCACACATAAAACAACATTTATACTATTTTATAACTGCAGAAGTTTCCACATAGCCTATATTACAATTCTAACCTGCTTGCGGTCAGAAATAAGAATCGCTTATGGTCAAGAGTAATAACTCCGCCTTACGCGGTCAAGATCTACACTTGAGTAATATTATCCAGCGAACCCGCGCCACTCCGACATCGAGACAGCGTTTCCTTTATGATCCGAGTAATTTTATTTCAAATAAATATGAAGACAAATTTTTTACTCCCCATTTACAGGAAATTGAGGCGCGCAATCATTTTAAAATTAAAAGTCGAGATTTCAAATTACCCTTTCCCATTAAAAAAAAAACCATACTAATGGCGAAAATAAATTTATTCTTACCAAATATGCAAAATATCTTTTAACAATTGAATATAAATACTTAAAAAATATACAAACTTTAAAAAACAAAACAAAATTTACATGACTATAATTTTATTCCATCACCAAAATTTACTTTCAAAGTTATATGATTCCATGGATTTTGCCATTCTGCATCTTTAAATTGTCAAGTTTTAATACTAATGCATTTAGTAGAGGTTTTAATTGTCCAGTTTTTATATCACTGGTAATTCAACATTTTCTTCAGTTTCATCTTTTGGCAGAACCTCCTTCCATTTGTCATCCAAAAACTTGATTCTTGATCACAAATATTAGACTTCCATGAAATCATTAGAGTTTTGACATGGCACCATAGGTAATAACAGTTCACTATCCATCATATGTCTCATCAATTCAGCAGCACTTTTACCCCTACACAATTTGGCGCTGCACTTGAATGCTTTTAATATGTCTGCCATTAAAGGATTCCTGAAAAAAAAAAAAAAATTAGATCTTATTACTCTTTAAATGTAAAATAATAATAACTGCAGCTAATCATACAAGAAAATAATTTACATTCATATGCAAACTTGTTATTATCAGGTTGTTCAAAAATTAGCCACAGAAATGAAAATTCCAAACACTGAACATGTACCATAAAAAAATATTCTAGCAAAAAAATATAAAGGTTATTTCAACATATACAAAAAATCATTCCATTTTAAACATCTTTACTGTTTTTTCAAAAATCAATCAACAACACTAATTACCATATAATAGAAAAAGTTACTTAAATTACACATAATAACAACATATTTTCCTCATCATAATAAAGATTTCAAATACATACCAAATTAAAAGCAATTCCATTGTTAATTTTTTTACTGTTTTACTTCTACAAAATATATGTACATGTAGACTCCTTTACACATTTAAAACTAATAAAATGCTTACGTAATGGATTATAATATTAAACTTATTTAAAAGGCCATTTAACAATGAAAAAAATATCAGCCATAGAAACTTAACAGATTTAAAATAGGAAAATAAAGCATAAATCCAAATTTCCATTCCTAGTTAGTTAAATTAAATAAATTAAAAAAAATTTTCAAACTACATTTACATATATAAGTATTAAAACACCAATTTTCAGCATGCATCCAATAAAAACTTGGGAGTGCTGGAGTGGCACTAATGAGCTTGATACAAGCTATGATAGGGAGAGTTTAACAGGCACATGTAGATCAAGCAAAATGTTACAGTTGGAAGTTGAACGTTCATATATTGATTTTATGAATCTAATAAAAATATTTTGATGTTTTACTGTTAGATTTTATTCTTAAGTTTACTTTTCAGACAACCATCAAGAAATGTGGTGCACATATATGAGAGATTTTATATCTAATTGCTGTTTTAATAACAAGGTTGGTTTCTATAAAAATTAGTGGAAATGGAATACTTTACATCAAATGTACCACAGATGGACATTAGAAATAAAAGTAACAAATATACTATTTTTATATCAATTTATTTCTATTAAATAATACCTTTTACTGACTCTCTTACGACTCTTGGATTTGATAGTTTTGACTCGAGTTTTTTATATTATACGTTGTATTTAAAACACTTGCAGTTGAATTATTTTATGGCACATTAAAACTTATTATCTACAAAGGAATATTCAGTGCAAGTTTCACATTTTTCACGAGAAAGTTTATCGT
>BMAW01120756.1:741878-814304 GCA_019974015.1 Nephila pilipes | reverse complement strand
TTTTTTTTTTTTTTTTTTTCTTTTCTCCATGGGGTTTATTGTCTTTGGTAAATACGAGTGACGCACCCTCGGGATACGCTAGCGATCTTTCTCTATTCTCGACTCTTTCATGCCAAATTATTTTACTTTTTTCCATTTTTCAAACATCTAGATCATATCTTGTTTGGCGCAGCATAACTGTATCTGGTCTCGCGCCATAAAACTTCACCTTCTCTCTTATCAATTTTTGGGAATAGTATCGAAAAATGTAGATGAATTTCTACAAGTGAGATTTTGTTTTTCTCTCTATTTTTCTTTAGTTTATTATTATAATTCTAAATAACTATTACTTTTATTTTATAATTTTTCAAATATGAAATTAAAACCGAAAAATATTGAAAAACTGATTTATTTGAAATGTTGATTTCAATGAAAAAACCTATAAACTTACCTCATTTAATTTTGAGGTATTATAGAAGAAATAGATGGTATAAAATTTTTATTATCTGCCTTCTGTTCTTCGTATTTTTTTATTTATTTTTTTTTTAATTTCAACAGATGTCAAATTTGATTAGCATTTTGCAAAATGTTATTTATTATTTTCTTAAATAGTTTAGTTACATTTTCTTCATGCTGAATTCATGTTAACAATATTTGATTCAACGTCATTTGATTGTTAATGTAATCTGTATACACTTTTCTTACGAATGATGTTATCTAGGATTAATTCAAAGAGAGAATTTTAAAAGCATTTTTTTAAAGCATTAATTTTAAAAAACAGTGTTTGTTGTAAAAGCTGGTTAAAAATCAAATTTGTAATAAAATTTCAATATATTAAATGACGTTTTTCGAACTTAAAGTATGATTGACCATTTTATAAATAAATAAATATTTTTTTAAAAAAATTGGTATATATATGCTCCATGAAAGCACAAAAATTTCGTTTCAGATTCTTTTCGGCTTAACACACATACACTACTTCCGACCGTGGAAGTTCTATAGATTACAGAAAAAAAAAAAAAAAAAACTGTGGTGAAAAAAAACCTTTATTGCGTCTTGCTTTGAAACACTGAATTTATCATAATAAAAGTAAAAACTAATTTATTGGATTTAGTTGTATAATTTTCTATTCTAATAACGATAAAATAAAATCTTTCATTTTCCATTAATATGTTCTATTTAACTTCGTAATTTCAACTATGTTTCAGTAGATGGTAAACAATGTTTGAATAAAATTGTGTGGAACTCCAATCAATAGCTTGTTTTCCTATACTGATCAAGCATAAATATAAATTCTTTTACAAAATACATTTAATGTATAAATACAGCAAATTTTTACGTGTTCAAATCTTTTCTAATCCGTATCTTTCTTCAAATCTTTTCTAATCCACAGACTTTAAAAAACTTCAGTGTAATTTTTTAAAAATTTTAATTTAATGTAAATTTTTTTTTCTAAGGGGCATATGTTAAGTTTTTTAAACATCTTCTTAGGTATATTTGAGTGCTGTATAGAGAACATAACAACTTTAACGTATTCTAATGCTTTCTGTGTTTCAAATTAAATTATTTCAGATATTTAAGGAAAAGTATAATTTTTTCAGAGAAATAGGAGAACAGGAAGTCATATATAAAAATGTGTTTGTGTAAAGATATATATATATATATATATATATATATATATATATATATATATACTTTTTAAACCACACCTATTATTTAATTATTTAATAGAGGAAAAATTTAGAATAAAATGGAGGGGCAAACATTTTCTGTTCTTTTAAGAAATTGCAAAGAATAGTTATCGTTGAAACAGCATTTAAATCCTTTACTGAATAGAATATTCCTTCAACACAAAAGCATTTTGAAACAAATATTTAAATGGTCCTGATAATCGTATTTCAATTAATTGTAAGACATACTATGTTCAAGTCAAATACTGTCTTGTAAATTATAAAGACGAATTTTATGTGTCAACTTTTTTACTTTCCCTCCTTCAAATAATTCAATTTTTCTTAACCTTTTACTTTTTAAAAATTTTACTCAGGGTTAACAATATTTTTCAATTTAACAATATGATTAATTTTTTCCATTTTCTTATATTTATGTTTTGACAACTATCATGAACTTTGAAAATGACGTCACAGGGTAATGAATATTTGCGACTTGTTTCGCCACCTGCAGTTGGCGCATGAATCTTCCCCTATCTCCCCCTCCCTTTCAAAACTAGAGAAAACGAGAGTAATTTGATCAGTGTCATCCTTTTACGTCCCCAGTAGGGAGGGTAAGGAATCCGGCTTATGATTACTCCTCGCCCTCGGATTTCTTTCCCTCCTGAGACTAATGAAATTTTTTTTTTTTTTTACTCCTTTTTTCACACATTCTAATTTCAAAAAACCCGTTTCTACTATTTCACGTTTTTAAACATCGTATCACTAGATTTATAAAAGATCGACAATGCTAGAGAAATATCTTCATCTTATATTGAATAGGAAATATTCCAAATTTTGTGCACACTGATTAAATATATAAAAATAAATTTTTATATAGTAAAAAGTTCTATGCATAATTTTGCAAAGCATGATTTAGCCGCCTAAGGTGCGCTTTCTTTATTTTCTTTTCTTTCTTTCTTTCTTTCTTTTTTTTTTTTTTTTTTTGTAGTTATTTTTAAATTACTCAATTAAATATAAGAATTAAAGAAAACGAAGAAATATTGAGAAATGGAAAACAATAAGCTATTCCGTTATTAAAATTAAAGGAAACAATAAATTATTAAATTGAATATATTTAAGCTAAATGTAGTTAAATTTAAAGCAAACGATTAAAAATTGAAAAGGGATCTGGTTCGCTGAAACTGGTTCAACTAAAGTAAATTCCTTTTGGGTGGCTATAAAGCTGATACCTGGTCAGAACAAATTGCTGTAATGTATGTCAGTATACCGTTGTATTACTGAAATAATTATTAGAATTTTTTTGATGATTTTGCACCCAACTCAAATTCCCCAAAAGGAAAGAAAATTTATAATATCAAGGCACTTGCTTTTTTTAGGAGTTTAATTATTATAACGAAAAGACACAGATTATAATATATATGTATTTTAAATTTCTCTCTCTCTCTCTCTGTGTATATATATATATATATACATACATTTCTCATTTACTTTTTTTACAAGATTTTATTTGGATTACTATCATACAGAAAACAAAAGTTTTAAGATCATTACCTTAACTAAATTTTTGTTTATAGTGAAACAATATCTATAACAGTGGTATTCGACCTTTTACACTTTGGGAACCCTTTGAGCTTACCGTTTCCTTGAAGGAACCTCTTGATCAAAGTGCAGGAAAAATAGGATATCAAAGCTTTATCCTACTCAAATTAACAAAATTATTACTGCATCTTTTTTTTCTTTTTATCTTAATACAAACTTCTCAATAAGATAATAAATGGAAAGGTAGCTAATGGCATTTTTTATGTTTTTCTAAAATGTATTCTATCAATAAATAAAAGCAACAATATTTTAAATTAAAACAAATTCATAAAAAAGAAAATTTTTAATGAATTGGCTGTGATTGTTTTTTATTTCAAAGTATTTTAACTCCTGGAATAATTGATGAAATCTGCAAGCTAATGTCCTATTCAGCAACCATTCTGTTTCTGCATTTTTCTGTCGCAGCGTACAAAGAGAAAACGTTTTAGCCTACATAGGCTGAAACAAAAATTAGATGTTTCACAGTTCTTTTGGCAATTTTGGATATTCTTTTCGGAACTACTTCGGTACATGCCCGAAAGCCGCCATTTTGTTTTTTTGGCGACCAGTCATTTCTCGCCAAATAGCGGGTTGACTGGTCGCCATGTTAGGCCTAATCGCCCGATTTGGGGGGGGGGGAAACCGAAGGTTGGCGGTCGGGCATATACCGAAGTAGAGCCTTCTTTTCAATGTCAATGCAAAATGTATAATATCAAACTTGATTACATTTTAGTTTCAATTGAGTGCCGGTCAAAATATCAATTTGAAATATACCGACTAAGCCAAAGAATGGAGACAAATATATAACCTAATGTGTTTTGATTAATGTATTTGAAGCACGTGACTTTTATGAAATTTAAAATTTTGTTTTATCCAAAAAAATATTTATTTTTACAAGCAAACTGCCTATAAGATTTCGATCTTTTACAAAAATTAAAATTCTACTAAAATTTTGGCGCTTTGATTAAGCAAATAGTGAACCCTTACGGAATCCCTGTTAAAGTTCCAAGGAACTCTAGGGTTCCTCGGAATCCAGGTTGAAGATCTCTGATCTATAACAAAGGCTTACAAAAATTTAAGGTAATGATAATAAAAGTAATTATGATAAATTAGAACAACGGGAAAATCAACATATTGAAATTGATGAAAGATGGGTGGAAATATTTAACCATTTCAAAAATAAGCACATTCCATCTGAAAATTTAATTATTCTTGCTGAATTTAAGTTGTGCTATTAATGCCGTGGTTGAAAGATTTGTTTCCATTAATAATGATTTTTGCACAAGTGAGAAATCAAGATTGAATGTTGATACTCTAGCTGCAGCACTTACCTCAAAATTCAATATGAAGGATATTTCTTACTCCGAAATTTCCGATATATTGACAAAAAATATTCATTCAATGAAAAAAAATACTCGGTTAATTAAATAATTAAAAGGGATCTAAGTATAATTAGTGTATTTTTGTTTTAATTAATAAAATGTTTGATTTATTTACGCTGTACTTTGCCAAATATTTAATAATTAAAAAGTAATAACACCAAATTCTCAAGAATAACAATAAGAGAACAAAGTTTAGGAAGAATTTTTCTCTCAATATGAAACATTATTAGAATTTACTCGATAACTACATTACAAACAAAACAAGATATAAAAAATAAAAAAATCCTTTTGAAAGCCGTGATCGTTAAAAACAGCATTAAAACGATACAGTTATGATTGAAAGCAAAATTAGTTTTCGAAAGTTTGTTGAAGAAAAAAAACGCGAAATTACTAAAATCTACCGGTATGCGCCTTCTTTTTATTTTGCGTAGTAAGTCTCAAAATTCTTTTGTTTATATTTTTCAATTTTACTTCTTTAAAGTTCTGTTTATCATATATAAAACACATCAATCGAAAAGTAAAAAAAATCTAAGAATATTACTAAATAAAAATCGACTTTACGAAATCAACGAATATTAATGATAATCTAGAACGCGATTTTAATATTTAATTTACAATTTATTTTTCATGTAATAATTAGTCTCTCTGTCCATATATTGTAAATGCATTAAGCGTTTAAGTAAGCAGGTAATTATGTACCTAATTTGTAAATTTAAGTAATAATACAATAGAAGGGAGTATTGAAACAACCGACTTTGTTGTAACAATTAATGAAAGAGATGTTTTATCAACCCATTTGTTTTATCAAAAGTGTTTTCAGTGTGTGTCGCTCGCCATGTTATCTGTACATATATTGTGATTAAACATTTCATCAAATAAAAAATGCTTCATAATATTTATTAACTCTTTAAAACAATTGTCTAAAATCCCAATTATATTCAATTTCACATGACCGAGAAATTCACAGAATTACAAGGTTTCTTGAGAAATTGAAATACACACGCAGCAAGATTCATAACAGCATTCTTAAATGTTAATAGTAGTTCTGGAATGACATAAAATCAGAAGTTTCGGCTCACTACGTTTCCAAATCGATATACTCTTTCAAAACCGTAGGTAAACCTAGATTCTGAGTACCCTCTGGTAGTTGATGGTTGTCTGCTAATCTTTGTCGCAAGGAACATCGACATAGATGCTGCAACGATCTTAGGCCCGGGACAGTAATCTCTGGATGGATCAGATTCACATTATCAAAAATCATTTCAGTTCTTTAATTCATGAATATGTTGTTTCGGCTGAATCTCCACAAAGAACCAATCATTTCATCTCTAGTGGCAAACGCATCGGAAATGGATCTCCACAACAGTTGTAGAGCGATCAGATTCCCACTATATTAATCGAAATAAAATTCGTATAACGCATGGTAGGTTAACATAATTAGAAAGAACCGGTGATTACTTCTTCCACTTGATTCTATGAATAAGACCTCCGATGATCTCCTGAAAAATATTTGTTTATTAAATGTATAATTCGATAATTTCAACATTTTACACATACAACGGTTTAAAATGTTATAGGCTAAGTGAAAACGTAGAGTTAGAATTGCCATATTAAATATCTTCCGTATTCAAAATTTAAATTTGCAATAAATAATGTGATTTAATATTTACATTAATACACACTCACAGCTATTGTAATATGCATATTTAAAAAAAAAATGCTTTTTTTTTTTTTTTTTTTTTTTTTTTTTTTGGAATTCTTAACATGACTTAAAATTCACCAATATATTTCAAATGATTTGATTTGTTATTAATCGAACAAAAGATAAGAATTGTAGGATGGTTTGTGACAAAAAATAAAAAAGAAGTTCAAAAGCTTATAAGTTATATCTTATCTAGTGATAAATAGTTTCTTACAGTTAAACAGTTATAAACCTATTTAAGAATATTTGCAATATTTTTTTTTTTATTTCCATCCCTTTTACTTTTTCATTGTTTTATATTAAATGATATCAAGGTTTGATGTTGTTATAGAACGGTTTATGCTAAATCGAATTTTTAGCAAGTAACGTATAATACCTTAACAAAGTTTCTTTACCCGTTTTGCTCATTATATTTGCGTAGCGACCTATGAGGCAAAATTACAGTTGATACATATTTTTCAACTGTTAATTATTATTATGAAAAATCGATTTAAAAAAAAAGAACCAAAACGAAACATGAATAGGAGCTGAAACCTTGAATTTTAAAACGTTGCTCTTTTCACATTCACAGAGCTGAATTATCCATTAAACTAAAGTTTATTCTATCCTATAAATATTTTGGATCCTTCACAAATAATATGATTTTGATTCTGATTGGCTCAGAGTATCCCTTAAATTATTTTAAATAAATAAATTATTATTTCTGTAGAGTATTTAGGTATTCAATAAGTAGATTTAAATCATTGAATCAAATTTAATATGAAGCAGACGTCAATGTTCGAAAAGTAGAATTTTTGATGTAATCATGACTCGATTACTACTAAAATTGCCCACGGTAGCCGAGTGGTCATGATCATAAGCTCGTGACCAGCGTTGTTTTTTTCTCAAATGATAGGTTCTAGTCCAGATTTCTCAAAAGGTCTACTGTTAAGTGGGGCTGCTGCACTTCAAATCTGATGAGGTTCTAAGTCTTCGCACTGGCGTGGTGTGGAAGTTTGGCGAGTGAAATTCCAGTTCAAGTGTCGTCCTCGTCACTTGACCGAGATTCAAAAATAATGAAGTCCATCTCCAATAGCCTTCGTGTTGCTTTTTATTGCAGCGTTAATAAAACAATTAATCAATCAATACTATTAAAATTAGATAATTAATGAGCATCAGTTATGGGGGTTGCTGAGGATACTATGCACCGGCCCCCAGCATGATCAAGAGCTAAAATAATGTACTCATACTAGATGAAAACTTGACAATATTCCTATCGTTATCAGTATGACGAAAAATACATCTTATCGTAAATATTATTATTGTAGGTCTCGAATTTCGACAATCTTCAAACTAATTCCTGATTATGCGAGTGTTAAGTTTTTGTTATTTGATTCGGGGAACTTCCGAGGATCTCCACTTAAACTGGACTTTTTAGAGTGTGAGTGAATGTAAAGTTTATTGGCGCAAGAGCCAGATGTGGCTATGATGCGCCAAATAAGATTTAACTGTGGTCTAGGAACGAAAAAATTAAAAAAAAAAGACAAAAATTGGTGAAAAAGAAGAAGGGTCGAAAATAGAGACTGATCGCTAGGGTAACCTTAGGGCGCGTCCCCCGTGTTTACCAAAGACAGTAAATCCCATGGGAAAGAAAAAGATCACTAGGGAGCCTCGATCACTAGTCCCCGAGGTCCTCTGATATAATCACTGGGGGCAAGGTGCCCGTCTACATCCCTAGACGCTGGGTACCCATTTTAGTCGCCTCTTACGACATGCATGAGTTACAGTGGGACTATTCTATCATTCCCGGTCGCCACATGGGTCCTGGGGATTTTAGAAAAAAAAAATCTGAACACCATATGAAACTACAATCAATATTAGGTATGTAAATTTTGAAGAGAAAAGAGTCATTTCTAGGGTTTATTGTGCAGTAGCTGATATTACTGGAGATTTGTAATACAAATTTGTAATGTTCTAGAAGAATTAATTGCTGCAAGTTATGATAATACGGCGGTATCCGAAATTAAAAGTCAATTGGATTCAATGCAAGAAATGTCATTTATTTTATGTTTAATATGATTTGCAATATTGTCCAAAATTAACACTATCAATAAACTATTTCCAGCAACGTGCCAAGATCGACGTGCCAAGATCGCCAAAAAGACATTTAAAAGCTTAAATAAAATGCTTTTAGAAAATCGGCTAATAGTTTGAGTTTTATCGAAAGTATGATTATTTAATAAACAAACGTGGGAAAAAAATTAATTTACCATTTACTTTAGCCAATCTATTTCTGTAAAACTAATTCTGTTTCTAATAAGGTATCGGCACCGGTCAGCACATCATCAATATACATATCTCTTAATACAACTGATGCTCCTAATGGAAAATTCTTTGATTCATCTAAAGCTAATTGTTTTAGCGTTCGAGTAGCCAAGTGCGGTGCGCTCTTTGTTCCATAGGTGGAACAAAGAGTCAACTCAAAAAGTTTTTATAAATTTTCTTTTTAATTTAAGTTTATTCATCCTCTATTGCGAAATAAAATTTCTCGTTGAACCACCATGGAGAACTCTAGTTTCGCGCAGTTTCCAAAAAATAACTTTTCTCTTACAATATAAACAACTTTCCCCTGCTCTCAAAAATTCCTCTTGTGTCGTTAAATTCACCCTTCCGTTATTTATTGTTTCGAAGCGGGGTCATAGGAGAAAATTCACCATTCGAGGGGCAACGAACTCTTTCCGTTCTCTTCAGAAGGTTTATTCTAGAGAAAAACATGAAGAAAAATGATGTTTCTGGAGGCAGCATGCACAAAGGATTTTTGATTTTCAAAACATAACTTTATTGAAAGCCAAGCAGTTAAAACAAAGGGAATTATTTTTAACTAATTCTATTTTGTACAGGTAATTGGTTATACTTGTGTGGTTATTTACTTAAACAATGGATTTCAGATTTACATATTTTGAATACTTAACATCCGAAAAAAATGTTCTAGTCATGCCTCTATAATTATTTTTGCGGTAAGAATTAACTCATTTAATGTTTTGCCACGAGATGAATAAAATAAATCAATTTCTTTCGCCAGTGTTATGAAATCGGATCATTTATTTTCTTGACGAATACTTTTATGCGAAACGGTCTCTGTATCAGAAATTATTTATTCTTTTAATGATTCAATATTTGAAACGTCTCTCAATTTTAAATAGTGCTCCCAATTTATAAATAATCGACTAGTAAATTGTACATATGATTCACAATTGTAACGCGTTATTTTTTTTAAAATTCTCTAAATATGCTTGGGGAGTAGGCTCAAACTCTAGAAGTATTAAGGACTTTATTTTTTCATAATTGTTGAGATCTCACCATTTTTAAAATAGGTAATAATATTTACAGCTTTTTCTTACAGTAAATTTAGTTAAATCTTGGATTTATAATTACGTGGAACACTTTTAGCTTCAAATGCACGTTTTAAAAATTAAAAAAGAAAGAAAGAAAGAAACCCCAACCTTCTGGTTTACTGAGAATTTTCACTGTAAGTGTACGAATGTTTTTAACTAAAGAATTTTAACTACTAATTTCTATATTAGTGTCCGTGTCTTTCGCTATTCAATTTCCTTTCTCTTTTATTTTTATTAACTCTTTCACTGTTTGAATTAATCGCATCGCTAATTAGAATATGTAAATTTGATTTTTATTACTGGAAACTTAATTTTCTACTTAATTATGGAACTTCCAATTATTTTAATTTAATATAATAGCTATTATGACAATATTCCTTCCTTTTAAAAGAAAGGTGAGTCGTAAATGAAACTCTTTGGCTTTTAATTTTAGCTACAGTTTTATTCATTGGAACATAAATTGCGCTGAATAAAGGGTAAATTCTTTTGCATCGAAAAGAATTCTGGCATCATATATATATGAACCATATGATTTTTTCAGTAAAAAAAAAAAATGTCTATCTCATCCATCTTTCTCAGAATTTTCGCAATGTAATTTTTTTTCAGATTTTCGTCCTCACTAAAATATTTTGAGCTAAATTTTTGTTAACTAGCTTCCATCAACGCAGGCGATTTAGTGTTAACCAATAGTAACCTGACACGTATAATCAAATCAATTGTCTCATATGCTCCGGCTTTGCATTCCCTGTTATCAAAACATGAATTTAAAAATTCTGAAAGTTCTTACCAAAATAATAATAATAAAAAAAAACGACTCAATAACTCATAATTTCTCATGTCGTGTACCATAATCATTTTTATTACAAAAATAAAATGGTAATTTCAGTTTTTCCCCATTCGTTTCCTTTAATTGATTTAATGATTGTTCAGTAGCGTCGCACTCAGAAGCAAAATGAAGGCTATTGACGACAGACTTCGTAATTTTGAATCTGTGTTAAGTGATGCAGACAACACTTTTCTGGCACCTCCTGCTCCAAACTTCCCCACCATGCCATGAGGGAGAATTGGAGCTTTTACAAATTCCATGTGTATCAATCCAATTATATGTTCAAAACAGCAAAAGAAGTAAATTTTATGATTTATCAAAACTATGGGCTCTGAAAAATTAGCAGTCAGTAACTGTTTAATAAGTTAAAGATATCAGAAGTTATTGATACATATTTTAGTTACCATAAGCTATCAGCTATTTAATATATTGTGGGAGGAAATGCACATGAATTAATTAAAATAAAATTGTATTGAATTCTCTGCTTTTTTTCTTTTATTATATCAAATAAAAGCAATACTGCAAATGATGTGAGATTAAGAAAACTACAACACTTATTTTTTTTAAACCTGTAATTTTTCTCCTCGAGGAAAAGAAATTACTACTTGGTATTCCTGATTTTACCATTTACCTAACATATACATATGGCATAGAGAGACTCATTACGTATTTTTCACATAAATATAACTTACCTATTATTTTTTACGAATTTTAATGCTTCAGAAAGTCTTTCACAACTGTGATGCAATTTTAATGTCACCACAGATGGAAATCCCATCTAACATTCTCTTCGTATCAAAAACTTCCGATATGCAACAGTGTCTCCAGCATTCGGTTGATTGACACACATAATAAAATAGATAATTGCCTGGAAAATAGGAACTATTAAAAATATTCCCCTAAAGTAATACATCATATGAAAATGGTTTATCTCCACCACTTTCCACATCCCCCAGGAGATATGGTATGTGAATGCATTAACTCCTTTTCCAGCAGGAAAGGTAGGTTCCTCAGATATATATTCCTTTACACTTTAAAAAACTCACAATTATTTTTACTACACAAAATAATGAATTTTTAATAGTATACAAATGAAACACAGAAGAATTACAATATTCATTTTATACAGTATTTTAAATAATTAAAAAGCAACTCAAATAAATTTACCTAGTGTATAAAATTTTGCTTGCATTGATAACAAGCGTTAATATAATCTGATACAATATATTAGATATTATTTAAACACTTACCTGCAAAAGAATCAAACATGTACTTTCTAAATTCATTTACATCAAAATTATCGTTTCTCTAATACCTTATTTGTAAAGTACCATATAAAAACACTACAATTCATGCAATCAGTTTGTTTTAGATGAATAGGATATGAAATATGCCTATCTTGTTCTTCATGTAACAAAGAATTTAAAGTTCTCCAGAAATCTATTAATTTAGTATACTTACTTTCGTTTCCAAAATCTAAAGAACACAAAAGTATAATTTCTTGACATTTAACTCAGCCACTAATAAAACCCAATGGCAAGACACATTAATGGGAATGAAAATGAATTCTGCATTCCTAAGTTGGTTTAAATCAAAGAAGTTAACAAGATTACCTCCAATTTCCAGAATTTGCATGTGATAACATCTTTTCATGATGAAATCTCTACTTTGTATGGTTTTTGATTTGAATGGATCAATTATACTATCCTACACTCATCCTTGATGAAAATTTGTTCTTTTTTTAAAACAATACTTACTTCCTCATCAGATACATAACTATCTAACGATTTCACCTCATAAAAATGTAATTTAATGTCCTCAGTATGTAAAACTATTTGACCGTAATTAGATACATAACTAATTTTGGGGTAAAAGATCCAGTTGGTTTCCTAAACAAGCTAACTGCATTACATAATAATGATTGCTCTACTTTTAAATACTTTGTTTCTTTCTTGACAATTAAAGAAGGATATCCCAAAGCTTCCTTCTTCAATTTTATAACTTTACTGGTACGTTTAAATATACACTGCTAGTATAAATGCTGATTGGGAGGTAACCAAATTATTTTCTAGCTTTAATTCCCAGTTTCTTTCTGCAACTGATTCACACATTGAAACCATAGTTTTTAAATTGCTATTTAAATAAGATAACAGAGTAACTCTGACAAATTTATTTTGCAATAAGAAACTTAATTTGGCAAGTAAAATATTAGTTTCGTAGATCTCTCGTTCTTCTCGGAATGTTCTTTAATTGCAGAATCAATGCAATTTTTTACACAAGCCACGGATGGAACTGAATCGGTCATATTCTTTATCTTCAACAATTCCATCACTTAAAACACCATCAAAATATGGAAATTGTTGAACACTTAATGAGTTAACTTTTTGAATATGTTTATACAGTAGGTGATTATCCAAGCATACATAAGTATATAAATGCATACATAGAGATAAATACGATTTTTTTATACAACTACAGAGAAGCATTTATCATGGTCTGAACATCCTTCTACAATTTTTTTAACTTCCTAAAACAAATCTCCAATAGTTCGTGATTATACTAATCATGAATATATTGCCTTCACATAAACACTTGGGTATATGCGAATTATTATTCTACACTGATGTGCGAAATACGTATAATTTTTTTTATTTTTAATACAGCATCAATTTCATTGTCTATTCGACAATATAATTTGCGTTTATGAAACGACTTACAATACATATTGGTATATGCATATATTCAATGATAGCAGATTCCTTGTCAGGAAATGCAACTTTAAAATTATCCATACTATTATTCAATTTTATTGAATTCGTTTCTTCTAAAAGAACTGCTAAAAAAGCCTAAATTTTATTTCTAATTTCTAAACTAAAAACATGATTAGTTAACGGTTTTTTTAAAGCACGATGAAGATGCCTACATTCTAATACTGCTTTTTCCCCTTCTTGACCGATCCCTTTTTTGTCATTCTTATTTTCGATTGAGGTATATATATCCTTCGCAGATTTTACGGTGATTAGAAAAAGATTGTAAAGTAAAATATGTATTTCTACACAATACGCAGCATTTTGAATATTCATAATGAACAAGAGCACCTTCAACGTGACTTCATCTTTTATAAATACCATTGTCACATTTATTCAACATTTCATGTACGTTATCGCAATCAAAACCTTCCTCCTCGTTTAAAATATTGCTTTCAGCTATATAAATTTTAAAACATTTATTCTCAACTTTTCATGATTGGGATACGTATAATACTAAAGATTCACTTACCTTATATTTTTGTAATTGGTCTACTTCGTTCGTCAATTTTGATCCCTGGGAGAAAATCTAACAAATATGTTAAAAAAACATGGAAATTAAAAAAGCAGAAAATTAAAACACAAATGAAATCAATCAACAATAAAGAACAGTGAAATAAAAATAATACAACATTACAAATCAAGAAAATAATCAAGTAAATATCAAAACTAGTAACCACGCACAAATACAACCTCACCAAACGAAATCTTTTATGAATGTAATACAGCTAATAGCGTCTGTTCGCAGCTCTAAATCCCTATGGGAGACCGAAAACTGGACGAGTCTACTTAAATCGCAGGGATTAGAGGAATTTCGCTGAGGTGTTGAGGAGATTACCCGGGATCAAAGATTTTTCCTTTCAGAAACTTTCAATAGTACTGGCTAAGTAAAAACAAAACGTCACAATAAATCGGAGCTGGTGATTATTCATTCATCCTTTTTTGCTCTAGTAATGAACAGGAACTGCACCTTCTTTGTGCAAAAAAAAAAAAAAAAAAAAAAAAAAAAATGTGTGAATTTTAATATCTCTGCAAATCTTGTGAAGATTCTTTTTCGTTGCAAGTCCTGAACGGTTCGGTCGCTCAAAATTGTGTTCGTGTATCTTCTGAAGTTTTTGATGGAAGAACACCAATATCCAAAAGATATGCTAATGCTCGCCAGTCTTCAATTTGTTTTAATAGTTTGCATTTTGTATATCATATTCAATATGCTTTCTATGCTATTCAACTGTTATTTTAATGTTTTCTTCGTGTTATTCTCTGACTATTTGTAAAAAATGTTTTGTGAATTTACAGGCTTTTACTTATGTTGTTTTTCGATGGATTACGTATATGATAGTGCAGATGTTGAATGTTTTCTGAAGCAATCAAAATTTTAACGAGTCGGAAGTTGTATTTATGACAATGAATGCTACTTAAACTTATAATTAGTTATAATAGCATTTTGCTTCATTTGTCTACTTTAAGATTACATTTGCTGTAAAAGAAAAACAATCATTCTTTTTCTTTATTTTTTTGTAACATTTTCTTTTTTTTTTTTTTTTTTGGAAAATCTTATTTTTTAAATAAAGTTATTTTGTAATCTAGTCATTTTTATTTCATGCTAGAGAAAATTGCATTCAGAAGAACAAAATTTAAACAAGATGAATAAAATATTATTAAGTAGTGTTTTATTCAAGGTATAATTGATAGATGAAAGAATGGCTTGAAAAACTCGCACTGCTTCAAGGGGGGGGGAGCACATTTCACTAAATATCTTATCAATTGTTTCCTTCCCGAAATTCATCTTTGGGGAATTTTTGAAAAACCTTTCAGCATCCTAACAGTATTCAATAACTAATATTGCTCTAAGTTATTTAATAATAAATGGTTACTAATCAAATTGTTTTACTGTATTTAATTAGTATAATTAACACTGATGTGTGTATCATTATTTCTGTTGTTTAATATTTTGTTAATAAATTCATTTAATTTGTAAAATAAAGTATCCTTTCTATTGACATAACCTGCACAATCAAAACAACATCTTGCATCTCTTAAAGTTATTCCTAAAATTTCTTTTCAGTTCAGATATGTTTGCCTACCTAATATTAAAACTACATAATTATCAAATAAAAAATTACTACATACAGTTGACAAAAAAAAGTATTAAAACACAATGAAAATTTGAATTTGAAATAGCTTGTTTACATAATAGTAACATGCTCATGTAATGCAATTACAGCATTTCTATATTGATTTCATAGTTGTCTCTACTAGTTTGCAATTAGTTTCTTCAGAATATAAATGCACACACACCTTTTAAATACATAATTAAAAGTTAGAGCTGTGGATTCAGCAGTCAGTTTTATTATTTGGTGGTATAAATTCTAGATAACAAGATAGAATAAGCTGAATTATACATATATCCAATGTTTATAAAGCATTTAAATATCAATTCCACTTTAGAATGGATATTTCAATCCTAAAAAATTCCACGAGATGCATTAATAAACAACCCAATGTTTTTTTTTTTTTCAGTAGCCCAAAACTTTACGTATGCATTTACAAAATGAGAATGATGCATCCAAGAAAATGGACAAAAAAAAAAATCAACCTCAATATTTAAAACATTGTTCACAACTTTTATTCATTCCTAAGGCAACTTATTCAAAACAGAAAAACAAAGGTCAGTCAAACGAAAACTGTTTCAAAAGCAGATAAATTTCCTCAATTATCAAAAAATTATTAAATACTGGTTGAATACATTAAACAATTGATGAAAATCACACACATAATTCAAAAGCAAAATATTACTACATTACTTGCCCTGAATTGGATAAATCAATTAAAACAGCAAGCATAAAATTAATCCTTCAGCTTTTTGTAACAATTGCATTTAATTACACATTCATTTTGCAAAGTAGTATGCAGAAATGTTTTTTAAATTGCATTGTACATATTTGATTTCTTTAGTTCTTAATAAAGAGCAAAAGCCTGCTTTATAAATAAATCAAGAATTGCCTTTAAGATTTTTTTTTGTTTACAAAGTACTTGTACAATAACAGAATCAATCTACGTATAGAATGCACGAGTTCTTTGTTTTAAAGCTTTGTGGTAACATCTCAGTCAGACAAAAATGTTTTCTGTACGTTTTCATCTATCTTGAAAATTTAAAATTATTTCAAGTAGAGTAATTTACAATGAATAAAAAAAAATTCTAGCTAATTAAATTAAGGAAATGTTAAAATAAACAGTCTAGCAACTACATTTTGGATAAATTAGCATTTTCCAAATGTATAAGAATTCTTTGATATATATATATATTGCTTTCATTATTTTCAAAGCTTACAAATGAGTGTGTTTTAAGATTCGACTGCATCTTTTTTTAAATACGTGTATTACACATCATATGCATGCATATGTTTTATATTCTTTATATACAAATATTATAAAGCAGCCAACTCATTATATAAATAAACTTGCTAAGGAAGCTATAGGTAATTCAAAAACAAATAGAAATAATTTCTTTCCAAAACATTTATTCAATTGCAAAATTACTCAAGCAATTCAAATATCCAATTTGTTTCTTACAGACACTTACTAAACTTCCCAAACTTTGTATTTTTTTTTTAAAAAAATTAGATACAATATTCATCACGAAATTCAGACTTTTTTAGTTCAAATAAATTAATAAAAACATGAAAATCTATTTTCAAAATTAATGTTTATAGTGTGATGTGATTATTTTCTTACAGGAAAAAATAATTTCAAAACCTTTCCAAGCATTATTCTTACACTAATATTGCTTCACAGTTTTTGAAATCACAACAGCTAAATAACTACCAAACAATCTCTTATACGATGCATGGCTGTTTGACGCCAGGAAAATCCACTCAACACCTCAGCGAAATTCCTCTAAACCCTGCGATTTAAGTAGACTCGTGCAGTTTTCGGTCTCCCATAGGGATTTAGAGCTGCGAACAGACGCTAGTAATACAGCTTGGCTCAATAACAAGCCGTACGGTTAACTTGGCGATCTACAAAAAAAGGTTGGAAATAATGTACCAGCAACCATTGTATCGTTGCCACTCAAAAAAGTGAGCATTATACGTCCTGATTCGTTCCTAAAACCTGTAAAAATTAGGAAAGAGCAGTTGTTCTCGAGAGGAATAGGCATTCTGCGGGATTACAAATCCCATGTGATATTTCGCCAATACCGGCGTCTCCTTCGTTATACTTCTCGATTGATTGATTGGCAGTAAAGCACAATTTTATTTAAAAGGACAAGTGAACACAAATAACTTCCTTATTTAGGCGAAAAAGAATCCTAATTTTGTTCAACAAGCTCCTTTTTTTATTGGTTCTTATGAACGTTGCACTAGATGAAACGCGAGAGTTATTGGCGACTGACTTTGTAATTTTGAACCTCAGTCAAGTGACGAGGACAACAACTAAGCTGGCACATTCCTCTCCTAACTTCCACACTATGCCAAAAGGGAGGACCAAGGCAGATTCAATGTGCAGCAGCTCGGCTACATGGCGAGTCTTTAATTGCATCAAGGCTCAAACCCCCGACTCGATGAAAACCGCCGGGTGCGAGTTTGTGATAATGACCACTAGGCTACCACAGATACCTTGACAATGACCACTAGGCTACTATACTAAATGTTTCATTTCCTCCCCGAATCGTACGACAAGCTCGAATTCTTATCGAAAGGATATTAGATTAATAATATTATTAGATTAATTATTCTAATTTGTCTATTATTAATCTAATTATGGGGTGGTTCAAGGAAAACGCAATAAATATATCAAATAAAATAAGTCGAGTGATTTTATTTATTTTTTTTTTTTTTTTTTTTCAAAATAAAATGAGTAAGAATGATAACAAACATTTAGGAAGTAAACAAAAATGTTTAGAAGAGTAATGCTCAATTTTCATAATTTTAAACATATCGCTGATAAATATATATTGACAGATTTCTTTTATTTTAATCAACATTTCTTTTAAAATCAGACTTCAATAAAATTTTTAATTTTTTTTTAAAAATAATCTAACTTAATAGCGTGTCTTATTCTCAAACCATAAAGGAAATCTTAGAGAAATCTTTGAAAATCTGCTAAATTTTCCTCGTAAAAAGAACAGGTAAAATATTATTTTCACCAAAGAATTAAATTTTTGCTGATTTTGTTCGAACGAAAATACATGGAAATATCGAGGAACAAACGAGGACACAAAACCGTGAATTAAAAGTTTTAAAGGCTTTTTTCTCGCTAACTCAACATGTGCAGTATTTAGCCCAAACACCAAAATGTGCCAATCTGAGCATCAGCTGCAAAAATTATTTAATTTATGGCAAAACAAAAAATTCCAGATAAAGAAAAGGTAGGATACGCCTGGATTAACACCTTTTTCTTTTGTGACAATGAAGTTTGGTTTTCCGTCGAATATATCGTTCGTACAGGACACAAAAGTTATTAGAAATACACCGTATATAAGTGGTTATTTAAATAATTTAATATAAAAATAATTGAAAACCATGCATCATTTGAAAAAGATAGATAGGATATTTTATTCTATTGTGTTTTCAGCCTGGTCAGATAACTATATATACATACACACTAATTTTTAAGTAAGCCATTAAGTTTTTGTTAATTGTGCCAAAACAACGAAATAAGCGAAAGCATGTGTTCAAATCTGTATATCACTTATCTACGTTTAATTATTATTCATTTAAACATGGAACTTTTCTCTAATTAATTGCGATAAGTGACTAAATCCCTTTTTTGTGAAATAGAAAAGTTACGTTTTGTCCATTTAAATACCCTTAAAAGATAAAATGAAATTTTTATGACCGATTTTAATTTTATATTTCCTATGTTCTCACACATATTGATTATTTGGATTAGGATTGATCGAATTATTCATTAAATTTGCTCTTAAAAGTAACTTTAAGGCTTTTGGCGTCAGATGTAGAAAGTTTCATCTACCGTCAAGTGATGAGAACGACGGTTGAGTTCGCTCCCTGTCAACTGTAAATACTACTAGATTGGATTTTACCGAAAGATATAAGAGATCGAATCAATTTTTAAGTGAAATTGATAATAGTTATCCCTTTCCTTTTCTAGAGGGTGGCCGGGGTGGCCTAGTGATCATAGTCGCTCACTAGGTTTTCATCGAGTCGTGGGTTCGAGTTTTAATGTCAATAAAGACCCGCCGTGTAGCCGATGCACTTTAAATCTGTCGAGGCTCAAAGTCCTCCCATTAGTTGGGTGTGAAAGTTAGGAGAGGAAGGTGCTAGCTTATGTGTCGTCCTCGTCACTTGCCTAAGGCTTAAAACTACGAAGTCTGTTTCCAGTAGCCCTCGTGTTATTTCAGTGCGATCCTTTTCAAGGGGAAAGAACTCTGGAGAAGACGAAATGGTATATACTAAACATGTACAAGCTGAAGGATCAGAGAATGTGGTCTTAGGTTTCGATGGTGGGTCTCAAGCGAGAGAATTTCTCCAGTATTGGAAGAAAAACCTCGGCATAATCTCCCATCAACCTTTTAACCGCAAGTATTAAAAGGTTGGTGGGAGATTATGCCGAGCTTGATGCCCAGTTGAAACTCCATTTACCCTAGCTGCCTTGCCCCAAGTCGATCTGAATGTACGTTGACGACCACAGGTGTTCCGAAAGAATCGGTTATATTTATGCTTATCGGTTACTCATCATTAGGACGAGATAAGAAGTGGAACTATTGGACTAGGATATTGAGGTAGAACAACAAACGTTCAATGAAATGGCAAGGCATACAGAGAGACTGGTAAAAAGAAGTTAACTCTGGACGAATAATTTTGAAAGCAACATATTGAAATCTGTGCTCAATTTTTCTACTATAATATAATTTTTCCCCCTGTTTTTATTATGTGTATTTAACCATTATTATACATTTATCCAGTTATTTTACTTTTATCATCATTATACATTTATCTATTTTGTATTTTTTGTTTATAAAAAACAACCCCGGAAAGTATGGTTCGTACATGATGGCGCTCACCTTCGCAAAGACATCACAAGTGAAGTAGTACCTGGTGGACACATTCGAGGAACAAATAACAGGAATGACGGTCTCGAAGAGCGACCTCCACGTTCACATGACCTGACTCTAATGGACTTTTTACTGTGAAGATATCTCAAACAGCAGGTATATGCGACCCTTCCGCCAATATTGCAAGACATTGATGACGCATTACAGATATTTGTACTAACGTGTTACCCACTATGCTACAATGGGTGCAACGTGGAGTTGAAACAAGGGTTCAAATGTGCATCGAAGCTAATGGAAAGAAGTTTGAACATCGAAAAGAAAGGTTTCTTACTATTACTAGTTGTTTTTCCTCTTCCTGAGATCATTTCTTCACGTCACAGAGTAGGAAATTGGGAACAAACAAATGTGCATTTTAAGCAATTCTATTTTTACCATTATTGTCCACAAGGTGTCTTTTCATACAAAATCTGTGATTCTCTAAATATTTGTAATTAACTTTCCCCATTATCTTGCACCTTTTTCGAGATAGGAACACTGATTCCGCAGTTTTCCACCAGAGGGTGTTATCAGTGGTCTTATCTAGCTCAGCATAGCCATTTTAGTATACATCGACACCACTTTTCTTTACTGTACCTAGACCAAATTTTCTTTCATATTTACTTTTCTTTTAATACGAATTTGGCGCAAGACATTCAACAGAATTCCAATAATTATTACATTTGACGTAACTACATACTAACATACATCATAGCAATTTGTTCTGAGAAGATTAAAACTTTTATTAAAATTCATGTTTTCATATAATTAATCATTGTACAAAATTCGGAATATTTCCTACTTAGTGTTTGAGGAAGATATTTCTATTTTAATGTTTATCTCTTACAAATCAAGTAGCTGAATAATAATAAAAAAAAAATAGGAATAAGTAGAAACAGATTCTTTGTGATTAGAAAACGTGAAAATAATTGGAAAGTAAAAAAAAAAGTTCTCCAATGGGAACAATACTGGTTATTGAAGCAGGGAAGTTCCTTATTTTTTAAATTTAAAAAAAAAAAAAAAAAAAAAAAACTAAGAAATAAATTTTTCATGAATTGCTTTCAAGCATTTGAATATTGTGGAAAGACAACATTATAATACCACTTAAGGAAGGGTGTTCAATTAGGTTAAATCAGTGTGTTGATCCCAAAATGAATCTCTCCCTCCCAACTGGGAAAATAAGAAAGAAATGGTGGGAAGAGAAGCAGAGATTGAATTATAGTGTTGTTTCTAGTTTTGAATGCAAATAAAAGAGGAAAGAGAAGAGTTACCTCAAGTTCAGAGATTGCGGGTGGAGAGAAATAACCCCCATTATTTTTCAAAATGGTTTGTTTACATCAAGATGGGAGTGTTTATTACTCTGTGATGTCATTTTCAAACTTCATGGTAGCAGTAAAAAAAAAAATAATCAAAATTAAAGCAAAATTAAAGAATCTGAAAATATCAAACTAACTTTAGAATCAAGGAAAGTAATGAAAATAAAGAACGCATATAATTTATCTTCTCTGTGCGACCAGTATCGTATGAGTACATCACCTATCCTTTAGTGAAGGCAACTTTCCTCTCCCAGTTAAGGACGATTTCGTTATCTTTATTTTCGAATTATGTAGACGAGGCCCTCAGAAATTGATTTTTTTTAAAAAAAGAAATTCAAGGTGTCGAGAATATTTGTGTCACTAGCTAAGTGTATTCTTAATAAAACATGCTAACCCCAATAGTTGTTAGAATACATTCATATTTCATTATTATTTACAATTAGGTTAATGATATATTCCAATTTAGATAATAACTCATCATAAATTAATAATAACTATTTATTAGATATATATCTCCCAAAAGCAATTCAGCGCGAAGATTTTTTTTAGTACAAATTAACTTTTCTGTAAAAATGTTACTTCCAGTGTTTAAAGCCGCCTGTAGAGGGCGGTTGGTAAAAGGGCGAATGCAAGATGTCACTTACACAACCCCCTCAGAACAGAGTAGTTAGTGTCAAGGTGCCATTAAACGAATTGACACTCAAAATTTTGTATGTCGCGTGGTGATTGAAATGTTAAAAGTAATCTACACTGATCACCAAGATAACACGAAAGGATTTAAAAGAATAAAAGGAATTGTTACTATTAATTAAAAAAGTTGTATGTCTGATCTCACATGAAGTTTTAAGATAATTAAAAGTAAGCAAAGAAAAGTTATTAACTAAGTAAGCTAACTCAAAAGTTATTATTACGAAAATGAAGAGAGTGTGGGAGTTTAGTGATAATTTTTAAAAGTTATAAGTTAAAGTAAGAAGTTTTCTACAGAAATTATTTATGTGTTCTTAAATAAGTGTAATTTGATAAATTCTTTTTTGTGGAAATTATCCTCTATTTCTTAAAAATATTCTATCTCTTATTGGATACGTTAATAACAATTTCTCTCAAGTATCTTATAACTGCATTTTAAAAATAAATTTGATTGATTTTTTTATGTCGCATTTGGGAGCAACACAAGGGCTAATCTTTTTCATACAGTATGGAAACATTAACTTATAAGTTGCATATTTCTTAGATAGACTGCAATATTATCATAAATAAAAAAAATTCGGAATGTATTTATAATAAGAGTTGTCGATAAGAATTAGTCTAGAGAGAAATTTTAGTCAATTTTTAATTGTAGTAAAAATCAGAGGGGAAAAAAGAGTAGATTAAACGTTAATAAAATTACATACGTTTTAATTTTTATATTTTTTCTATATTTTTAAATTAGTTCGAAACTGAATTTATTGTTTATTGTAATTCTACGAGACACATTATTTTACACTGGATAGAAATAAGTACTCTGCAAACTTTTGAAGAAAGCACACATTTAATTGATAATTGACTTGATATTGTTTTGGAATGCTTTTATATTAACTACTTTCATTTTTTTTATTCATGCACCCAAATTCTTAATATCTTTACTGTTCCGATTTGCAAAAGAAATTGCTCCTTTGCTTCTAAATCTTACATTATTCTGGAGACATGTTGCCACTATTTGATTCTTAAGATTGATATTAAAAATAACTTCGAATTGCAATTTTACTTCTCTTGTTTAGAAAGTGTTGTACAATTTAGGTACTTAAACAACATTTCATCTTTCAGAGCCTTGTGAAATTATTATTTAATTTTTGCTGCTTTTTCTACCACGGTACGTTTATCAAACATTTCATGAATGAAATATTTTTAATAATTATTTTGATATGTACTAAAATGTTTGTTTTCCACCAAATTTTGAATACTTTTGAGAACATTTTTAAAATATTTCTTCAGCATTCATTAAAAATATTTTCTTTTCATCCTTCTTAAGAGTAAAGTATAAAATTGGATGCCAATTTTAACATTTTCGTTCCAAGAAACAATTAATGTGAAAGCTGATCTTCATTATTTAAATTATATATATTCAATGCAAAAAGCCTATGAGAATTTTTTACTTTCGTTTGAAACAATTATTAATTTCATTTTTTAGAGAACTTACACTGAGAAATAATATTATATATGTGTGTGTGTGAAAGGACTTTAAATACAAGAAGACATCACGTTACCATTCCATGGTTGCAATAATAAAGATCAATTATCCAAGTATCGTCTGTTTATTCGAGACCAATTATCCGAGGCAATAACTTGATGATGATTAGATTCCGCGTGAATTACATAGAGGAGCAGAGCGGGTTCGACTATCACGGCCGAATCGAAATAGCTAGAAAGGGAGAATTTTACACTGTTGTTTGAAGAACTAAGCAGCGCAGTGTCGTCCTGCACGGTCGAAGCGAAAAGACGAAAAGAGAGCGAATTTTTCCTTGCGTTTCTATAAATACAAGGGATTCTTCCTTTAATTCACGTTGTCTAGATGAAAGGTTTCTTTGGAACTTTAGCTGCAGACAAAAAGTCTAGTAAGGATTATCCCTATAGTTCTGAATCCATGAAAACTGCTGACATTGGAGGTCTTAAGAGCGCGTAGTTGCATAAATTAAAGTTAAAAAGGAATATTATCAGAAAATAAGAATGAAAGCTTTAGTTTTAAGTGAGAGAATCGAAATTATTAGGAAAATAAATTATTATCCAACGAATCTATTATAAATTAAAGTTAAATCATTACCCTCATATATATATATATATAAAGAGAGAGAGAGAGAGAGAAAAGCTTTTTTTAAAATTTTTGTATTTGTTATTAGAAAATTTAATAATGTAAATTAATTTTGTCATTTTCTTAATTTGTTTCAGATACATAAGTTACAACTAATCTGACACTTGTCACCGATCGTGAAACAGATGGAAAACAGCGACTGGGTGCATTTTTTCGGTAGTCGATTTGAAAATAAATTTTGACTTCCCTTTGCTGTAGTTAAATATTATACGAATACCTGCTTGTATGAATATTGTACTCTCGTTCTTTTCCTTTGATTTTCACAAATAAGACATAGTTGTTAGTTATGGCATTTTTCATTAAAAACAAGTATATGGTTCTGCAGATTTTCATTACACTGAATTGGGATAGTAAAAATTTTATTCTGTTTAATGACAATTATTTATTGAATATTTTCTTATTTATTGTTTACATTTTATTACATAGCTTAAGAAATGTTTAAATATCAAAGAAATATGTGACATGAAAACATAGTAATTTTTACGCAATTCCTTACATCGGAATTTTATATAAAATTGAATAAAACAAGAGTAACTTATTTAAAATTCAATACTTTTTTTAAAAAAAAACTTTATTAGTTGGTATTTTGAGTTTTGTTTTACAAATGACTTTTTATTTTCTTATTAATAGGCGTATGTAGATAAATCAGGGTTATGAAAATCTTTTATAGTACTGAAATTGAAAATGTATTTCATTTTTAAACATTTCCTTTAATAAAAATTGTAAGGAAATTTAGTTTGTTTCTTAAAAGGTGCTTGATTTGATTCTTTCTTTCTTTTTTTATTGAAAAACATATCAATAACTTTTTCCATTAATTTTTTTAAGCATATAGTTTTCAAAATTGATCCTTTTTCTTATTTACTTTTAATTTTTCTGGTATAGAACTTTTGAAAAAAGTTGTACTTTTTAATTAATAATTATTTAACATGTATTACCTAACAGTTTAAAAATGTTGTATGTTATTTCATTTAAGAATTTATCGATTTTCTTTCTAAATATTTAATTTTTTTAACAATATAGAGGACTTTTTTTTTTACACTGGGTTGTTTTTAATATCAGCAAGGTATATGATATTTATACAATCATTTTTAAGGTGGTTTTAGATATCAAACTCGCG
This sequence comes from Nephila pilipes, assembly GCA_019974015.1. Classification (NCBI taxonomy): domain Eukaryota; kingdom Metazoa; phylum Arthropoda; class Arachnida; order Araneae; family Nephilidae; genus Nephila; species Nephila pilipes. Next base: position 788,657 of record BMAW01120756.1, on the reverse strand, counting down.
AAACTTTCCCTGTTGATATGATATTCCACCTTTAATACTAATTCAATTTTTTTACGTTTTTATGTATTTCACTTGGTGTGTGTCTGTTTGTGTGTGTATCAGTGTGTCATCAAATTTTCAATCGTTAATTTAACCAACCTCCCATCAAGCTAGAACTCTGAAACTTTGGGAATCGTTCTTACTCGCCTAACAATGCAATATTTAGACATTTGAGACAAGTTTTAACTAATATTTCAATAAAAGTTATTTTACTTATAATTTATTTCATATTTTTTTTAAGGTCGAAGGGAGCAAAACAACAACAAAGGTTGGAATTTATTCGCCATGCCAACCTTGATCCCGAAGGATTTATCGATCCTAGACTGACTTCTTAGTTTCCCCCGAAAAATAAATTTGAGGCTTAATGAAAATTCATAATTGAAAATATCTTTAAACTTACCAAATATGGCTCGGATTGCGTGGTCAATTATTTTATAATAATATAGGTGGAGGATATTAAGGAAAATAATGAGATTTTTTTTTTATAATTACTTGCCGAGTACGAAAATGATGTAAAAATGCAATGAGTATGAAAATTATGATAAATTGCCGAGTGCGAAAATGCCACCATATAAAAACGTTATTTTTAAAAACGTTGGTTTTTATCTCGAATTATTAAAAATTATTTTGATTTTTTTTAAAACGTTAATATAAAGATTTTTAATGTTTAAAACTTTTTTCAGGTATTTATATGGATTATACCACATACTGAGAAATTCGTAATTCTCAGTATGTGGGCATTGAAACCCTGATCCAATTTTTAAGCTGAAATTTTCGACTTATTTACTGAAGTTCCAATTAGTTTTTTAACTTAATATAACAGTTAGATGTTTCCTTTGTGTTAGGAAAGGAAAACACTCACAAAAAAAAAAAAAAAAAAAATTAAATAAAATTAAAGGGTGAATTAAAAAGAAATCTTAAAAAGATTGCTGAAATTTTGTCATGTTAACATGAGATAAATTTAGAATACATAAAATAATTTTCATTCCTAAGATAAATATGTTTTATGTCTAATTATCCTGACTATTGATTGGTCGAATTTCTACTTCCTGTTTAGTGTAATGGCTCATATAATATTACAATTTACAATGGTTTTTTTAAAAACCTTTTTCGAGAATTCCATCATCAGGGAATCCTGCTGTTTCCTTCTTTAAGCATTTATGGATTAAAAACATGCTATAGTTTTATCCCCCCCCCTTCCACTTGGGAGATTTCATTATTTAAAGCAGAAAATTAATTTTCATATGCAATTCATTGACGAGATCTTCAGATAAATACTTTTTTTTTCTTCATATTTCAAATCTCAACTTTTTTTTGAAAAACTATAAGCAGTGATAGAGTGGAAAATAATGTGGTCATAAGACGCGGTAAAATAATTATGTTTATTTCAAAATTACACCTTAAGCAATCGATTCTAAGACATTTTATTTAAAAACAATAGTATTAAAGATTCGATGTTACATAAGGAATTAGATGTAAATAAATTCAAATTACAATTACACAAAATTTAATAAATAATTTAATCACCCCACAGGTTTATTTGTAATGATATTTTTTTTAACTATATTATATCCAAAAAAGAAATCAATATCATTAATAAGAGCATAATAATAAATGAAGAAAAATCATAATCATTGGGTAATAAGAGAAATAAAATTACTTAAGCGATGAGTTATTTTGAATGGTTAAGAAAAACTACATGCTTTCGCCCTTATTCAAAGTTCTGGTTAAGAGAATAAAAATCGTTTAACTGAAAAGAGGAATATTATCTTACATAGTAAACTTCCAAGAGAAGTTAAATTTTCTTTAAAAATATTTTTTCAAACAGTTTATTTTAATTGCGTCTCATGTAAAACATAAAAGGGATATTTCATATAAAGAGATGGCATGATCGAAGGAACGTTTGAATAGACATTCTACGCCTAATATACTAACTTACTCATTTTACTAAAAAAAAATAAAAAGTCGCAATTTTTTCCTCCCATTTTAGTTTAAGAGCTACCAAATAAACGATTAATGAGCGAAAAAGAATTATGCTGATTGTTGAGAAGAAAACAATGTATTACAACGCAGGTTTTCCTCGCGCTTGGTTACTACAAATTGGTTCCTCTCGAGGACGATGTCTTGATGATCAACTTTTTTCAAGGAAAGATGATTTGGAGAAGGAAAATCTTTACTCCTACTCATGCAGTTTCCCTCATTTTAATTAATAAAGGCACCTGAATAAAAACATTAAATGTATATGTGTGTGTTTTAATTTTTCACTCTACAGTAAATTTCATCAAAGTGAATCAGTCTGTATCAGCTATCAAAAACACGTTAGAAGCTAAGGGATTTTTAAAAATTCAGTATTAGGTCAGCACTCCCCAAACCCTCAGCCAGAGTAAATCGTCACCTAACAACAGTCACTGTCAGATACATTTTGGTCTTGTTTCTTCAAGGTTTCAGTCTCTCAAGTAAATTTCGCACTTGGCACGCGATATTTCCATATATTTTGCTTTCACCTGAGTGTTTGGATATGGTTTGGTCGAAGCTTTACTCTCTGTTTCACTCTATTTTGAAGCGCTCGGGTATAAATATTACACTGCCTGGCTGGTTTTGGAACAACCGCTAGATGGTGTATGTGAAAAAATGGAAAGAATTGACAAGTGATCCATGGGACAAAAAAATTTGGCAGTCTCAGCTCTAATTGATTCTAAAATTTAAAACATGTATATAACTTTCTAGGAATAGATTATATCTTGAATAATGCAACCATTAAATAATAAAACTTGTTTAAAATTGTATAATAGAAGCTGAGTTAATAATATTATACATTTGATATAAATTCAATTGATTTTTAATGCATATTTTACATAAGGATTCAATTCGTTATAAATAAATTCATCTTTTTTCAAATATCAAAAAAATATATGTGTAATATAACTTATATTATAATTATATTCCCATAAATTTACGATCTCTTCGTTTTGATAAAGCAGCGAATATTCAATTTACGAGAAAGATTTTCAGGTAAAAAAAAAAAAAAATTACTATCGCCTAAAACGTATTCCTTTGCCAAATCAGACAACCCAGAGTAATACTTTCATTACACGCGCACCAATGAGAAACAATTTTTTTTTTGTTGGAATCAGGAGGAGCAAAATGCCTCAGGCTAGAGCAACATCACATAGCGCCCTCTCTTTAATGTCATGACATATTCATGTTCTGTTAATTTGCTGTATTGTTTGAATTTTAGAGTTTTGAATCATGAGATTATGGACTAGGAGCTAGCTCATCGATATCAACATTTAATAGATGTATGCAATTTGAATGGATTTATTTCTAATAAAGATGTAGTGATCCATTCGAAAATTTAGAATCAGTTTTTTAAGTCACGTATTATAATGGAGGGTTTATATTTAATAAATGATACTGATTAGAATGGAGAACTTTGTTCAATGTCCTGCAATCGCTGATTTACGATTTATGGAAGAATTTTGAAAAATTAGAAAACAATGAATTATAAATATAGCCTAGTTTAATATATTCGTAAATACTGCATGAAATCTGTACAAAGAAGCTTCTAGTTATGGCATTTTTAATGGACTCGATTCAATTGACAATAATACAAGGTTTGATGAGCTTTTCGTCTACTACATTTTCAAAATCTGCAAAAAAAAAAAAAAGAGGATTGTATCATAATAGCTCTTCGTTATCATAGCATTTTATATAATTGAAGAACATGTATTTGTAACAGTTGTACACTGCAGTCATTTAAATTGTATAGATTTCAAAGCATATTTCACTTTTGTAAACCCTAAGAGATATATAAGTACTTCTATTTTTTTTTTTTTTTGAATGCTCTGTAGTTGATAAGAATGCAGTTTACTATTCAATTTTAAATTGGTGGTATTAACGTCGCACTATAAGCAACACGAGGGCTGTTGGCGACGGACCTCGTAATTTTGAACTCGACCATGTGACGAGGACGACACCTGAGTTGACAGTCCCATCGACATATTTAACATGTGTCAGCCCCGGCTATACTGCGCGTTAAATGCGTCCGGGGCCAAAGTCCTCCCATGTGGTGTGGAAGTTAGGTTTAGTTTTTTTTTTTAACGTCGCACTAGAAGCAGCACGAGGACTATTGGCGACGGATCTCGTAATTTTGAACCACGGTCAAGTGACGAGGACGACACCTGAGCTGGTACCCCCTCTCCTAACATCCACACCACGCCAACGGGAGGACTTTGGCCCCGGAGAGATTTAACGTGCATCAGCCCCGGCGGGTCTTTGGCGGCCAAGGATCGAACCGGCGACTGAACGAAAACCGCCGGCCGTTAGTCCACGACCTTGACCACCAGGCTACCGCGGCCCGTGTGGAAGTTAGGAGAGGGAGGTTCCAGCTCAGATGTCATCGTCGTCACTTGATCGAGGCTCAAAATCAGGTCTGTCGCCAACAGCCCTCATGTTGCTTCTTGCGTGACGTTAATAAAACCAATCAGTACCATCTAATTTTTTTTACATATTTTTAGGGTTGTTTTCTAATATCCGAAGAAAGTGCAATGGATTGAAAATTTAATAATTACTTAACCAACATAGTAAGGTAAGGAATCTGCAAATTTTGAATTTAATTTCAATTTTTACATACAAGTCAAGTTGTTTCAACATAAAGCAATAATTAAGTTAAAATCTATTAATAATTTAAGGAGTAAACATCCTTAAATGTGAAAAACTATTTGAATCACACCTCAATCATATTGTATGGTTATAAATGTATTTTATATATACTATATAAATTGTAAGTTCAAATCTCAAAATCATTGTTGAAATAAAATGGAGTAATAATTTTGCAACTATCAGAGTATTATGCAATTGCTCTTAATTTCTTTTACGAGAATAAATAAGTCATATAATTACAAAACTTTTTTATTTAATTGTAATTCACTTAATAAGATATTTTTCATTACATGTAATTTTGAATTTGTCTTTATAAAATACATAATTTTGTGGATGTAGGTGTTGTGAACAATTTTACTGCCATTATAATTTTTAAATTATTTAAAACTCATAAGCTTTAAATTACTAGACTGGAGTGAAAGTTATGTAATAATTAAAGCAAAAATATTTCAATCTGTTTTGGTTAGGCTAGAATATTACAAGGCTGAATTAAAAAAAAAAAGACATTGTTCGAAAAAATTTACTGTGGAAAATATTGAATATCAGATCCTCACATGAAAATCTTAAGTTTTCATGATTCATAGTATCACTTCTTTGGATTATTTTAGTTTTTAAATATTGAATTATGCATCAGTACACCTCAAATTTAATCTTGCAACCTGTTGCTATGTTTAATTAAGAATTTTTTTTACTTAATAAATAAACTCATTTACATTAGTTTCTTATGGAATGTATATATCAACATTGAAATAACTTTTTTACAAAGGAAATAAGCTGCATTGAGATATGAAATTTTATTGGTGTTTACCTCTATTGTTTTCTCATTTAGATTTCATTATTTAATCTATGTAGGACTTCTATTCATTTTGTGCATATTAACTCAGATTAATTATGTATATCAGAGATGATTTGGTATAGATATTTTAATTATTTGATGATTGTATTCTAACTTATAAATATCAATCTTTATTAAATACAAGATGAAAGTAAATTTTCTTTGTCTTTCTCATGAATATGTTTCGGTATTTCAGAAAAAAATGGACTAGTAAAAATGGTTGACCAATTTCATGCAAAATTTAATTACACAATTTCCATGCATTTTAATATTGATTTGTTCCTGTGTATTGCTGTATTACACTGAAATTGCAGCTTTAAAATTGTTTATAATAAACTATTTGAATGGAATCATTTTCAGTTTTTACTGAAATGACATCAAAATACCCATGTGGGAAGAAATTCAAAATTAAACATATGTGTAGATTGAAAAGGGATTTATACATTGAAGATAAACTAATTTCTATTGATAAGTACATAAATCTGCAATAATTACAGAACAGAACACTGGGAGTGTTTCTATTAAAAATTCTTTGATGTATTTCCTCATCTCGAATCAATCTGAATTATATTAACTTGCAAGCAATTACTGAATACATTTTATGTTTTTCTGAAACCAATTATCAAAAAAAGATTTCGTTTTATTGACGTCGCACTAGGAGCAAACACAAGGGCTATTGGCGACGGACCTCGTAATTTTGAACCTCGGTCAAGTGACGAGGACAACACCTGAGTTGGTACCCCCTCTCCTAACTTCCCCACCATGCCAATGGGAGGACTTAGGACCTTGACAGATTTAACATGCATCAGCCCAGCTACACGGCGGGTCTTTGGTGGCATCAAGGCTCGAATTCGCGGCTCTACAAAAACCGACGGCTGCGAGTCCGCTGCCTGAACCACCAAGCTACTGCAGCTATTATCTTTAGAAAGTCTTTTCCTTTCAGAAGAAATTATAAAGTAAAAAAAAAAAAAAATACTTATATGAATAATGAAATAAGTGATCCCATTATGTATATTATTGACAATTTGATATAGTTGTTTTAATTGTTGAATTTGTATTCTAACTTGAAAATTGATTATTTTTCATCACCCTTATCTGGAACCTATTCTGTGTATCAGAATAATAGATGAAATGTAAACATGATTGTTTTCTTAGGAGTTTATGTATTATTATTAAAATAATTCTTTAATAAAGATATTAAGGATTTATATAAATAGAAATGTAACAATTTAATAAATATAAATTATCTTTTGTTTGAGAAAATTTCACTATTATTTAATATGTGCAGAAGTTCCATTTATTGTTGTATAAACTATACAACACTACATTATAGTTTGGAACAAGTTTTTGAAATATCAATAATAGATTTGATTTTTATATAATTTATTATATAATACATGTAATATATATTTGAATATTCTTCCCCAAGATTATATGTAATTTACAAATTTAAAGACGTACAGAGTTTTTAAAAGACAAACTTTTAACTAATAATTAAAATGAATGGATTGAAGAAGTGACCAATTATTTTAAAAATTCTTCATGGCATACTAAGTTTCATTTTTTTTAAAAAAAAGTAATATGCATAACATTATACTTTTTTTCCCCCAGTAGAAATTTAACATTTTAAGAAAAAGGACAAAAATATACATTATAAAATTCAACAATATATTTATAAGTAAAGCTGTATTATACAAATTAAATATTACCTCCTCTTCCACAGATGTAAAACACTATTTAACAGATTTCTTGCAGAACAAAGAACTTATTTCAATCACATAAATAAAATCCAAAGCCAAAAAATTTCACAGAAAATGAAAAACAGAATTATTCATTAAAATATTTTATTTCATTGGAGGTCAATTTGATGAATATACAGAATTGGAATGTTTTTTCAGTAATTTAAAGAAACATGTAAAACTGTTGAATATTTAAAATCAAACAGTTTTTATTCACAAATAAATGCCATTTAATTTGTTTCAAATTAAGATCTCTGGAAAATTAGAGCCCATAATTTAAATAAACATGTTAGATTAACAAAGAACTTTATACAAGATTTGAATATTTATATTAGAATGATAACATCATAACCTGAAGCACACAAAGCATTGCCTACTGACAAGATGTTAAAATATTTTTAATTTCTGGAAGAGTTTTCCAGTCTAAAATATAGAATTTGAGATGCAATAAGAATAATTTGTTAAAAGTATGTAACTTTTACATTTTTTTTTCTAACAGAACTAACTTAATTTTACAAAAAAGTAACATACCATGTATAAATTAATCTTAACACTTATTAATTGTAATATACAACAAAGAAAACAAACAATTTTTCTAGATGTGATTAACACACACAAAACAGCAAACAAAATAAATTCTTTAAAGACTAAAATAAACGAAAAGTATTCATTTGAAAATAATGTTCAATTATTTCCAATACTATTTTACAATAAACATATCAAAATATATCAATTGTTTGTAAAAGTTTTAAAACATACATACCCACCCTAGATAAGAAGAGTGTTTATCAATCACCAACAAATCAAACAGGACAATTTTTTTTACTACTTTAAAAGTATATTTACAAACAAACATACTTTACAGAATTATGTTAATGAATAAATTAAAAATAAACATAATTAAAAAATAGTAAGATACATTGAACTTTAAAAACAAAACATGATTTTAATAAAATTGTTGAACTTTTTTTTTACAATATTATAATTTAAGTATAGGATATATAAAAAAGGAATATTACTTTTGGATGTGATAATGAAATTCAGAAAAAAATATAATTTATGTTTGACAGGAATTAAGAGCACACAATAAACTTAATATTATGGACTATCACTAACACACATATATTATAAGATATAACCTTCAATGAATTAGGAAGAAATGAATCAAAATGTTTTTAGAAATAAAGGATATCAATGCAATTTTTTTTTTTAAAATATGTTGTCTATGAATCTTGTTGTTATCCTGGATTATTATTTCAACACAGTTCAAAATAATTTATCACTTAATACATTTTAAATTACATCACATTAAAACTATTCATAATCATAACTTAAAATTTATATAAATGCTAAAATACAAGAGCTTTCCAACTTGTTTACTTTAGTATCAAAATTTGTTTCAGCAATTAACAATAGTATATATAAATTTCATCTTATAACATTACATATTACAATTTTCTATTCTAAATAAGCTTCCCAAATCAAGATCATAACAAAAATAGCAAATATATATTTTTGGATAATTTTTTCTTCCAAAAATTTATACTTTAATAAAACTCGCTTATTTTTTCCTTACAAGTAAAAATTGTAGGAATTTCAGGGCTATGCCATTATTTGGCAAAGCTCAAGGTTTTGTTATCAATTTTACTTAGATTAGATACATTATGCTATATATCAGCATACATACACATTTTTTACAAATCTTAATATTATATGTAATAATGAAAAAAATTTCTGCTCAAATTATCAGCGACACTTAATAATGAATTTGTTTAAATAGAGCACAGTTATCTTAGGGGGAAAAATAACACAGCATTTTGTTTCAAAATAAAAATAAACTCTATTTGAAATAAAAAAAAATATATACTTAGACCACAAGTAAGTAATTCTCATAACTTCAACCCCTGAAGCTCCCAGTAAATAAAAAAGTCACATGACTAGTAAAAATAATCAAGTATGTCTTATACTTGTATGAACAATTTTAAGTTATCGATAATGCTTAGATGATCAGTTCTTTTCTCCTTTATTGTATTCACAACCATTTATATACCAGGTGGGATGAAATACTATCTGAAAAAAAAGGGGGGGAAATTACTACGATCAATTTAAATGAAAAGCTACAAAGGTATATTTTAAATACATTAAAAATATCCTCACAGCAAGGATTTCATTCTCCTGATACTGATCTATATTAATTTACTATGCAATATTTTACATATTATACAAAACATTTTTGTGTGTAAATTAAAACCCCTTCTTTAAAATAAGGGGGGGGGAACCCAATTATGTTACGAAATACATTACGGAATGATGTTTAATACCTCTAAATATTCTTCGGCAAAAGATATCTTGAATCGGGTGTTTTATGAAATGATTATTCTTAATATCAAAACACTTTCTACACCTCCCTTATTTGTGATATATTTTCAATTATGGTTTTTATGTAGATGGATAAAAAATGTGCCAGAATCCAAAATTCAACTAAACATTACATATCTAGAAAAATGCTACATCATCTCAAAATGTCTTTATATCTATTTTTTAAAATATTTTTAAACATATTTCTCATTAGACTATTAAAGTTATAAGATAAAAACCAGCAATGAAAAAATTACGGAATTTCTCACAAAGATAAAAAACACTAAGTGCATTTGAAGAAGGATGAGCTAGGGTAGTGTTAATAGTTTAAATTACATAATTTGAATGACAAAATATATTGGAATTAAAATGAAAACTAAAGTCTTTCACGATTATTTACACACACACACAAAGTCAATGTTGTTTTTGTCCACTCATTAATACTTTAGCAAAAACTGAACATTACAGGAAGTAAAAGTCATATTAAATAACAATATTACTAGAGTCAATCTAAAAATTTAAGAGTGTACTTTGATAACTAAAGGATTACAATATATGAGGATTTAATACTCAAGATCCTACAATTAAGAATGCTATGATCAAAAATGGGGATACAAATTTTTAAAAATTGGAAATTATTTAATATCAAAATTTATAAGAAGTTAAAGTGTATAAAATTTAATTATTTTAAATGAGACCTTTTCGAATACATATTTAAGAGGATTTTTTTTTTTTGTTAACAGAAAACATAATGCTTACTAGTTGAAAAAGTTTTACTTCTGATCCAAATAATATTATTAACGGTCAAATATGAAAATCACACATTACATAGTTTTAAAACAAAGTGAAAAAAACAATGATACTAAAATATCATAACAATCTCAGTTTAAATTACATCAAACATTTTGAGTAGAATACCACTTTTTTTTTAAAAAAAAAATACAGAACAAGATAAAAAAAAAAAAAAACATAATTCTTGTACTAAGAAACAATGAAAGGAATATAAATAAGCTAAAATAAATGTTAACATTTCATACTCTAATTATTCAATAACATTTTAGCATAATATTAATTAGCTTCAATTTCAAGCACTGAAATATATTACCACAGAAATTTTATTCTGCTTATCACAATAATTTAACAATCATCTAATAATCTTCTGCTTTCTTCCACATTTCGTCGCAGCATTCTTGGAGACATACCACCGATAGTTGGCAAGTTTCGAGGTCTGTTCAATAATCTTTCAAAACCAGCATCACTAGAACTAACGAAAAAAAAATCACTATACAAACTTTAAGTAATAGTATATTGTTAGTGGAGAGCTGTTATCTCCTGGAATATTAACAAAAGCCTTCAGATATTTCTGCAGAAATTATTTCATTTCTACCAATATACTTTTATTAATTTTTTATAAGCCAACAAAACAACATACGATTACCAACTAGTTTTAAACTTCATTAATAAATGAGTTTCCAATCTATCACATACAGCTCCCAAAAGCTTACATTAGCACATTAACAGTGATAATACCCTTAAGTGTGTGGCAGCCATAGTGATAGTACTGTTCTATTATATTTTTTGGCATGTTAAGTCAGGACTTCAGAGAGAGCTCTTCAACATAATCAAATTTATTTGATTATGTTGCAAAGCCAACATAAGATTATTAAACAAATAATGTAAAAAATATCTACTTTTGTAAATTAATCAAATCACAATATATTAAGTTTTATGTAAATTCATGAGTAGTCTTAAGTTTAAAAACACACATGCAACACTGGTAGCAATACTCCTTTTAGTAGAATATTCATATACACACACAAAGAATGTCAGGAAAAAGATGTACTTGACACAATTAATTTCAAAGTTTACTTTTCCCTCTTCTGTATTATCTGATGACACAATTGTTTCACAAACTTGCAAATAATACCCTTGCTTAAAATTCATTCAGTCAAAAAATTTTAACAAATAGTACATAAAATTTTTAAGTCTTTTTAAAAGTCTATTTGCACATAATCAAGTTAGATATTCTCATAGAAGTTCATAAATGTCTTATTAATTAAATAAATAAAAACAAATGTTTTGTTTTATTATATAAAAACCTAATGTGACCATTGAATTTGAAAGGTTTCACCTTTGATTTATTGAAAAAACAGTATAAGAGAGATTATATAATTTATATTCAATATAAATGCTTCAATAAAACACACTGCAAAGTTAGAAAGTAATAAGATTCAAAATATGACAAGAAAAAGAAAGATTTTTAAAGTGATGATGCATTTATGGTACAATGTTGAAATTAAAATACAGCAATTCCTCTATTCACATGGATTCACTTTACCATGTTTGAGCTAACAGAGCTTAATGTCCTCATCAAGTTGTGTGAGCATTTGTAATGCAGGGAAGAAAAAATATGCATGATAAAAAAAAAAAAGGCATAAGCCAGAAGTACTATTAATGAAATATTAAGAAAAGAGAGAACCCATATAAGTTTAGAAATATAATTAAAAAAAATATTTGAAAAAGATGATAAAATTCACTATGTTGCTCATTTAGACAAATTGGATTGAATCCACAATTCTTACAATTAAAAACAAATGCTAATACTATTAAAATGACAATGAAGAATGATATAAGCCAAATTATGAAGTACATACAAACTTTTATGATGGAAATAGAAGAATTTTTAATTTAGTATAAAGGATACAATTAAAAGACACATAATGGTATGGATAAATTCAACACATAAACTAAAGATCTGACAATTACAACTGAAGGGGGGGGGAGGGAGAAAGAATGTTAATTTATAAAAAGTAACCTATTCTTATTTTAAATACTCTTTTGAGATTCTAATTAAGCATTTTGCTTCCTTAAAACAAATTGCCCAGCATAGACAGAGAAATTAAGATTATAAATTCCAAACCAGTGAACTAATAGATGAATATATAAAGATGAGTTAATAAAAAATTCATTACTACCAAAACTGCTAATATGAAACAACTAAGCAGAACTAATTTGCAATATATTACATTGATATAAGACATTACTGTACTTTAAATTTTTTTTTTCACTATCTAAAACTGAAATTTATAAAATATCAAAACTATTTTATATTTACGATCCAAAACTTTCAGCCTCTTCAATGTTTTCTGGCAACTGTCTATTATGAGTTTCAGGCAATGCAAGGGCAAGAACACCAGAAGTAATAGATGCAAGAGCAAATATAATCATAGGTAATGGTTTGTATACTTTTCTCTGAAAATAAACAAAAACACAGAATAAAATTGTTTAAAATTTTAATTAAATATAGGGTGGTAATTTTTAACTATAAATTAGATAAATGTGCTTTTCTCTCAAAAATGTTTATGAAATAAATTTAATGACAATTATTAACTCTAACTATCTAAAACTTACGACTCCAGCTAAAAAATATATTTTCCTGTATTCCTACATTCTTTTAAAAAACTTTCACAATTAAGAACTTATATGCCTATTTAGCTAAACAGGTTAAACTCCTCATTTTGTTCCATGGCATAAAATTAAAAATAACAGATGTCATATAATAATTGAATAAATAGTAAACGTAAACACTTGTTTGAATAATAATAAAGTTAATCCTTAAATTTCCAGAGTGCTCCTTTTAACAAACAGCAAAAATTCCTGTTTATAAATATATAATCATTACAATTCAAGAACAATAGGGAAAGTTGTTTTATTTAGTTGCAACAAAGGAGTTCTAGAAGATAAAGATAATCTGAAACAAATTTAAAAACCTGTAAATGAAGCTTATTGTATTACTGAAGTCTTTGGGCACCAAATTATAATTAAAATTCATTGTGCTATATTATTTAAGAACAGATAGCATTTAAATTTGCTTTTCCTTAATTTACAGTGAAAAAATAAGTTTAATGATTATTACTATTAATTTATGGAACAAATGCATGGAATCATTCTGTTTTTTAGATTTCACAAATATTGCATTCACGTTTTAAAATTAAAAAGTGTAATTTATACTTCATACAATTCACAAAAAATTAGTAGAACTTACCAACTCATTGATAATGGGTGCTATCATTCCACCAAGACGTGCAAACATACTACTGAAACCAATACCAGTACTTCTCAAGACAGTAGGATATATTTCAGCTGAGTATATGTAAATTATGGCAAAGGATGCAGCAATTGCACTTTTGCCTAATACAGCCAGCAATACAGATACCCAAGCAAAAGCTAGAACATTTGAATAATTAATAATACATATAAAATTAATTTCATGTCATAAACAATTTTTGTTTCATCTATTTTTGAAATAAATGCAAAGAATAGTTTCCAGCTAAAAAAATAAAATTGAAAATATATTTGAAATTTAATATTAAAACTCAATATTTAATTTAAAAAATTAAAAGATTTCTCACTTCCAAACAAGATTAAACAAATACATCCAATTTTTTCTAATTGTCTTTATTCTCATATTTATGAATAATTCTTTATCATTATTCTGGATATTAAAAACAAAACAAGCATGATAGACAGGATTTATGAAGATCACTCATCGTATATTTTCTTGGAACAGAACTTTACAATGCTTTGTTCTCAAAATAACACTTGGCCAAAAATGCCAGATATAAAATGGTTAAGAGCAATGCTTGAAACATCAAATAAATAATGTAAAAACAGATTAATACTAAAAAAAATTCAAACAAATATTTTTCCACACAACATTACAGAATATTTCAAATTTAAAAATAAATTATTTTTTGTTCTTACTTTTCTAAACCCAATAACTAATATATAAAAATATTTATTTATATTACATTTTATGAAATTTTTGCTTCACTTCAAACATTCTCCTAAATGTCTGTTTTCTACTTCTAAAAAATTACACATTTAATTAGGAATATCTATAACATTGTATCTGGGAAAATCCTCTCACCTTGTGGAACAAAAACAGTAGCCCCACAAGCAAGACCTCCGAAGACCATTACTGAAAACAGCACATATCTTCTTCCACAATAATAAAGAGCCCATGTAGCAAGAAGAACAGCAGGTATTTCAACAGCAGCTAATATTGCAAAATTTCCATACACACTTCCACTTAAATGTCCAGTGCTTAGAGACAAACCATAATATACCATTGCATTTACTATCCTAAAAGAAAAACAATTAAATTAAACTTATATTTCAATTAATTGAAAAATAAGTGAATATGTAACATGCAAACAAATGATAAAACTTACCAATTAAAAAATATGTTTAAGCTCCATTTTCGTATTTGTGGCGTTTTTACTAAACTCATAGGACCCACAGATTGCTGACGTTGATCCATTTCAGGATCTATGTTAGTCTTTGAAGAGAGAGAGAGAAAAAAAAAAAAGCATTTGATAGAGGATCTAATTATGTTAGAAGTATATTTCTTTTTCAATAGCTATTCTCATTATAGGATCATCAACAATTATATATTTTGATGAAATCTTTCCTTTATTATTACCATCTCATTAATTTAATAATATAGCACAGTAACTTATGTGTGTATATATAAAGTGGCTCCCAAAATTGAGTATACACCTTCCTTTTTCGATATTAAAAGTATAAAAAAGTAATACTGAATATTAATATAAAATTAATATATATTTAAGAGATAAAATACATTTTAAGACATGTAATAGATGTGGACTCAAAAATGAAACCCATTTAATAAAATAATTACATAATTTTTAAACAGAAACTACAACATATTAAGTCACAAAATTGAGTATACACCTGGCATAACTTTTAAATGAAAACATAAAAAGATTAAAGTAATATTTGTTTCATTTAATGATGGCTTCCATACAGTGTGGCATGGATTTAACAAGATTTTGAGTTATTTCACGTGTGATTTTAGCCTATTCTTCTCTTAAAAGTTTTTAAATGGTCTTTGCTCATGATATGGTACTTCTGGACATAATTTTCAAACTTTGACAAAAATTTTCAATAATGTTGAGACCAGGTGGCTGTTATGGAGTGTGTAACTGAGTTCTACAGATGCACAACAGCCACAATTGAACAATTTTAGCTGTATGCTTAGGATCATTATCGTGTAGAAAAATGAAACTTGATTCAACAACTCGATACACAACTTTTCCAACACTTTGTTTTAAATTATTTTTCAGCATGTTCAAGTATTCAATTTTGTCCATGATCCCATCACCATTGGCTGACATACAGCCCCATATGAATACAGAGCCATCTCCATACTTGACAGTAGGAATGGTGTTTTTAGGAAGCAACTCACTGTTAGGCTTCCGCCAAACTTCCAAAAACATCAAATTTGCTCTCATCACTGGATATAACTTGAATTCAGAAGTCTAGAAACCTTGAAATATAATTTTCAGCAAAAGAAAGCCTTTCCTTTTAGTTTCATTTAGAAACGAAAGGTTTTCTCCTGGCCACAAGACTTTTCTAATTGCTACTGCAGAAACAGGTCTTGGTATTGTAGGAGTGGTGGCAGCAATTTTTGGAGCACTCACCTTTGGAGTTTTGGTCACTTTTCGTAGCATCCTTCTCTTGGCTCTGCCATCCAAGATCTCCTTTCATCCTTTTCGGGAAATATTTTAACGTGTTTCAACTCTTTAAACTTTTTGAACAATCTGTGACTTCACTGAAATACTTTTGCAAGTTTTTTTCCCCCAAGAGATTTACCTTCTTCAGCCATTTTAACAATCAGCTATCAAACTTGAACTGTAGTTTCCATTCTGGAACCCATTTTGAAGATTAAAAATTAATATTTCTACAAGAAACTTATACATAAGGATCTAGATTTAATGTCAGTATTAAATGCAAAAACTTTAGTAAGATAGCAGTAGCTTATTTATCAGGTTGTAGTCCTTTTCTACAAAGTGCATACTTAATTTTGTGACATTAATTCATGACCTTTAGTCTGAGAATGCAAATAATTTTATTATTATATTAACTTCGTGTTTATTTTTTGGATAAATATCTTATTTAAAGAGTAATTTATCATTCCTATAAAAAAACCTTTACATAAAACTTTTATCTTATGTTTATATTTCCAAAGTAAAGAAAGAGGTGCATACTCAATTTTATTTAATCATGCTTGACTAAGTGTTTGGATCATTCTAAATGCTTCAAAACTTTCCATTACTAATTAAGTTTTTATATTAACAAACAGTAATTTAATTTTGAATATATATATATATATAACCAAATTTCTAATACAAGAATTACATTAAAAAATAACTTACATATTCAGCAGCTCTAAGCAGGTGTTCTGGAATAGTTGCATTGTTCCATTTAGCTGCTTTTAAAATAGTTTGCTTTGCTTTATTGTGCTTGCCTTTTGAAATCAACCACCTTACTGATTCTGGTAACAACCTATAAATATATTTATCAATTGAAATTAAAAAAATAATTCTTATACTTAATAAAAATCATATTAAATTATCAGACCAGAAATAAAATCAAACTCAAATTAATACATATAATGCTACACAAATAGAAGATATAAACAATAAGACTGAAATATTAAGCTCAGGATGAAATTTAACCTACCAATAATAAATAAGTAACACCGCTGCAGGAATGGAAATTGCCAATTCCAGTACTCTCCACTTTCTTACAAAATATGCAACAAGACTTAGAATCAATTCTCCAATTGCAAATACAATCTGCATGATGTTAGCACATATAAGGCGCTTTGAGGTACCAATATATTCTACAGCTAAAATAATTAATAAATATCAAAATCACAAAAAAAAAAAAAAAAAAAAAAAAAAAAAATCTTCATTTTAGCAAACTTTATTAATTTGAAATACATACATATATTTCTGTTACTTTAAAGATTCCTTTTAAAATTATTTTGTGTTTCAGGAGGCATGCTGTTATATATATAACTCCATGCCTCCTGAAACACAAAATAATTTAAAAAGGAAGCTTTAAAGTAACAGAAATATGTACACAATGTATGAAATTTATATATAGTGTAATATATAGTAAACTTATATAAATAATGTAATTTATATGTATATAAATTATATAGTAAATTTATATATATAATTTATATACATACATAGTGTATATATGAAATATGTACACTATGTATGTAAAATTTAAAAATGAAGCTTTTAAGTAACAGAAATATATACACTATGTACGAAACTTAAACTAACCTAATATATAGCCAGTTTGAAAAAGTCCACTAACAGCAGCAGCTGTAATGAAACGTAGAAAAGAAAAAATTCCAAAACTGGGAGCAAATGATGTTCCAATGGATGAAATTAACATTACTAAAGATGCAGACATCATCACATTCTTTCGCCCAAATCTATATTTTAAAGGAAAAAATTATAAACTATTAAATAATATATGGATAAGTCAGTTTTTAATAGGGACTTCTTTACTTACAAAATTGAATCAATTTCATTTGAGTAACATTTCACAAAAAAAATGAAGAGATCAAAAAAAAAAAAAAAAAATATTTATATTTACTTACTTATCTGCTATCACTCCAAAACCAGCAGATCCAAAAAGAACACCAAACATAAAGACTGAACTTGATGCAGCTCCATTCCAGCTTTTTTTGCATACTATATTAAACTGAGAAGCATAATACTTATATATACATATGCAATGAAAAATGTTTTAAAACGAAAATAATTCACCAAATAATCTTGAAGTCCAATCTAAATATTAGGTACTTTCACATATTTTTTCATTTTTCACATAAAACAAGAATAGCTTAACATGAAAAGATTTCATTTCTTGTAAACTCTAATCCCCCCCCCCCATTAGATCGAACAAAATAAATAATAGTTGCTAGGTTACAACTTGTCTTTTAAGTGGTTAGAGGGATTGCCATTGTTAAAATATATTCAATCCGCTGGTCCTTTAGTTATTGAATTCACTGATGAGTGTGTCAAAGGCAGTGAAATTTGTGTTTTGTATCTGAAGTAAAAAAAAAAATTTTTTTTTGGCCATGTGGGATTCTCCAAAAGGAGTTTTTGGCATCTCAAAAATGGGCAGATATTGAAACTGAGCCAACATCTAATTAAATTTTTTGGAATGGGGATAATAGTTTCTGTCACTCTATATCTCATAAAATAAAAGAACTAGTCAATAAAATATTTTGGAAAGTTTCTGCATTGTTAGATTATCCTACAGTATAAATGAATGAATCTGTGCAGTCGATTATGTGTATAGCATGATACACAAAAATACTTTGGAGATAGTTCAGAGCACAATAGAAATCATTAAAGCAGAATTCTAACAGCAACATAGTAGTTTCTGTCCCAAGTACATCAGAAATGTGGAATATCACAAAAAATGCAGACAATTATTTAGATGTGTATTTAAATGGGGGAATTCATTAACTATTTTATGTTGAAAAAAAAAGACAAAAAAATTGTTTATTAAATATGTATAATTATTTGAGAAGTAAACGGTGCAGCTAATATGATGTGTTGGACAATATTCATATAAACTTTCAGTGTATGTAACTACAAGAGGACATTTTAGTAGAAAATAGAATTAATAAAATTTGATAACATCAAAAATATTGATGAGTTTTTTCACATGCATTGTTAAATACATTATATATATATCACCCTAACCCACCAGCTTCCATTGCTTAACATTTATCAGATAAGAATAAAATTAAACACAATTCAAAAAGGAAAGTTAAACATATATTACCTTCAATATACAAAATATTAAATTAGTCAAGAAATGAAAGCTTTTAAAATTAAAAATGGATATAAAAGTAATTTAAATGTTATATCTGGCTTCAAAAGGACTCTGTAAACATACACATATATAAATACAAATAAATGCACAAAACCAACTGATAAAATATTTTTCTAACACAATAAACTTACATCTGAAACAACAGTATTTTCAAATTCTGAATGGTCCCAAACAAAATTGTCACAAGCATAAGTTTTATTAATATTAAATGCAAGAGGCCCACAATAATTTTCACCTTTGATTACTTCATAACGTTCACAAGGATTTAGAGTTGAGCCATCTTCAGTTGTGATATTTGGTATAGCAAAATGTACAAAATTTTCTAAGTATTGAGTTTCGTTTGTATCACAATTAGGAACATAACATCTGGAAAAAAAAAAGATACAAAGTTCAATTATATTAAAAACATTTTTTTTTTAAAAAAAAATTATCACTTTCAAAATTAAATTTTAATTTAATATAATGTACAATTTTAAACTGAAAATTGTACACAGAATAAAAAACCTCTTGCAATATCAGATATTTTAAAATATTAATTTATCATAGAAAAACTTAATGTTCTTAATTGAGTACTTCAAAAAGTACTTGTATTTAAAGATAGATGGCCTCATTTAGGTAAACTGTTACCTTTAAGCACCGCTATCTGTTAAACGGAGTCAAAACAAATTTGACATTTATTCATAAGCTAGTTTTTATTTGGTAGTCATTTGCTGTAAAATCAAAATTTGATTACAGCCATTTTCAGCTGCCGACATTGTATTGAATCAAGATGTCAGTGAAACCTGGATTTATCATTATGCAAAAGAAATCAAAATGTTAGGTTGCTTTTATTGAATATCCCCCCCCCCCCTGCCAAAAAAAAAGGGCGAAGATGGTCTTATCAGCTGAAAAAGTTATGACAAAAAATTTTTGAGGTGTGAAAGGAACCACAAACCATTTTTGATGCTACAAGTACCATATCTCTTGGAATTTCTAAGGACCTGTTGAACAACCCACGTATTTCCAGTTATATTTTAGTCCACAGGAATTTATAAAAGAAAACTATGAAATACTGTTAAAAATTAAAAAAATTCAAAGACAATTTTTTTCCCCTTCAGTTATTCAGTTATCTTGGATTTTTTTAAAAATAAGTTTTCAGCTGTTATCAAGTTATTTATTTCTCACAGCATTTAAAAATTTACAATAAATTGGCCACATAATTTTCAAATATTAAAATAAATATTACTTTGCTTCATCTCAATACATAAACAGGCATGGAATTACAAACTTTTTGTTAAAAACAAAACAATGAATATGTATCTCACACTAAAATTTAAGGACACTACATTAGGATAATCTCTATGTTTTGATTTGAATTTATTTGATCCATTAAAAAACATAGTTCTATGAACAATAATATAAAATATGAGAAATTCAGTGAGAATGTTTTCAAAGAACAAGGCAAAAATGTTACAATCAAATAAAAAACTTTTCTTACATGTTTAGCAACTCAATTTAATTTTAATGTATAGACATAAAAAGTTTAAAAAATAACAATGGAATAAAATATAAATAAAATATGTAAGGAAAAATATTTTACTGCTCTTGTCTACTGACCATTTTGATTTTGCTTATCCTATCGAATTTCCACTTTTTTTCCATCTAATTTTGACTATTTTATCTACATAAGTGCACCTGAAAAAGTTAAAAATAATGAAGGTATCTGTGGAATTCAATTTGCCCTACAATATTTAACAATCTAGGAAAAGATGTAATTCCATAGATACCATTATTTTTTTTTACTGTATTCAACTAGATAAAATAATCTAGATTTGAGGGCAAAAGCAGAAATTCCATAGGATAACCATTACACTCAAAAAATCAAAATGGTTGGTAGATGAGAGCCTTAAGAATCCAATTTTTTTAATATAACTTTCAAGCATTATTATGAAATGGAAATAAATGATAAGAATTATTAGTTTATTTGATAATTAAAATCAAAATTGTGTTTTATTTATTAAACAAAAAAAAATTAGCTGATTTCTTATTTTCATTTAGTGAAGAGATATTTCCTTTTCATTAAATGAAATTTGTATATAAGAAACCCAATAAATATTACACTATTATAGGGCAAGAATATTGTAATTTGAATAACAGCAAAATAAGAGAAAGAATGAACAATGGTTAAATCCTTTCAATATATAATTTCTTGAAAATCTAATCTTGAAAAACCAAAATATGGATTTGAAAAGTTCTGAACAGTAACAAAAAAAAATTTTTTTTTTTGAAAGTTAAATAGCATGGTAAAATATATCCAAAATTGTTACATATATATATATATATAAATTACTGCTTTAAGCATCTTGTTTCAATGTTATAAAAATCCTAAGAAAACTGTTCTAATTATAATGGATAAACTGCATGGAAATAATAAAAGGCAGGATAAAAGTATTAAAATAAAAATAATAGATTTCTATTTTACTTGCTCAAGTAGCAGTAAAATACATTGTTTTTATGTGTATGTTAGACTAAGGAAAAAAAAAAAAAGGTGTAATTTACATATGAATGCTAAAAGTATTTTAAAATAATCCTATGCTTATGCATAAAGATCAGGGGTTCTTGATTTGGATATATTTTAAGACTTTTTTGCATCATAAATATTAAACTGATGCATAAGTTCTATTTATGGCCCTTGGATCAAATAAATGCATATTTATTAAGACAATTTTTATCTTTTAGGGTTTTAGAAACTTAAATTTTTTTTGTACACATTTTCAAGATTTATTAAAAAATATATCTTTTAACAAGAATAAGAAAATCAAATAAAATTCATTATCTTGCTAATTGTTCACATTAAGAAATAATGGTATGGATGTACTTTTAGATGTAAATAACAACACTTGGGAAAACAAATAATTTAATATCTGTATATGTCATGGATTAACATGTATAAATTTTTTAAAGCATTTAATGACTTAATTACTAATTTGGTCCTGATAATATTTAAAAGAATATATTTTCCATATGAACTAAATATTACCACATGTGTTTCAAACTCCTCCATATTAACAGAAATAATACATATATGGAACAAGAAATAAAATGCTGAAGAGTAAAAAATATACATTTCTTAAGATCATTTTTATAAAAATTGAAAAACATCAATGAAATACTGCATTTCTTTTAGAAAATCAAAATTAAATTTTCTGAAATCTTACTTCAAAAGAATTTAATTATCTTTCTCCCTGAAGAAATGAATATCCCTTTAAGCACTATTTTAAGAATTACTTCATTTATAGTTTAAAATTATAATTTTCACAAAATTTTATTTATTATTCAAGATTAATTTTCAATAAAGTATTTAAGAATATCATTTAATTAAAAACTTACAGAGTTTACTAGTGATTCTAAATAATAGACAAAAACCTTATTTTCAAGTAGAGATATAGTTACAAAAGGCAGCCCATGTTGTATCTTCAATTAAAATATACAATAAATTAATTTCTAAAATAAAATTCTGCAATAAAAATTTAAAAATAAACATTTGTCATACGATGAAAAATACATATAAAGGGAAAATAACAAGATTTTTTGGAAATACGTTTTTTTTTTTAAAAAAAGGAAAAAATTTAATGCAGTGGTATAATTAAAACATGCAAATTTCCTTGATCAGATTTGGGGAAAAAAGTTGGTAAAAGTTATGCAATTAGGAAATCAGGTACAAATTCTAATTAGAAATTCTGATAATTGAAAGATAAACTCCTGATATTCAAAGTTTGATTTTACAGAAACAATTAAATATCTGCAATAATACTCTAAATGCCTAATATATAAAGTGAAATAGTGATTAAATTCTTTATTTATATAAAAAAAATAGTCATTTTCTTAAAAATATAAAAACGCACATTACATTTAATAAATAATTTTTATTTTCTAAAAAATAACACACAGACATAACCATAATATTTATTATTACAGCATTTTCTTTCAAGTATTTACTACTTTTACGTTTTGTGTACATTTTGATTGTTGTATCGATTTATTTCTAGGCTTTGAAGAATATAGATCAACAAAGTCTATTATCCCTGTTGTATCAGTTGTTCCTGAAACTATAAAAACAAGATTTCGTTTACTTTTTACCGCAGTTCCTTTGTAAAAGCTCACGCAAGCGCGATAAGAATAAGGAGGTTTGTGTAATGTTATACTTTGATAACGACGTGTTTAAGAGAGGGACACATGTAAATAAAGTTTTTTCTTTACTTCTAAGGCACAGAGAAATGCTTAATTAAACATTGTAGTGTTTTGATTCCCCAAATCAGCGAAACGAAAATTCGTTATTTTTTCGGCAAAAAGCGTTTTATAAAAATAATCTTTACCTGTGTTTTGGCTCCCCTAAAAGGAATACATTTGCCAACATATGTATTCCAACAAATACTTGGACAATACATGCAAGAGCATAAACAAATGCTTGAAAAACTCCAAAATGACCTAAATATTCAAGAATTTTGGTAAAATCCATTATTTTTGAAAACTCAACAAACCAAGCGCCTTTTCGAGCTTATTAACAGGAATTAAGCGTTAAATATACATTCAGATAACTAGGTGATATATTAAATGAGATAGCAAACAAAAAATGAATGGACTAGATATTTTTTTTATAGATAAACTAGCTGCATGCTCTCATTGTCTTCATGTGACGTTAACATTTTTGAGGATAATTCCGATCATTTCGAAAGCGAAAATTTTCGTAATAGGCTTAATGTACCACTACCTTTTACGCTTAAAAATGAAAATCAAAATATATATCTTCAAAACTACATTATGCATCGAAACCCGAACTTAAAAATCTGAAATTCAATATAAAAATGGACGAGGAGGGGGAAACAACCCTAGAAACTAATTTAATTTACTAGATTAATGCAGCATATGAACGATGTTAAGAGTTTATTCTACTACTAGATGGCAGCATGAGCGTCATGTGAACGCAACATTCGATTTTTCATGAATCCAGTAAAAATTAATGTTTCCCCACTGATAGTGCCAAGCCTGTTCCCTTAGCTGTGGTTTCGCTAGATAGTAGATAGGGACATAATTCGAGAGACCAACCCCCCGCTCCGCACATAGTGCACTACGGGTTTGGGGTAGATAGGGACAGTTGGGAATCTCGTTAATCCATTCATGCGCGTCACTAATTAAAGAATTTTTGACGACCAATCCTTAATAAATTACAAACAATTATTTCACTGAACTGTGTCGCTAAATTAATATGTAGTTTTAGAGATTTAGATAATAGTTAGGGCTGAATTACTTATGCAAGTTTTAGGAGAGGATTAAAGAAATGCACTTAAAATTTATTAAAATATCCAAATTTAGCGGTTTCTTTCTTTCTTTTTTTTTAAATACTCACCATATTAAACGCATACTTCAACTTACGAAATAAATTAAAATTTTAGCCGAAAAATTAATTTCAGAAGAATTGAGACATTCAAACAACTTTCTGCAATGTGTGGGTATGATTGTACCTTTTTTTTTGTATGGCTACTGAAAATACATTCCCAATTTTAAAATAGAAGTTCTTTAAAAGTTTTACTTATTTATTTTTTAAATGAAGAGTGGCTGTTAACAAACCAAAGAAAACAATGAGAAATGAATAAATTTAAATCTCGAAAATGGAAAAGAGCTCATTTTAAATTCAATTATAATTTTTTTACAATAATTTGTGACATTTTTGAAGTCATTTTTCAATGTTCCTTACTTATCTTTCATTTTACCTTTATTTAAGATAATTAAAAAAAATTGATTTTTATCAGTAAAATTATTTTCGTCTTTAATTAAAGAAAAGGAGAATTCTGAGAAAATTGAAGTCAAAAACTGTATTTGTTGTAATAAAAAAAAAATTAAGTCTTCATTTAATATCACATTTTTACTTGATATTTTAAATTACATTGTAATATGAATGTATTATAATTATATATATCTAAAATTGAATATTTATATGAAAAAACATAAAGCCTTTTGAATTATTTAAGATTTTTGAAAACTAAATTTTTTAAAATACAAATTGGCCTTCAACTACATTTTCTAACATTAGAAGATACATAATGTTAATAATAAATGAACAATCAAAGCAACAAATGGCAAGAATGATCACAATAATTTAGTCCTTGTCAATTTGGTGCCCACCCATATTGAATTGGTCAAAAAATTACATAAGAAAAAAAAAGAAATTAAATTTAAGATAAATCTATTAAAAAAACAGTTAAGATATATTTCTTGTTCATGTACTGCAATTCGAAAAAATAATGAAAAACCAAAAATCACACACACAGAGATATCCATATTTAGTGTCAAAACATTGATGATGGTAACATAATGCCACTCCTAAATGCAATATTACTTTGAAGGATAGTAAAGAATGCAACTTTACACATTTTGGTAAGACAACCTCAACAATAACATACAATTTGAGATGGATCTAGTCACTACCTTAGTTAAGTGTTTAGGGACTTCTTTTTATTACTAAAAACAAAATGTTTAATCAAAGCCAATAAATAAAAAATTAACAAAATTTTCATTTGTAATGAAAATAATCCATAAATATTTATTTACAATTTAATTAAAAATTAATTTTAATTAAAACAATTGTTTCTCTGTTTATTGTAATATTTAATAAAATATCAGAGTTCTTAATACCTTTTAGAACATATTTACAAAATTGAATTTGTGACAGATACACTTAAATCTTTATTCAAGGAATTCTAATTAAAATATTTTCAACATTATTCACATTATTGAAAAAATTTTCACTGGGAAATTGAGTTTTGACAGTTAATAGAAAGGTACAATTTTTTTCTTCTTATATCGTTTTTATTTTTAGTACAACTGTAACTTTTTAAATTTATGAACATAAAATTCACCTCCTTCTCCAAAAACAATGCCACGAATGAGTGAAGAAAATATTTTCCACAATTTTTTATATGATAAATTTTAAATTCAAAAAATGCAATATTTTTAAATTAATTAGCTCTTTCTTTTTCAACAATTGAAACATTTATCTCTTCCCTAATCCTTTTAAAAATAAGAGAACCAAGGCTCAAACAGGCTTTTACTGAATAGTAAATTAAACTTGAAGGAAAAAGATTAGTTTTAATTACACAGAATATGAATTTTTCATTTGGAAATAAAATGGAAAATAATTTCTGCAGACAGATTATGAAAAATGTTTAAATCAATTCGTGATTCAGAATGATTCTCACACAATAAATTTGGCACACAGGGAATTAGAAGAGATACAAAGGGCAGACAAGACCCAGCAAAACTTTTCCAGAGTTAACACTGTACTAGTAATAATGAATTTTAAGAAGTTTTAATTTTTACCACAGTGTTGCAAACTTCTTTCAAACATAATTCAATTAATGGTCCTTAAAATTTTCTTTTTCAGCATGCTTAAAATCTTCACAGCACAAAAATATCTTGTAGTACATTAGTTAAAAATCTTCACTTGAAGTACTGAATAAAGAAAATTTAGAAATTCAATTTCAATAATAAATTAGAGAAGAAAATCAAAAATCACAGATATACACTCTAAAGCATACTTTTGAAACTTTATTTTTAAACTTAATATTAAAGTTTTATATTTTATTTAAATATAGAAGTTCTGCTTCAAAATTATTCAGAGAACAAGGAGATTACCCTGAAAAATTATAACATATTTAAAGTTAGATTTTTTTATATAACATAGCAACTCCCCTCCCCATATATTATTAGCTTGTTCACTTACCTTTTTTAATGCATTTGTCTGAAAATTTTGTACAAGAGTTTACTTTATGATAGGAAACCATCATTAATAAATAGTTAATGAATACAATCAATGCATGTAAAATTCCTTAAAAAGAAATTTTGGAAGGAAAAATTATACATATTTTCAATCAAAATCATTAGCTGAATCTAAGTGGTTAATTAAACTTTCACGTATCTCAAAATCACAGGAAACATTCATTATTTTCTAAAATCTCTTATAATAATTTAATATTTTTCAGATAAGATAAACTTTTTAGACGAGTCATTCATATTAAAAAAAAAAGGGTACTTTTCCATTGTGCCACAGCAAATCTCGCCAAGCAGACGTTATTGGCGACAGCACACAGTATGCACATATTCCATTAGGCATCAGTTGTATCATTTTTAGCGGCTTTATCACTTGCACCGTCGAAATGAAAAGTACCAGAAAAGTGTTGGGTTAGAGCAGGGGTCGCCAAAGTGGTCTATATAGACCCCTAGGGGTCTATTTAACAACAGTAGGGGGTCTATTGGGACTCGAAGGAAAGCAGTTCTTAATACGCAAATCACACATATCTAACTGCGTACGTAAAAATTTAAAATATTTTTATAATTGACTTAATATTATATTCTTTATAGAAAATAAATTAATAAATCAGAAAACAATCTGCCCCTTTTTTCCTTATGTGTTTTCGTATGTATACCGTGACGTCACAACTTGACCTTGTGACCAGTTTGTAATTTGCACGACTTAGAAAAGCGATTGAACCCATCAACCAATTAGGAGCCTTTGGCGCAGACTTGGCGAGCGACGACACTGCCGTTGGCTTTCTATGCATTAAGCGCGAATGGAATCTTCAGTACTCCGTTTTCTTTCTTCTTATGTTTGTGGTTTTAGTTCTTTTAGTTTTTTCTTCTTTTTTATACGGCAGTTACGCATTGTGTCGTTGGTTCGCCCTTTGTCTCCATCACAAACTATACGAGCCTTGCATATGAGTCAGATGCATATGTGCGCTTGTCCAATTCTACACTGGATGCTACAAACGCAAATATCATATGCATTTTCAGCTATTTTTGTGAACTGTGAATAGTATTAAATGCTTGTAGCGTCATTATTACTACTATTATATCTATCATTGGATAATTAGTTATTTTTTCTATAAAACTATTCGTTTAGTTTTGATATCAATTTTAATTATTACCAACTTAATTTTAACTTATTTACAGAAACCTAATTTAAAAATGACAGCTTCAGTATCTAAAAAGAAATGCCGGTATTATTCATTGGATTACTTAAAATTTGGATTTATTTGTTCACCGACAAATGAAACTATTCCTATGTGTCTTATATGCGAAAAAACTTTTGGAAATGAATACATGAAACCGTCAAAAATGAAAGATCATCTTGAAAGGCTTCATTCAGATAAAAAAAAATGAAGAATTAGAATTTTTCAAGAAACTGAAAGAAAAATTCACATGTCGACAAACTCTAAAAAGTTTTATGAAACAGTCTACTGAAATTGAAAATGAAGGAGGATTAATTGCTTCGTACAAGATTTCGCTTAATATAGCAAAGAGGGGAAAACCCCACACAATCGCAGAAGAAATTGTAGTACCTGCAATTAAAGACGTCATTGAGAATGTGATGAAAAAAGACTCTACTAATGTTTTAAAGTCTTTGCCATTAAGTGCAAATTCTGTAAAACGGCGTATTGACGAAATGGCCGAAGAAATAGAAAACACAGTAGTTTCGGAGCTAAAAAATTGTAAGTTCTCTATACAACTTGATGAATCTGTTTTTGGCATTTCTGCTATTCTTATGGCGTATGTTAGATATTTCAGTAAAATTAAAGGAGAAGTCATTGATGAATTTTTATTTACTAAATATCTTGAAACCGATGGGAAGGGAGTGACAATTTTTAGATGTTTACAAGAATACTTAAATAAATATGACATTCCGCTTGAAAATATAATAGCTGTAGCCACAGATGGCGCACCTTCTATGGTAGGGCGTTACCGAGGTTTTGCTACATGCCTCAAAGAAAAAGTGCCCGGTATTCGTACTAATCATTGTGTGTTGCATAGACACAACTTAGTAGCAAAATATCCGAGTTCAGAGTTACATGAAGCTTTACAGTTTTGTATTAAATCTATTAATCAAATTAAAGCTCAACCTCTTAAATCAAGATTATTTGCCAAACTTTGTGAGGAAAACAGTGAGTTATTTAACCAATTACTTCTGCACACCGAGGTTAGATGGTTGTCTAGAGGTGTATCTTGCAACGGCTCGTCAATTTATTTGACTCCACGACAGAATTTCTGAACGAAATAAATCCTGTTCTAAGCAATGAACTCCAAAACAATAAGAACCATATTTTTTATTCAGCAGACTTATTTGGAAAATTTAATGACTTTCAAACAAAACTGCAAGAAAAAGATGTAACAATTATCCAAGCTCGGACAATACTGTTAGGCTTCCAAGTAAAATTAAATTTATTTAGATCTTCATTGCTACGTAAGGATTATAAGTATTTTTCAAATCTGCAACAATTAAAAATAAAAGAAGACTTGGAAATATATACAAATCATCTTCAAAAATTAAGCGACGATTTTAAACTGCGCTTTGTTGATTTGGAAAAATTTGACAATACATAAATTTTGGACTAATATAAATATAAAGCAAAAATATGTGAAACTTTACGAAATGGCTCAGCCATTTATGCTGGCGTTTCCAAGTTCGTATATGGTCGAAGCCAGTTTCAGTCACGTTAATTCAATTTTAACTAAAAACAGAAATAAATTAAATGTGGAGCTTCGAGGGGATTTACGGTTAAAATTGACTAATTTCGAACCCAATATAGCGAACCTTGCCAAGAAACACCATGCACACTCATCTCATTAAGAAGTAAAAAATCTGTAGCTACTTGACTTACTGTTTCTGATTTATTAAATATTTAGACTAATATATAGTTTTATTTTAATTACCTGAAAATTACCTTTGTGGGGGTCTATGGAGATTTCGAAAAATTATTTAGGGGGCGATGATCAAAAAAGTTTGGCGACCCCTGGGTTAGAGTGACCTATCAACCACTTTGATGAGAAATAATATACCACTTCTATATTAAACTCAAACTAATAGTTATAAGCTGTTCAATATGATTTAACTTGAAGATAGACTAGTGGCTAAATAAAAAAAAACAAACTAATGCCATTTAGTCAGAAAAGCTCTTCATAGCTATCACAAGGGTCAAAATGAAGAGTTGAACGAACAATGATGTACAATCTTTAAAAAAGCTTTTCAATGATAAAATTTATACATTAGGTTTAATCAAAGATAAAAAAAAATATCAATAACAAAAATGGTAATTTGAATGGTTGTATATTGTATTTTTCCTTTCATCAAGAAGTAGGCTATATTTTCTGAATGATAAATATTAATGAAATATAATATGTATGCATACAAATTTTAAAACAAAGTACTTAAAATTATAAACAAACATTTCTTGATTGGAATGAATGTTAATCTATTAATAGAATAAAACATAACTCTTGATTTACAAATAAACCTAATTCTTCTAGTACCATGTAAATTTAAAACATATCAAAACGTATAAGACTTTAAGCCATTATATATTTAAGCAAATTCTTAAGCATTTTAGTAATTTTCCATATTGCTGGCACAAACAATTATGTTGCTAAAAATAATACAATCAACGCCAAACTGAATATGTGTTTACTGTGTGTTGTCGCCAATAAAATCTACTTGGCAAGATTTGCGCCAGTGAAATGGAAAAGTACTAGCATTTTATTTTTCAAAATAGTAAAACATCAAGCAAAAAACCAGTGTTCATGAAATGGCATTGCTATTAATTAGCATCAACAACTATAAGTTTAATTTTTTTTTTAATATCAATGTCTTTTTATATTTTTGACTATTAGTATCCTAACTTGTACATAACCAAAATATACCTAAAGTTTGAAGTTGTGCTCAACTAGGATAAATTCCAGCCGATACCTTTTTTCTAAAAGACCTTATATTTATTCTTTTAATTCTAAATTGTAGCTTCATACAAGCAAAATAATTTAGTAACCTCTATTACTGGCAATATAATTTATATTACTGGCAATATAACCTCTATTACTGGCAATATATATTTCTGTGTTAAAAACAAAGAGTACAAAAGAAATCCCAGGTTAAAAATTGGTTCAAATCATATAACATAGTTGTTAAAAATAATATTTCGACAATTTAAGAAAAAATTTTTGAATTTCATATTGGCAACTTGGAAAATTATTAATAAGAACAAAACTAACAGTCAAAATTTCCAACTACATTATTTTCTTCTCTCTTTTCAGTTTCAAAATTCTGCATATATATTTTTAGAACTTGCATATGATCGTTACGTTATATATATACATACATATATATAAGAAATATGAGCTTTTCATTTTGGAAATGGGTTGAATTTTGAAATATAAGAAAGTTGTGTCCACTTTATGATAAAAACAAAAACAATGAAAAAGGCGACATTCTTGTAAATAACGTCATTTATATTTTAAAAAAATTCTGATAATAATTCTAAAAATAATTTGTTAAAAAAACAATACCTAATTGAGTTGAATAAGACTTTATCCATTGGTGTCAAAAAAATACTGGAATGCATTTGTATTCCACCGAAAATTTGTGCAATGCCTGCTAAAAGCATAACGTAGCATTGGAATTTTCCAAAATGCCCAAGATAGTCCAGAATTAAATCAAAATCCATGGTTAAATACCAGCGGATGCAACACACAAGTCTTTGTTGTCGGCGAACTAAATATGTTAGTTTTGAAACACCCGGCGCATATCCATGAAAAACGGGAAATTCCCTTTTCAAACCGTGCCAAAACAAGAACAAATGAATTTTAGTATAAAAAATCTGGCAATGAATAAAATTCTAATAACATGAAATTTCTGAAATTGTTTCATTCATCTCTATCTGTTAAAAAAGTCATTATTTTTAAAACTGGGAAATAATCCATCACACTTTTAAATTTTTAGACTTTTCTTTCATTTTAAACAGACATAAGCCAGATAACACGGTAAAATTTTTGACGGTTTAATCTAAATTTAAACAGATTTAGTCATCTGACGAAATTCGCGTTTTTGCCCATGCAATTTCTTTTTAGAATTAGATTTATCCGAAAA
Source organism: Nephila pilipes (assembly GCA_019974015.1). NCBI lineage: Eukaryota > Metazoa > Arthropoda > Arachnida > Araneae > Nephilidae > Nephila > Nephila pilipes. Next base: position 756,340 of record BMAW01120756.1, on the reverse strand, counting down.
CTCTTCAGAGCATCTCCCCTACATACGCCTGCAGAGAAATCCATCAATATATAATACAATTTTTGAAGCACATTTGATATCTACAGCAAGCATGTGACTAAGCTTATATCAATTATGTGTGCGAGTGTATATATCCATTAAAAATTAATAAGTTGACTCCATAAGCAATAGCTGAAATGTAATAACATTTTCTGTAAAACTCTTAATCAGTAGACGGAGGTGTTTCTTTGCCAACGCCATGCTGTGGAGTAATTATCGGAGAAGAGAGGTTTACTGATAATTGCGAAAATCATAAGTGCTGGCTTGTGGCGATCAATGTACGCTGTCGTATCTAAACTTTAAATATTTTGTTTTTTAGGCTGATAACATGAAAAGGGATTTCGTAAGGTAATTGAAGGTTTTGCCGCACTGCAATGGTTCTGAGAGACACGTGAGTGCAAGTCGCGAGATGCTTAAGCACGTGAACAAGTGCCTGTCCATGAGCTTTTGAAGCAACTGGATATTAATGCTGCATGGCAGTATTTCAATTGACCAACAAATGTTGTTGAGTCCAGGTTTCGTAGGTTAAGGTGATAAAGATTTGCCGGGAAACTGGATGGGGGATCCGTAACGCATTTCAATTGTAGAAGCTTATAAATCCTCTTCCAAGCTGCCCTGAATTCTAGGAGGATTGTGGGGAATACAACAGTTCATTTTTCAGTGCAATAAGTCATGATCGTAGCTTTTAACTGGCGTTGAAATCGTCCCCCTTTACCACTTGATGTAGAATGATATTCATTTGTACGTTGACGAATTGTCCCTAAAATAGAAGCATTGACCTATTGTCATTTGTAGATTATACACTTTTTAAATACGCGCAGAGGAACAGGAGAATGAATTAGGCGCCAAAGCAAAAGTTTTTACCTCCTATAGTCAGTTCCACAAATATTATTTTTCATTGATAATATTTAAAATGTGCAGATCAATTCAAATCATTATGAAATCATTTCTAGAATACGCTCGACTTCAAAACAAAGATGTAATCCAGATTCGAAGGATTCGACTACCTTTAAAACTGGATTTTTTAAATATCAAAATGTTATAGTTTGCTTAAGGTTTAATGATGTATTATACTTTTAAAATCATCATTGTTTTGATTAAACAATTAGTAGAAAATAAATTATAGGTTTTTGTTGAACAATTCACTTACTTAATAACGGTAAATGAGAAACTACGTTTTTTTCAAAAAATAATTTTCTGAAAAGTACAGTTCAAAAATTTTCTTTTGAAATCTTAGAGAATTTTTTATTATTGCATTATTTCTTTAATTTTGTAAGAAATAAATTAAGATTTGAAAAGATAAAATAGAGATTATATTAGTATATATGTAAAAAATTTTCTAGGACGTGTTTAAAATCAATCATTTATATTTATTTTTGAAAAAAAAATTGGGTTCCTAATGTAGTTGGATATTTAAATTGTTCCAAAGATACTACTTAATCTAGGTAAACGTTTTTGTAAAGAATTCGATGCAAGTAAAAAAACAATGCTGAGAAATACTATAAAGAAATTACAAAGAACGATGAATCAAATTTCCCGTTCTGTTAAACTGGTAAAGCTAATGGTATATTCATGAAAAAATCAAAGGAAATTTTCCCTCTATATAATTATTAAAAGTTGAATGAGACAGCTCTTTGAAACTTAAAAAATGTAATATTTGCGTAAATAATTTTCCAACAGCTCATTGGCCTTATGATTTATGTTCTGTAGCTTATAAACATAAATGTAAATCAATGCATTTGTGAGGAATAAAATAATTACAAATATCATATTTTGCAAAAAGACAAAATAATATATTAGATTACATCGACATATACTTATTGATTTTTTCAATTTTTTTTCTCCTTTCCATTTCTTATTTCCATTTAGATATTTCTGTTACTTATAACTATGAAACAACTTTAAGATAACCTTAAAACAAGAAAAACTTAAAAGATTTTGGAAGATTATGAATAAAGTAAGATGAAGGCAATTATGTTATACGTAAAAAAGCTCAATGTGCTTTTTATTTCAAATAACTGGAACAGATTGATAATTTTTTTTGAATGGTAATGGTTAACTGATTATTAACGTTAGACTTAGAAGCAACACGAGGGTTGTTGGAGACGGACCTTGAAATTCTGAACTATAGTCAAGTGACGAGAACGACATCAGAGCTGTCAACACACACAATTCCAAATTGAGGACACTGAGCCTCAACGATTTAACATGCTTCATCTCAACTGCACGATGGGTCTTTCTATTAATCAGGACGTGTACTCACGACTCGAGTGAATGAACATCAGTCGCTAGCTCGTGACTATGATCACTTGGTTACCACGGCGTTTTCGATGGATAAAAAGCTAAAGTAAATTGAATTATTCTAGAAAAATGACACTCTATAAGAAAGTTTTTAAATGACTTAGATGATAATAGGAAAATGCAGGAAAATGAGACAAAAATTTGTCATTTTTTTTTTGTTCCAAAAGAATTTAATTCTGGTAGTATTTTTCACTTCCTTCATCGTTGACTAGCGTTGAGAAGAGTTTGGTTTTTTTTAAAAAAAAAGTCAGTATACAATACTCTCTGTAATCCGGCACATATCGGTCCACAGACCTCAGAATAATTGAAAAAGCCGAATTAATGAAAAATCATTTATTAGTAGGCATTTAAATAGCAAAAGCTACGTAATTTGGTTTAAACTTTAATAAAATATACTCTAAAAATCATTAAACACATGAATTATTGTCATGTAGAAAATACACGTAAGCGAAATAAAGAGCCAGGAATAATCTCAACTCGAGATTTTATTTTATAATTTAATTCTAAAACAATAAAAAGTATAATTCTACATTAAATTAATTACAGATGGGAGTAGTAAGATGCAAGCAATAGTAACATGTATAATCAAAAACCTATCTTCAATTTATAGCTTTGCGAGAGCTAAGTATGTACCAAGAAGAGGATGCACTTCGCTTCAGTTCATGGTTCCCTACACAAGTTCTCGAGAGTAAATATGGCTCATTGACGGACTTCTTCTGTCAACCATGGTATAATGCAACATGTGGATTGGTTAATAGGATGCGGAGAGTAAATGAATGAGAGCAGAGGAATACAGAGCTAGTTTTAGCTCTTGCCCCATTGCCAGAAAACGAGTATCGCTACAATATCTATAACTACAAAAAACGTATTGTTTTGTATTATTAGCCTATATTATTTCTTTTCATTAGAAGATGTGATATAACGTTTGTAAGATTTATCTGCCTAAGTAAAATCACCGAGTTACAGGTAGATCTGGAGAAATGAAGTACCGGATTATAGCTGGAGAAGTATAATACAATTTATACTCAGACGAATCTGAATTAAAAAAAAATAGTGATGAACAAGGTCAGATATGTTCGAGATTTGCTGTTATCACCCCATTGATTCTATGCTTATAATATCACCATATATTCTTTATTCGTGTTCTCAATTTAATTTCTTTAGAGTATGGAGGGTTAATTAGATGTGTAAGCATATGACACACATCAACTGACTCAGATTAGTTGGTTGCAAATGATGCAGGACAATTTAATATTTAAAATATCAATATTTATTTTGTCATCAAGTTAGCCTTGTTAAATAAGAATATGATTTGTCCAATATAGAACTAAAATGAAGTTATTTCAAATATTTACAATCTTAATGTCTAATCAATAATTGATGGGTACAGCTTTATCATAAAATTATGAGGCAAGAGGTGAATATAGCGAAGCAGAACAAATGACGAGGAACATGACATCGATACCAGCAAGGTTTTAGTATTCAAGAAACAGCAAATCAACTTTTGTGCACGATGCTTCTACATACCCAGTATAAACTCAGCAGGTCCAGGCCTTCGATGGTGAAAAGGAAATCCATGAGAGGAGGAGGACAATAGACTAATCATCAGGACAGCATACGGATTATCAAGACAAGAATTCCGTTTCCTCTTCTGACCTTATTCTTCCGATAACTGCACGAGTATATATATATATATATATATATATATAATTTAAAATTTATAACTACGATTAGTGTAGAGTCACTTTCAATTACTTGCACTTTAAAAATTCATAATTTAAATTTCTGATTTGAAGGAATGTACATGGGATTTTAAAGCATAAAACATTACTACATTACTAGATTCATTTAGTAGTATTTATCTTCTATGTTGAAGGGTTGAAGTTAAAGAAAAGTAGACAATTTGGTACATATCAAAATTTAGTACATTCCTACTTTTGTTAAAAATAATTCTTATGTGCTAATTCTGATAATTTTAACTAATATTTAAGAACAAATTTATGCTTCAAATTATTTCCCCCTTTCAATTAAGTATTAAGGATAGGAACAGAAGAATTCAAAATTATTATTCAGTGAAAGGAGAAAAATCTTTTTATATTCAAAAGCTACAATAGAAAACTCCTACTTTAAAAACTAACCTCATGTAGTTGAACTACTACATCAACAGGTTAAAAAAGTGAACTGCATAATCCGAGTCTACAATGTTAAACTTGGCATTAAAAATCGGGGCATAAAATTAGATACTAATGACTTTATTGAAGTTTTAATTTCTTATGATAAACATGTAACTTTCTTTGAGAGAGTCTAAGACGAATAAACTTAAATACATAACAAAGAATACAATGACTGTATGTACTCATAGACAAAAAAATTAGCGCACCTAGAAATAATTGCGGGTTCATAACGAAACTTGGCATGAAGGTACATGTCGGGAGATATGCAAATGATTAGAAATGTAGCGTGATTGCGCATTACGTGTAGCCGGTAGAGGGCGTTTAACGTTGTTCTCCGTGGAGTATAAAACAGGTAACCAAAACTTGTTTGAGTGTGCTGAATCGTTTACAAAAGAAGAGCTGAGGTAGACATGCCATTACGCCGTTTTCGAAGACAATATGAGCAGCTGTCGCAGTTTGAGAAGGGGAGAATCATCGGCATGATGGAAGCTGGGTGGTCAGCTAGGCGAATAGCTCGTCAATTAGACCGCTCTGATTGTGTTGTGAGGAAGTGATGGGACCAGTAGATCCGAGAGATGTCATTTACTCAAAGACCAGGCTCAGGACGCCCTCGACAGACCAGTCGTCGAGAAGACCACCACATCATAAGAAATGCACGCGTACAGCCAATTGCTTCATTGGCCGCCAACCAGGCACAGGTAGCACCTTCACTAGGGCCCCTGTGTCTTCTCGAACCATACGAAGGCGCCTGGCTGATGGACATTTGGGATCACGGTGCCCATTACGTGTGCTGCTCTTGACGCCCACCCATCGACGCCTCCGTTTGGAGTGGTGCGGCGCACGAGGAAACTGGACTGCAGCGGAATGGAACCAGGTCGTCTTTAGCTACGAATCCAGATTCAATCTCAGCAGTGATGACAATCGTGTTCGTGTGTGGAGACCCCGTGGTGAACGCCTCAATCCTGCCTTTACTTTATAGCGACACACTGCTCCCACAGCTGGTGTGATGGTATGGGGTGTCATTACCTACAATACACGATCATCCCTAGTATTGATGTGTGGCACCATGACAGCCAAGCGGCATGTCCATGACATTCTGCAACCACATGTGTTGCCACTCATGCAACGGCTCACAGGAGCCATTTTTCAACAAGACAATGCTCGACTTCCCACGGCAAGGGTGTCACAAGACTGTCTCCGCACTATTACTACCCTTCCTTGGCCTGCCCGATTTCCAGATTTGTCTCCAATCGAACATATCTGGAATCATTTGGGACGGCGAGTTGGGCATCCCACGAATTTGAATGAACTAGAGGCAAGGTAACAGCAAATATGGAACGAAATGTCTCAAGACATCATACAGAACTTGTGTGCCTCAATGCCCGATCGTATCGCATCGTGCATTCGCGCTACAGGGGGTTCAACAGTGTATTAAATCCTCCATTCTTTTGCCTTTTTCTCTGAAATAAATGATCGTTTTTCTTTGATTTTCTAATCATATACTTATATTAAAGTAGTCATTACGTATGTAAAATTTCGTTTCATTTTGACTACTCCTTGGTGCGCTAATTTTTTTGTCTATTAGTGTAGTTGCTTTTCAGACTGATACAGGCGTACTAGGAGTCCACGAGATGATGATGAATTACCTGGATGAAGAATCCTTGGGATTGTCTGCGGAGCTGCTACTTCCTTATTTCCCCGATAGCCCTCCCTCCCCCTTTTTTTTTGGCGACTAGTAATTTTTCGCCAAATTGTGTGTTGACTGGTCACCAAATTGGACCTAATATACTACATTAGAATGATCTAAAAATTTAAACTAAAGTTCGAAAAACCTTAATTTTCTAGAAAACAGAGTTTCCAATATTTCTTTTAACCGATTTTTGTTCTAATAATGTTTACATTTTAAAAATTCATCTGAAGACAGGATTTACAGAATAATTCATAATTTGAATTACGAATAAAACTAGTTCCTTATCACTTTGAATAATAAAAACTTATTCAGAAAATGGAACAGAAGATTTGTAATTTAAATTACTGTTAATAAAATATATTCAGAGGATATAATTTAAAGATTTTTTATTTTTATTTTTTTAATTATTTATTGTGATAAAAATTTATCTTTTTAAAAATGAATTTCAACAATAAAAAATTATTCAGTAATATTTATTTTAATTATTTTAATGTAATAAATTTATCCAATTTTAATAAAAATTTCTTAGTACGACAAATTTTGCTATAAAATGTACGAAAATTTCAATCTCAGTATTTTTTTGTATTGAAACTTTTTGAGGAAGATATGACTAAAGTTATCACAGAATCTATCATAAGAATTATACTTAATTGTATATAATATAAGTTGTATTTTTATATTTAAGAAACCACGTTTCTATATTTTAATCATCCCACATATTTATTGCTTGAACAATAGTTTCCAGTATTTATATTAAACACAATCACTAATGTTTTTACGCCTTTATCTTCTGGGAAACGTAACAATATTTGAAAGCTATTTTTTTTATACGTATATCTATGCTGTGCTGTCTTCGGTTGAATTGCTGAAAGGGATCATTTGGGGGGCCTTCCATTCCAAGTTTTAGCTGTTCACCCGATGAAGGATCAAATTTTTTTAATACGAATCATTGAAGCCAAAAATGGAATAATTTCTTGCCTTGCAAAGCAAGAAGTAGATAGAGATTATAGTGTTCCAATGAGAAATTCATTTGATCTTGTTAGAAAAGTTACTTACATATAAACTTCTTTTCAAATAAAGTAAAGCCGCTGACGTGTGTTGATGGATTAAGAGAGATATAAATTATTAAGATGGGATATTATATTAAGATGGGATACATTAAAACTAACTATAGGCAAAAAAAAAAAAAAATTAAAGTAAAAAAATTGTTTATTGTTTCACGGTTCAGAATGTTATGAGCATGTAGTTCAGTTTATCATCATTACCAACACATAACAAAATAGACTTAATTATAAAATAAATTAAGAAGCAAAAAATTAATTATAATATTAAAGTGACAATTGTATTGAATTTCAAAAAATATTAAAAATTAATCAGCATACGTAAAATTGGTCCAATCTAGCTCCCTATTTTCAAAAATTTATAGAAGGCATTGCTTTTTTTTCCTCACAAGAAGCCCGGAACAAAAATTCAGCTAAATAAAACTGGAAATCGCATTTTTTATTATATGTAGGCAAAGAAGCCTTTATATGACGCCACATACTCTTAATGGTATTAATGGCATAGCGTTAGAGGGTCAACAAAAGGATATGTGTGATTCAACTTCAAATGTTCATAGTCTTTATCTGCTAAACAATCATACGATTTCCAGGAATCTGAATAGATGGTGGTTCTGGGCTAAATCCAGTCTTTGATAAGACTCAAGAGAGTTTCTTTCATTCTGTTATGAACAGCATCAAGAAACAATTTCCCTCAGCCTCTTTCTGCACCTCCAAATACCCACTGACCTACACGATGGCCTCTGTTATATTTCCTTTTTCCAAATTTGGACTCATCTACATCTCCTATTTTTCCTACATCTCCTAATGCCTCAGATTTTCCTCAATGTAATCTACTATAATTTCATTTATTATCTGTCTCCCCAGTTTTTAAGTTCTATACTAATGAATATTTAAATAAAAATTAATATTCTGAAAATAAATATAAAATATATAAGATTAAGAATTTTAGTTTTAAAAAAAGAAAACTTCCATACTATTGAACTCTAACTAAGAAATTTAAGAGAATAAGAATTTCAGTTTTTTTCTAATGATTATTTAAATAAAAAATAATTTATATTCTGAATATAAATTTTTAAATTTTAAGAATGTGTAAGTAATACTAGTAATAAGAATAAAAAGGGTAGAATAATACAATCTGCTTCACTCCCAATGAATTCTTGAATCTTAAGAAAGACACAATCAACTCTTATTCATGCACTGAAATAGTTAAATTTTTCGAAAAGCGCGGAAAATTACATAGGGGTGGTTAATATTGCCAGATTTTAAAGAAATACTAGATTTTTTTTATTAATTTAATAGTACTGAATTAATTAATATAATTATCAGAATTAAACTAATTAATATAATTGGAAAACAGTTATTTTTAAATGAATGAATATAATTTATTAAAAACAATTAAAATTTTAAAAGTAATTAAAAAAAGCAAAAGATTATTTTAAACCTCTACTCTAGATATCGAGAAAAATCTAGAATTGTTAGAAACAATGAGGTAAGAATCAGAAGTGTTAGGTTACCACTAAAAAACTATAATTGTCGGACTTGGCGAAAAAAATCAGAGGTTGGCGGTCGGGCATATATGAAAATTGACTCCTGCTCTTCAACGTCAATCCAAACAGCATTCCCTCTTGAGAATTGCGGCTCTTGCAGGGCTTTCCTCAGTGAACCAAAAACGTGGTAGTCACAAAGTGAGAAGTCAAGGCAATACTGAGGATGTTCAAAGACTTCCCATCGAAATCTCTGCAACAAATCTTTGCATGTAGAATCCATATGAGAGTGGACATTGTCATGAACAGAATAATCTCTTTGCGTTATATGTAAAGTCCAAGATTTTTCAACGCTATTTGCGGTTTGTGTAAGATCTCGCAGTAGCTGGCTGCATAAACTTATGTACGGAGAAATCTGTGAACAGTTCTTTTGCTGATAGATAGTTTTACCATTATCTAGAGCGTAGTGATTCACTGATTCTTCCTCACCAAGTAGTCAACAGCAGTAATTGTTTCTTAGACATGACCATGCGCGCTTGATCTGGACCTGTCGTCCGTCCTTGTTTATTCTTTATGGAATTCACTATACTATCAAAACAATGAAGTGCATGAGATACAAGTAAACTCCGACTCATACACATTTTGAAGATGACACTAAATTGCAAATGGACTCATATTTGCCTCAGCCAAAAACTGCACAACTCACATTGACTACATTTGGAGGCATCCGTGATCCGACCGATAGCGATTACCTTGTTTTCAAAAAGTCATAGAGACAACAAACGCGTTCTAACGATACCCCTTGTTTTTTTACCTCTTAGAACCCTCTCTTGGCGCATGCACAGCGTCCTGCCTCTTCAAATGATGGCTCATGCGCGACAGTCCCACGTTCATTTGGGTGACCCTTATAACATTTTTATACCCTTATTGAAAACCATCGATTCTTACTTCGATCTAATATTACAATTACTGTATAAGATTATCTTAAGTACGATAGCAAAGTTTTCTGCATGCATTATTTATCACAAAATTGTATTTCACGACGAAATAAAAAATTATAAAATACGTCAAAATATTATTTTGTGTTTATTCATTCCTTGTGGGGATAATCCCCAAAACATCATGAAGATTCTTTTCCCTTATCTGTACAAATTTGCAATTGCAATTTATTATTTATAATTATATTACTTTTTCTCATCTCTTTTTATTTATATTTATTCATTTATTTGGTTATGAGAACTGGTGAACATTGAAATTTATCATCCCTTTTAACAGCATTCTTTTAGTTTAACAAATACTAAAGTATTTCATCTTCAGTAAAAAAGTTCTTGACACTATTTTATTTATCTATACATTGTCCGAAAGTTCTTTGAAAGTGATATTGTATCATGAATCTGTCTACAGCATATACTAGAGATTATTTTTATTAACGTCTATCTTACGCAGATGTGTAATGTGTAAATGTGTTTCTAATAATTTATACCGTTTGATGGTACGACACATTAAATTGTCTAGTAAACTGAATTTGTTCAAAAGTCTTGAGTAATGACCATCTAGTTATTTTCTTGTTTAAATATGTTTTTAAACTTTATGCATTGTTAATTTTTTTTTTTTATTGAAAACCTAAACAATTTTTTCTGTGATCTTTGCTTGAAAAAAATATGTGTTCTTTTTTGTTATGTTTTATGCGAAAACATTGCCGTTTAATTTTGATGATTAACAGTTTTTTTTTATTATTATTATAAGTCTTTGAATTAAGCAAATTGTATAAGGACTGAATTTTGTTCTTCTTCACATTTCTGAAGACTGAAACAGATTTTGCTTTTAAATTCAAGCTTTTAGTGATAAACTTTAAAAGTTATTATGCTAATTTATTTCATCGCCCAGTCCAGGGCCATTCAAAACTTATCTCATCAAAGTCTTTCCATGTTTTTTTAACGTCAATCATCACTTTTTTCTTCAAATGAAACGAAAAGTTCAATTAGAACTAAATTTTTTAAGACTAGCAGTAAGTATTTTGATAAAATAATTGTTTTAAAGAAAAATTTTAAGACCAAGTGGGTCAAAGAATTTCTAAAAGGATTTTTTTTTTTTTTTGCATATTACCCTTTACGTGAATTAAAAAAAAATATATATCCGAGCATCATTCATAAAAAATAATCACGTATTCGAGTACATTATTACTCTAATTTCCTTTAAAGTAGTCTCCTAGTGTTGCCGAACAATTTTCTCCACGATTCAAAGGAATTCTGGGAAGCCTTTTTTAAAATGGCACACAACTGGTCAGTCACGCTTTTTCTGAACTGAAACCTGGTCATTTAGAATTGATTGGCTAGTTTCTAATTCATTTTCACTTTGCAGTGGTCAAGCTGTAACAAAATTAAATGCAACTTTGTGCAATTTTTCTATCATTTTAACCAAAACGAAAATCCTTCGACTCTCATTTACATTTCATCATTCATCAGTGGTTTGTCGACCTATTACCTTAAATTTACAAGCAATTTCATCCGTAATGAAAAGGCTTACCGCAGTTATAATTGTCTCATTTCCTTAACTATTACTTGATAAATGCAAATATTCCTTTTCTGATTGTTGATTGTGAAAAAAAAGCATTAACTAAAGCTACATTCCCAAAGGAGTGCTTTAAGTTTTTCAAAATTGCTACATTATGAAGAAAGCTTCCGAATCATCTGGAATTCTCAGGATGTGGCACTGTTTTGGAAAGGTATTCAAATAATTAGAAATACATGTACAAATTACTAACTAAAATTTCACAGCTTTTAGAAGCAATTTTAAAAAAATGAATGCAAAAACGACTGGTATTCGTACAGGAACGATATTTACTAATTATTTCCTTGATTCTAATGCGTCGAGTATACAAGAAGACAAAATTCAAATTACCATGATCGGAGTTTGGTCGGAAAAGAATTGTGGAGTATAGTGATGTTGAGCTTTCTTACTATGGACTATGTAATGCGCCCCCGCCCCCCCCAAAAAAAAAAAAAAAAAAAAAAAAAGAGATAGAAAGAAAAAAAAATCCGATATTTGTATTTGTACGTAACAAACACTTATTATAACATACATGCACATCAAACACGTATCATATATCATATCATACTATCATGCACATATGCTCAAGAATTAGAGATGAGGCAGGCGAAAAAAAAAAAGCATATTGAAGTAAAATTTAGTACTTACATTTATTACATATTAAACCAGATGCGACGATCATATGTAAATTCTTTCTGTTGTATAAGTATGCTTAAAATAGATATTTGCGAGGAAAAATAATAAAGTATATCCTTTTATGTTCGTTCATAAATGAAATTCGGATTCAAATGATGTGTTTAGTTCTATCTTTGCATACGAGTAATGTTAAAAAACCAGGCTCGATATTAGAACACTTTTTTCCGATAATACGACGCTCAAACACTCATTTTATATTCGAATGTCGGTATCTGATACAGAATATATTTTATCATACTACTTATTTCTATCTGCGTTTTTTCTTTTTCTTTTGTTCTTTTTTTTTTTTTTTTTTTCAGGAGTAAAAAGTGTTCCATGTTTCAATTCCTATACTGTAAGTATAAATGGCCCTTTAAACTTTAAGTATTTAAGAGGAAAATGGCGTATTTTTGGTATGTACCCAAATTTTAAGAATACTGTATCATAAATGGTATAAGTGTCACAATATCGATAATTTAAATGAACATTGTTACAATTTCCTGCTTGGAAATATGCTCAAAATTTCGATCAGCTTCTTCGACATTTGATGAAGATAGCCTTAAAGAAAAACTCTACGTAAGATTATGTAAATGATTCTTTTGTTGAACTTGCTTTCAATATTTATATGCTTTGGGCAATATATCCATTTCTATGTCTTTTTATCTAGTTTTCCAGTTTAAGTCCGGAAATACATCTTTTTTTAAAAAATTTTAAATTTTAAGCAGATTAATGAGGATACAGAGAATGAAATACATTTCATCAAATGTATTTATTTTTTAAAAATAACTAAGTTTCATAAATTTAATTATGAAGTTTTTGGATTTTATGATTCAGTCTTTTCCGCGTAAAGAGGAATTCAAGTACAATATCAGGAATACTTGTTTAACACTAAAGATGCACAGACATGGACTGCATACCTATTTTTACAGAAATCTGTCTTTTGATATAAACATTAAAATAAAATTTATTTTATAAATTATTTATTTAAAATCTATAGATTTTTATTTTCTGTTGTCTTCGATACATTTTTTTACATGAAAACTCTATCTTAGATGTACATAAATCACTTCTTTTCCCTGCAAAGTTCACCGTTGAAGTGATTATTTGTAATACGACAAGGTTTGATCGAATTGTACACTAGTTCAAACTTGTTTGCTCATGTATTTATTGCTAAATAGCCGTCATTTGCATAGTGTTGTTTTTCTCATTCACTATTATTTCATTTTTGTTATTTCGCAATAATTTATCTTATGAATAATCGACAATTTGGCAGATTTTCGTAAAAATAGGCACACAGCCTCTAGGAATAATAAAATATAGGTGTTCCAGAGAAAACGAGCAGAAATATGTATTCGCTCTATTATATCATTAAAAACCAATATGTATTGTTTAAAGGATAATATTTTTGCGTGTTCAGAATTTTTAAGAATAAAATCAAAAACCATTCCTATTGACGGGTTCCATAAATCTAATGTTAATATTTGTTGCCATTTCCTTACACGTAATTAATGGCGGCCTTATATGTTCGTGATTTATATATGAAGCTGAACCTCCAAACTATTTTCGAAGTTAACACGTTATACTTAATGGAAAATTGATTTTTTTTTTGTGTGTTGACCACCAAAGTATGTTTTACGTTGATTTCCATTGTATCCTGTATGGTAAACATTTAGAAAATTATACTGAATACTAATTATCATTAATTCAATTCTATAAGTTGACTAATTGAGTATATTCGATTCCAAGAAATAGAGTATGAACTTTGCTTTCTATGCTTATTATTTAATTTTTAAATTATAAGTTCATCTACACATATTTTGTTATTACTTCATGTTATATTAGATATAACATACTATTTTTAGTAAATAATTAAACATTTTGTTTCTCAAGAAGGATTTGTCAAAATAGAAATAACATTCAATTGATATGGAAAACATTTACACCTAAGAAAATAAAAATTGAATTTCTTAAATTATTCAAATCTGTATTAAACATTCTATTTGAGTTAGAATATTGGGTGTTAATGATGTTAAATGAATTATGTGTGAAAATTGCTTATATTAATCGTATTTTTAGGCGTATTCACAGCTGATAAAAGAGCAATTTGAATTTTTGTCATAAGAATATGAGAGTCCAAAATATTATTATTTCTTTTATTGATATATGAGAAAAATGTAAATGTATGTATTTTGAATTTAAATAGAGTTGTAAACACATGTCAAAATAAGTATTTGAATTATGTTACGCAAATATTACAACGATTCTGTCTTATTTTTTAAGGAAAATGAGAAAAATCTCCAGATTGCAGTTGAGATATTTTAGCTTATAATACTTCCTTCTTATTTCAATAAATGTTGTCCTAACAATTACTTTAAAATAGCGAAAAACTGCAATTAATTTATCAATACCCATAGTAAAGAAACAAAAAAAAAATCGATGACCTTCATATTATTCGTATAAAATTTCTAACTCTTTCTCTCTCTCTGTA